>OX101723.1:3007500-3370063 GCA_944452665.1 Stenoptilia bipunctidactyla
CAAAGAAAGCTCTTTTGTAATGCGAATACTAAGTTTCCTCCAAGTTTACTAAGTCGTTTTACTATCGTTTCTTTGAAGATGAAAAAAAGTTGAGTGTCTCTAAATGTACATGTCAAGATAGAATTATATCATCATTCAGCCAGGAGACGTCCACTACTAGACATAGGCCTCCCCCAGGGTTTTGAACGTCGCTCGTTCCCGCGCCGCCCACATCCAGCGTTTACCGGTAACTTTGACCAGATCGTCGGTCCAATCGTCGGAGAAATATAAATTCATTTAAATTATAACTCGTTGTCTACACACTGATCAATAATGCTTTTATTTAATTAAATTTTATCTGTTTTGAAGTAAACTTTAAAAAAAAAGTCAAATTTCACATCGAAACTTAGCGTAAGTTACTTACTTGAAATTTATTAACCATATATCTTGACCAAAATAAACCACTTTAGCAAAAATACATTTAATTTATATTTAGATGTTTGTACAAATATTATCTCAAGTCTCGACATGAAAATCCCTAGTGTTAACCTTGTCTAAAAAAACCAGACCGTGAAATTAAATATGTATGGAGAGAACACACAACAGAAAACATTCTGAGAAATCATATATTACAATGTTTGTTATCCGAGAGGCAACTTTGACCTATATCCATGTTTTGCCCGCGACTTTGTACGCGCATAAACTAAAGTCCTGTATTTGCCGTTCCCGTGGGAATTTAGGAAATTCCTTCTTAAGTGCACCCCTACACCACCTAAAGAATGTATGTTCCAAACAGCTCTTTACGCGCCGTAGTGATGGCTGTACTTTGCCTGACAGTCATTATCAGAACAATATATTGATTATGTTTCACGGCTTAATTCTTTGCGATTTAAAGTTAACATGTTGTAGTAGTACTTCCAAGCATCAGCCTTGCACGGTTTTCAGAGACACGTTTTTTTTTTTTTTTTTTTATTTGGCAACCCTGATCCCCGCTCTTGAACTCCTCTCCACTTACTTCCTCTCATCATCCCTCCTCAATAATCATTCTGTATTTCCGTGCTCAAGCCTTCGCACGTGCGTCTATAATTTATTACTTAAATTAAACGTTAAATAGTTTGTGTTATAGTTTAAAAATTTAAATCTCAACTTATTATTTGTCGTTCGTAAAAATGGTGAAAAGGAAATATGAAGACATCGAGACCATACGCAAGAAGATCAGAAAACTGGAAAAAAAGCTTCAAAAGAAGCAAATGCCAAGTGAAATTTGTACCTTATCACTATCCATGGCTCTTTACATCGCATAATTGCGTTACGAATCCTTATTCGAAAACAAAGTTCAATGATCTTTATCACTGAATTTGAATGAGCCGAGTTTAAAACTCACAAATTTACCTAGTAAGAATCTTTATTCGAGACGATGGTAAATGTCATTGTTTAGTGATCATTATCGCTAAAATGACTTTTCGAATCCTTATTCGAAAACAAAGTTCAATGATCTTTATCACTGAATTTGAATGAGCCGAGTTTAAAACTCACAAATTTACCTAGTAAGAATCTTTATTCGAGACGATGGTAAATGTCATTGTTTAGTGATCATTATCGCTAAAATGACTTTTCGAATCCTTATTCGAAAACAAAGTTCAATGATCTTTATCACTGAATTTCAATGAGCCGAGTTTAAAACTCAAAAAGAAGAATGGCAAGGTCCCATACATCGTAAGTACCGCTTTTATTTCACATAGCATTCACGTACCTCAAACTTAATATGTGCGTTTTATTGCTTAGATAACGAGTAATCAGAATATAATTATTAGATTTATACAGAAGTTGGGAATAAAAAGTCAAAACAATAATCTAACCTAAAAATTACAGGAATTTATAAGCAGGTATTGGTTAAATCCAGAGGTTTGAAACGGGGTGGCGGCGCGGGCGGCTTAATTCAAGTTTGACAGTAGGACTTTACAACTATTATTTTTTATTGCCGGGAAATTAAAAAATGTGCTTTCGGCAAGTTTAATTTGATTTTATTGTATTTCTAAATATTCCCAACAACTATCACAACAATAGATGTTGGAAAAAAAAGTGTCTCATATTGACCTATTAACTACATATAGCCCGGTTTTGATACGCTTGAAAACTCTAAAATTAAGTGATACCGTGGCCGCCAATCCTCTTTACCTAATACGAATCTTTATTCGAGACTATGGAAAATTTCTTTGTTTAGTGATCATTATCGCTAAAATGACTACCCTACTTTTTCCATTTTATGCTCGTAGGTGCTAAAAATACTTCTTTCGAATTATTATTCGAGACTCTGACTACTTTCGTCTTTTCAGTGCCATCTACCTCAAAACATCCACCAGTAGATGATGTTGAGGATATAGAATTGGATAGCGATATCTTAGAGATGTTGGGAGATGCTCCTAAGATTAATAATAAATAATAATAAAATTTCTTTATTCATGCCACAAATCTTGACTGTTTTTTACAGAGTAATCTTACAGTCTAAGTACAAAATAATTACTATTTACTATTTAAACATCATACAATAAGGCTAATATAATTGCTGAAGAACTAGGAAAACCTTTACATAAGGAAATTTCAACCCGGTGCGGTGGTCTGAAATCCTTTTAAAGGGACTACCCAAAGAGACAAGAGATAAAATCCTAGAGGATTATCTTATTCCTAGTAATTGTCAACTACTCCTTGCCCCTGCTCTGAATCCGGAAGCAAAAGTGGCAGTTATCGAAGCGGTCTCTAAACGGAATTCCTCCCTCATGTTTAGGCAAAGACAAACTGGTGTGGCTATAGCAGCTCTGGGAAGAGCTACCGAAACACTCGTAGGATCATCTTCATTAATACCACAGAAGCAACAAATAAGCAATGGTGCCATCTCGAAATGTACTTATATTGAAGGACAATTTTTATCCAGTATATTTCTTGTACCTAAGCTTAATGGTGATAAAAGGTTTATATTGAATTTAAAAAAGTTAAATAAATTTGTACTTGCTAGTCATTTTAAAATGGAAGATTACAGAACAGCGTCAAAATTATTAACTGAAAACTGCTGTAGACAATAGACTTAAAACATGCATACTTCTTTGTTGCGACAAATGAAGCTCACAAAAAATATCTTCGATTCAAATACAACAATATATTATATGAATTCAATTGTTTACCGTTCGGCCTTTGTACCGCACCTCTCGTGTTTACTAAATTAATGAAACCAGTTATAGAATACCTGCGTAGTCGGGGTATGATTTCAGTTATTTATTTAGATAACATTTTTTTATCGGAAAGACTTACTCGGAGTGTGTCACTAATGTATCTACAACTATAGATCTATTACAGAGCTTGGGTTTTTTGATTAACTTATCAAAAAGTTGTTTAATACCTAAACGTGAATGTAAGTTCTTGGGCTTCACTTTCGACTCAAAGCAGATGATTTTAAAACTACCCGAGGAAAAGAAAATAAAATTGAAAGATTTTATAAATAGATTTCTTTGTATAAAACGATGCAAGTTACGCGAATTCGCTAAACTCATTAGTTATTTAATTTCCGCATGTCCAACAATAACTTATTCGTGGTTATATACAAAAAAGCTTGAACAATATAAATATAATTGTTTATTAAAAAAAAAAAATCCAAACTACGATCAGACAATTGATATCTTAATTACCCTACATGAAGAATTATATTGGTGGTTAGGAAACATAGATATAGGCCATTCATCACTCAAACCGAACAACTTTGTTTTAGAATTTTTTTCTGATGCCTCCTCTACGGGATGGGGAGCGTATTGTGATACAGTTAGATGTTGTGGATATAGGAAAGACAACGAAACTTCTTGTCATATAAACGAGTTGGAACTAAAAGCAGCCTTTCTAGCTCTGAAATGTTTCACCAAAGAATTATCTAATTGTGACATCTTATTAACAGAATGGGCAGTATTCAATATGATCACCTAGATTATATATCTAGAAGTATGTGGAAATGGTTCGAAGAACGTAGAATAATCTTATTCTCTTCTTACATCAATACTAAAGATAATTGTGAGGCAGATTCATTATCTCGAAAACAGTTCGAGGATACAGAGTGGGAATTAAATCAAATTGCATTTAATGAAATAGTTCGCAACTTTGGTATGCCAGTATTGATTTGTTTGCAAACAGATGCAATACTAAGTGTAAACAATATGTTTCGTGGAGAAATGATCCCGAAGCATGTGCTGTTGATGCCTTTACACTGCCATGGACCAATATGTTATTTTGCGCCTTTCCACCATTCTCGCTTATAGTAAAATTAATGCAGAAAATCATTTGTCATAAGGCAGAGGGTATTGTTGTGGTGCCATATTGGCCAAGGCAACCTTGGTTTCCTATGTTTAAAAAGTTGTCTGTTTCAATTTTTTTGTATTTTGGACCAGATATTGACCTTCTAACATCTCCTTTCAGTAGATTGTAGATTGTGTACACAAGAATCTACGCCTTGTTGCCGCGAAATTATCAGGCAAGCATTACTAAGGAAATATTTATCGAATAGGTCAGTAGATATTATGCTAGCTTCGCTTGCAAATAATACTTACAAACAGTACGATGTTTGCATAAAATCTTGGATAATTTACTGTAGATTACATAATTATGATTATTTTAATGCTTCTATTCCAATTGTAATACATTTTTAACCGATATTTTTGATAAAGGCGCTAAATACGGGACCATCAATTCTTACCGCTCTGCCTTATCTCTTTTGTTAGGTAATAGCTTAAATGATGATCGAGTCAAACGTTTCATGAAGGGTGTTTACAAGTTGAGGCCCACCAATCCAAAATATAATACTTCTTGGGACCCAAACATAGTGTTAAATTATTTGGCCACTCAATGGCCAAATGAAAGCCTTAGTTTAGAAGATTTCTCTAAGGAACGCTGGTGTGCTAGGTTTGGTGACAGCGCAAAGAGTACAAACATTTTCTCTAATTAAAATAAATAATATAACTCAAAACAGAACAGAAATCTTAGTTAAAATACCTGACTTAGTAAAAACTTCAAAACCAAACTCCTTTCAACCCCTTCTAAGGCTACCATTTTTTCATACAAATCCTGCAATATGCCCTGCCAGATGCATTTTAGATTATATAAATAAAACGAGTGGTTTACGTAGTTGTGACACTTTATTTATTAGCCACAAAAGACCTCACTTAAAAGTTTGTCTCAAACTTTGAGTCACTGTATCAAATATACTTTACAACGCAGTGGCGTGGACACATCAGTGTTTAGCGCGCACAGCACGCGCCATGCGGCCACTTCCACTGCTAGCAGAGTCGGTGTCAATATTGATGTCATTCGGAAAACCGCAGGATGGAGTAATACATCCTCAGTATTTGCCAAATTCTACAACAAAGAAATTGTATCGGATGCCAATCAATTTGCAACTAGTATTTTATGTAACTCCTTAGAATAAATAGATGTATATTTGTGATTTATTACTGTTGGTTATACTCTAACAATACAGTTTTACTTATACCTATACTTCAAAAATAATTCACATTAAAATACTCTGAACATCCTACAACATGTTAACTTTAAATCGCAAAGAATTAAGCCGTGAAACATAATTAAGGATCAAACGAACTTACCAAGTGAAGTTCGATCACAATTATGTGAACGGCTTAATTCGAAGCGATTGATATAAACCCGCCCAAACAGTATTCCTTTAAAGTAATATCACCCACCCATAATTAATGTGAATTATTTTTATGGGTACTACCTAGGAACTTTAGCTCTAAACAAAATGATTATTGAGGAGGGATGATGAGAGGAAGTAAGTGGAGAGGAGTTCAAGAGAGGGGATCAGGGTTGCCAAATAAAAAAAAAAAAAAAACGTGTCTCTGAAAACCGTGCAAGGCTGATGCTTGGAAGTACTACTACAACATGTTAAATTTAAATCGCTTCGAATTAAGCCGTTCACATAATTGTGATCGAACTTCACTTGGTAAGTTCGTTTGATCCTTAATTATATTGTGCTTTAAATTATTGTAATCGTAATAAAGTTTTGAGAAGCTACCGTAAGGTTTGTCTTCACCTTGTAGTTTGTGTATAAAGGGTTTATAAGCGAAAACCAGCCTTATGGCAGATGTAAGGATTGAAATATTAAAAATAAATATAGAAGAACTGACGGGGGTTGTCTCTCAACAAATTTTATTTACTTCGAAAAGTACTAGAGGCCTCGTGGCCTAGCCCTACCATCATTTAATAATTAATTTGCATCATTACGTTGTAAAAAGTGGCAGATTCAGTTAATATTTATAATAAGTGTGATTTTTTACATACATGCATACATAACTTCACGCCTGTATCTCTAATGAGGATAGGCAGAACACCAGGGTCTATAAAACCATCTGAAGTTTTACACATTTGGAGGTATAATTTATGATGGAGAGAGACTATTGCAGTGAAAAAGGGTCAGCCTATCGCCCGCAAAAACACCAATAGAACCTCAGTCCCTTAACTGACCTTTACAGTTTGCCCGGGAAGAGGAGCAGCTGGTACATTCTATGTTTTTTTTCGCTCCCAGTCCAGCACGGAAGAATTTTCGCTCCCAGTCCAGCATTCTTAAAGTAACGAATTTGATTTTTGGATTAAATTGCTTCACAGATTTACCGCTTCACGGTCTCGGTATTACGCTACTAACCCGAGTTTCCCCCGCTATGTGGTAGGACCCCTTCAGGGCCCGCCTGGTTAGCGACAACCCTAGATATAAAATCTACCGAAAAATATTTTTTTTTTTTTTATAAGTGACTAAACCCGCGTTTGACCTCAATCTCACCTGATGGTAGGTGACGATGAGGTCGAAGATGAAAGCACGCGGGTTTAGGAAGAAACTGGCTCTTTATACAATATTGCCGGAACACATTACCGCCGGAGCGGCAACATTTGGCGGCAGACTTTATATAAAGGGTGGTCGCTAGCCAGGCGGATCCAGAAGGGATCCTACCACCAAGCATTACAGCTCTTGTAGTACCTAATGTGTTCTGGCAATATTTAATGAACAGCCAGTACCTTCCTTTTCTGTGTTATAACTACCCCAGCCTCCAAACTGGCACAGCTGAAAATCAGCGCCGCAGCCATCGGCTGTAGCATATGCTGAGCTGTTGCCGTTTTCGACAAATTTTCAACTTCCAAAAAAAGGAAGAGGTTCTCAATTCCTCTGTATGTTTTATTGTGTCTTTGTTACACGATATTTCGGACAATTACGAATTGATTTTAAAAAATGGTTACATATGATACTTCATAGTTGGTCCCATTAAAATCGGTTGAGTACTTCATTGAGAATTTCAAATTATTGAAACAACAATAAGTGGATGACTTTGGAAGTCGGCCAAAGTTTTGACGTGAATTCGGTTTTTTTAATGCTCTGCATTCGTTGATTATTTATCTTACTTTATTTTAAGTTCTTGATTGTATTATGTTTTAATTGTAACTTTTTCTTTCTTATATTCTTGTATCCTGTCTGTCACCATTAGGTGAGATTATAAACTACCCAAAAAAAAAAATACTCAAAACACTAGCGGTTAACAAACGATTGTGAAACTAAGTCAAAGAATAAATTATTTAAATCATGCTACATACGAAAGTTAGTACTTTCGTCGAAAAGTTAGTATTCATAATGAATGTAGGTGAGTTGAAATTAGGTTTGTAAATTAGGTACTCCCATCTTAAGACGATTTACTCTAATTACCAATGTTAAGCGGAATGAGCAAAGTTAAGCAAGTTTTGCATTGAATAATGTATGCCAGTGCATCCCTTAATTGTTATGGTCACTTAGGAAGCCTACATAACGAGACTATGTAAGATATTAGTTGCACCATTATGTAAGGAATTACGAAGTGATTACCGAAATCGTAGAAGCTATCTTATGAAGGATATTAAGGCTAATAAATTTATAAATTTCATCGTCATCATAATCATCACAACTCTTTGTAATGAGTCTCTCCCCTGGGTGACGAGGAGGTATAGGCCATAATCTACCAAGCTGGCTCAGTGCTGGGTGGTGGATGTAAGAATTTTTAGGGTGCCAAAATGGCTTCTGACAAACCCTAACGACTACTGTATACAAGTTTACAGCAGCCGGGACCGACTGCTTAACGTGCCCTCCGAAGCACGGAAGTCGTCGTGAGAAATGAATGGTCGGCGGTCACCCATCCAAGCACCGAGCGCACCAAACGTTGCTTAATCTGTGATATCGTATGGTATACACAGTAACCACGGCGCCACGACGTTTACGAAATTACGTGGAAAACGTCACGAAATTTATAGACACCCAACTATATAATAGAAGGCAGTTCGCAATTCGCCCAGATTAAGTACTTCGTTCGAATCTAAAACGAAATGTTATATTATATTCACCACACTTTATTAGTGATCAAACTGCGATGAAAAATGAGAAGGTTAAGAACATAAAATGGAAGTCAAAATTTTCAGGATGCTGAAATGGCTTCAAAGAAACCCTGTCGACTATTATATAAAAGAATACAGCACCCGGAATCGACTATTGAACGTGCTCTCCGAAATACAGAAGTAGTCCTGAAACGATAAATTGATTGGCGGTCATCGATCCTTGTTATGTTTTTTTAACCTGCCATATTGAATGGCTATTATGCTTTAATAAGGTACAGTCTGCATGAAGAAAAAGCAAAGCCATTAAAGAGCTGCCCTTGCTAGTTACCGCCAATGTAGGTGCCCTCCTCCTCCCTAAAAAAAAGACGTGTGGCACTCGGAGACTGCCGCGGTAAAGCTATTGCAAAGCATTTTTGATCAACTTATGCAATTATAATTATTTATTTATTTTATTAATGTAGTAATGTTTGATCTAATATGAAGTTACACAAGTTCCTAGTAGATGGCGCTGATTGTTTATTAAAGCCCGCATGTAAAGTTATGAAATCAAAGTATCACCGCTGTGCCGGTCGGAGTGGGGGGTGTTAGGTTTGTTGCGTAGTTTCTGGATTCAGTCCCCACGCTCAAGGCCCGCGATAGAAGCTATGCAATAGCTTAAAAATAATTACGAGCTAATATCCTCAAAAGCAACCACAGGAGAGAACAAACTTTGATAACGGGTTTTTTGTATATATCGACGTTTTGCTTGTTACGTCGATATGTGTGGGTTACAGCAGGTTTGCTTTTTTCCGTCAATATGGAAATCCAAAAAGTCAGTAAATAAATAAATAAATATTTCTGACACCCACACAACATTATCTAGCCCAAATTAAGTTTCTTAAAGAACTTGTGTTATGGATACTAGATAACTGATATACTTAATAAATATATAAACATACATATTAAATAAATAAATATTTTTTATTAGAATAAACTTAAATAAACATATAAACGTCCATGACTTGACGACTAATATCTCTGTTCATCACACAAATATCCGCCGCCGCCGGGATTCAAACCCAGGACCTCTGGCATAGAAGGCAATGGATGTTACCGCTACACCAGCCGGTCGTCAAGTAGGAGATAGTATGCTGATAATTGTATAAAAATATTTATTGAGACACTAAATTTAATGTCAAAATCTACATTTAATAACTATGCTACTCATAAACACTATCATACTTTTAAAACTAAACTTATTCAAATAGATATGACGTTCAACCCTAATAGAAAACTATAACTTCGAAATTTACGTCTCAATCAACATGAATCCCTGAAGCAAGTATTTAAGTTTCTGCTTAGTAATAGTTCGTATAGAATAGTTTATTAATTTACATACAACGGGCTAATGGCAAGTACTCTCCGTGTGGACTATTTTGGAGAAGTGATCAAAGATGGCTATTGGACTCGTGATATAGATGGGACAGATACAGTTGATTTGTAGTCACAGGCCAAATTTTTCATTAATTTTTCCAAATCATTTATAGAAACCATATTTGCAAAAAAATGGGAAGTAGTTTTTGACAATATTATCCGCTAACATACTAAGGACAGCATCGTCATTCTAAATTATGAATGAATACGATTAAAATAAAGACGACTACGCGCTACAACAAAACATCTTGTAGTACTACGTCGTAGTATTATCAATGAAATGCCGCGTCGTAGTAGCTATATTCATCAACAGCCACTATTTGTAAAATAATTAATGATGCCATATTTTTATTTTTTAGTACTCAGCAATACTTAAATCAATATGTAGATAGGTTTATAATGTATTAAAGAAAATAAAATTTAAATTTGCCTGGTGACTAAAACACAACCCTGTTTATGAAACTTAAAAGTAGTATAAATATCATTTGAAATCGTAGCGTCTGAAACAATTTTGTTAGCACGTGTTTATCTTCGATAAAAAGGGGCAATTACTAAACAAAAAAAACTAGGTTGTGGAGAATATTAAAATGATTATTTTATTATCATTTTATTTCATTGATATTCAATGATATGCTTTGTTATAAATAGTGAAAAACTAATAATGTCTATCAAGTTAAGATATTTTTCTTACCTACCTGCAAGATCAATTTTTGGTTGAGAAAAGTAAAACATACCTTGGAAGTTTTTCAGGCTGTTTAAGGCAGTTTCAACATAAATCTTTATTTTTTTTACACTCACATCGATTCCTGTTTTGTGGTTTGTTACCGTTCAAGTTAAATTTAAAAAATAACCCTTTGATATGATACACAGTTTGCCTCAAAATATTGCGACACTGCGAGAGGTGGCTATAATTTAAATTACACTCATATTCATACAGTCTTAGATATCAAAAAGCAAAAGCTTTCTCTGTAACCATGACATTTAAACTACGATTCACGTATCTACAACTTTATTCTTTGTAAATCCATTACAACTTTCGTTTAGCTGACACTAACGACCAACAAGTTAGGTAAAGTGGTACCCTCTTATTGCACTGATTGGAGTATAATTTGTTTGATTGAAAAGGCTGTCCTCTATAAGTTAGTTATGGCTTTATAATGGGAGTTATACGTAGAGAACTGAAGCTATATTTTACAAGGCGAATTTTTGTGGGCGATAGGCGGACCACCTGTCACTACAATAGTCTCTCCATCTTTATAATACCTCCAAATTTGTCGAAAGTGACATCAGATGGTCTTGTAACCTCTGGTGTTCTGCCTACCCCATAAGGGATACAGGCGTGACGTTATGCATGCATGCATGCATGCATGCGAATTAATAAAAAAAAGACGTGTCTTTCATTATGTTACCTCTACAGAAAAGACATATTCTAGAATTTTCTTTGTATTCGTCTAAGACCAGTATTGAGCATTTTTAATCATTGATCTTGACTCAAGTTCAGATTTGCAGATAATCTTCCATAGAAAACTGTTAAAATAAATCTGTACTTATACATACATACATATACGTGGGTGGTCTGAAAAGTTTCCAACCTAACAATGATACAAGATTTTTTTTCTTAATTTTTTTATTTATTTTTCTACATAGTCTCCTTGTAAGTCTACACACTTCTCCCAGCGATGCTCCCATCTCTGTAACCCGTCCAAATAGTACTCGGCGTTTTTCTCTGCAAAATAATTGTTCACAAAGGTGATTGCCTCCTCATTTGACGAAAATCTTTGTCCTCCGAGCGCAGTTTTTAGATGAGGGAACAAAAAGAAGTCGCTTGGGGCCAGATCTGGTGAGTAAGGCGGATGGTCAAGCAGTTCAAACCGTAACTCGTGGATTTTTGCCATGGCAACCGCTGAGGTGTGTGACGGCGCGTTGTCTTGGTGAAACAGGATTTTCTTTTTCTGCAAATGTGGCCGTTTTTCCGCAATTTGTGCCTTCAGCTCGTCAAGTAATGATGCGTAGTATGCTCCTGTAATGGTTTTTCCTTTTTGAAGATAATCGATTAAGATAACTCCATGACTATCCCAAAAAACAGTCGCCATCACTTTCCCAGCCGAAAAAACAGTTTTTGCTTTTTTTGGAGCTGGTTCCCCCCTTGCAGTCCACTGTTTTGACTGTAGTTTTGTTTCGGGCGTATAATGGTGTATCCAAGTTTCATCTACAGTAATTAATCGGCGCCAAAACTCGGATTTATTGCGCCTAAACTGCGCCAACAGAGCCTTGGAAATGTTCATTCGAACACGTTTTTGTTCTAACGTGAGCAAACGCGGCACCCAACGCGCGGACAGCTTTCTCATGTCTAAATCTTGTTTTAATATGTGACAAACACGTTCTTTGGACATTTTCATAACCTCTGCTATCTCTCTCACTTTAATTCGGCGGTCGTCTAACACCATTTCGTGAACTTTAGCAATGTTATCGTCAGTAGTTGCAGTTTTTGGACGTCCCGAACGTTCATCGTCTCCCAAGCTCTTACGGCCACGTTTAAATTCAGCTGCCCAAAATTTCACTGTGGTAAATGATGGTGCAGAGTCCCCATACACAGAGTCCAACTCATTTTTGATTTGCGTAGGCGTATTGCCTTTCAAAAACAAATATTTAATAACAGCTCGATACTCAATTTTTTCCATTTTCACAAAAACACTCACATGTACTCACTCAAACGACTGTCAACTAAAAACTGCGCGTCCAAAATGGCCGAAACTTTGGTGAGTAACCTGTCAAAAGATGCACAACTACATTCACTAGCTTTTGTTGACGAGTGGCGCCATCTTTGCGTTAAGGTCGGAAACTTTTCAGACCACCCTGGTATACATAACTTCACGCCTGCATCCCTTATGGGGTAGGCAGAACGCCAAAGGCTGTAAAACCATCTGATGTCACATTTGACAAAGGGGTATTATAATCATGATGAGAGACTATTGCAGTGACAGGGAATCAGCCTATGACCTGCAAAAACGCCAATAAAACCTCTGTCCCTTAACTGGATTTTACAGTATGCCCGGAAAGACAAGCAGCTGGCACATTCTATGTTTTTCTTTCGCTCCCAGTCCAGCATGGAGTGTTTGTGTATAGAATCTGTACTTATGTAAAGTTAAAATCTAAATAAAGTTTCTTTTCACAACTTTAATAACCCCAAAGTAAGGTAATAATATGGAGATCATATTCCGGGACTGAGGAGTAATCTCATATTCAACGATTCAAGTTATGATGTTACATTTTCGTGACTGACTCATAAAATATCTACGAAACTTCATCAAACTTAGAATTATACTTTAACAAAATAATGAGCTATATCCTCACTGTATACAGTGCGTCCACGCATGTAGTAATAAAACTTTAGAGGCAGTTACTACACACTATTTCATAGAAGAAGATACCCCATATATCAGGTTAATTCGAAAAGCCTGCTAATCTGCAGCCATTTGGTACTCCAGCAATGTACTCCAGCAAAATTAACCTTAGTTGTACGTATTGTAGAAGCTTATTGTTGGTGTTGTAAAGTGCAATGTCCTCCGTCGAGGCTATCTACATCACTCGTTTTTGCGCTGTGACCATCCTGGTCTACACAGGGGCCTTTCCATCTTGCTGCTCAATCAACTATCCTGCAACTAATATAATGACCTGCGCATTAAGCCTATAGGTACGATCTGGTATCTTTCTGGCGGTCAGTGACTTTGATTCGTCTGCAAATCTCCACAATGCTGGTTTGATTCTGATTCGTTTCATTGCCAGGTAAACTTCTTTGCGCTTATTTATAAGGCTCATTGTTAGCGACCAAGAAAGTTACAGTAAATTCATAACGAACATGAATTTTAGTATATTATATTCAGAAACAAAAGTTAACTCTAGTGTAACAGCGGTGGACAGCTTGCAAATAATTAGAAAAGTTGAGTTTATAGCAAGTACATGACAATGACACTTGTAAAATATTACGTAAGTTAACATAGCCATTTGCTTTGCAAAAATTAAATTTAAGTTTTCAAAATTTATTGTAAGGGCTTTTTAATTTTATTATTTATAATGCGTAATACATTTCGCAGACACCGCGGTCAGTCGTTGAAACGCTATATTTATTACCTGCATTTCTTTTTTAATTTTCAATAAAATTAATCTTTATAAGTTAATTTGAAATTTGTTATGAAGTACTCAACCAATTTCGATGAAATTTAAATGGGACCAACTATGAAGTATCCTCTATAATTGTCAAAATCTAGTAATAATTGTCTAAAATATCGTGTAACAAAGACACTTAAAAAACATACAGACCAATTGAGAACCTTCTCCTTTTTTGTAATTCGGTTGAAAACTACATGCACACCGATTTTTTCCAATATAATTTATCCATTCAAACATCATATCCGGAAAATCATCGTTGCAAAGTTATCTAAAATTATTCAATACTATCAACAAAATTAACGGACCACTATACACTTTACGTACATTCAAATTCTGAAAAAAAAAACACTTAGAAAATAAAACACACGGAAATGAATTTTACGTTGCCAAACCGTTTTCACCATAAAGTATTCAACGCAAAGGGTTCTCAACCCACTCGGCATAACATTACATGCCATTTTTCTATATTTTAAGGGTGCTTTGTATAATTTGAGTCGCGCACCTAGCGAATAGTGTAAATGGAACAAAATGTTTTATTTAGAAGGAAAAGTCGTTGCTTTTATTGCATTTAAAGTGTCTTGATATACAGTTACATTGTTTCGTTTTTTTTAAAGCTATTGCTTTATGATAGGAAAACGTATTGGTTTTATATGCAAAAGCATGTGGGGTTAACTGATGGTAAGTAATGTTTAACCGCTCATAGATTTTACATGATTTCGGACCTGAACTGTGATATAGAATAGAAATCTTCCAGTGTCAGTAAATTCTATTTGAAATACAACAAAGATATTGGTGTAAAGTAGGCCCATTTCACAGCGCAAATGTCATTTCTTCTGTTTTAATGAGTATTTATTTAACTTACAGTATACGTATGTGTTGTTTATTAATCTTTATATAAAAAGCTATGCACCTAAAAGGTTAGTCAGCTTTTTTAAATAAATAATTTAACAATAGAAAAATGTTAATCATTTGTTTCCTTAACTCTGTAGATTGTATATAAAAATTAATAACGCGGTAGCTATTCTCATTCGTGCATTTGGAACTAAATATAGAGTGAAATATCTTGTTTATGACATTGCGCATCTAACAACAAATTTATTTCGTAATGACTTATCATTTTTACATTCTAATATAAAATGGAAAAGATCCTATTTCGTATGACAAAAAAGACAATTGGGACTTTCAGTTTTGCGCATTAGGTAACCAAAATTTTTCAATAGAACGTGACCTGAAGACGTCGTGGCGCCGTTGTTACTGTGCATACCAAACGGTATCGCAGGTTAAGCGCGCTCGGTGCGGCCGGTATTCGGATGGGTGACCGCCGTTCATTTATTTCTCACGACGACTTCCGTGCTTCGGAGGACACGTTAAGCAGTCGGTCCCGGGTGCTGCATACTTGTATACAGTAATCGTTAGGGTTTGTCAGAAGCCATTTCGGCACCCTGAAATATCTGACATCCACCAACCAGCACCGGGCCAGCTTGGTGGATTACGGCCTTAAACCTCCTCATCACCCAGAGGAGAGACTCATAGCCCTGCAGTGGGCTCATTACACGGAGTTGTGATGATGATGATGATGAGAACGTGACCCGTACGTAGTCTGAAGCAATGAATTATTTCTTTACTTGTCATTTTACTATTACCGAACCAAGGAACTTGCGTGGGCTCAGCAGAAAGGGTTTTGTACAGTAGACACAATCCTTGAATTGACTTGTCCTTCATATAAAATACAGGGTGACTGGTGACAAATTTTAGATATAAAATAATAATAAATAAAATAAATTTTAGAGCACTCTGTATTTGATACTGGTCATAATTATTTAATAAAAGCAGGTACTTAATTTTTCACTAGAATTTTCTATAAATAAATGAAGTTTTGTTACTATTTACTTTACTAACGCCTGAGTCCTCGACGTGGCACGATCGGATCGATCGCTTTGCATAATCAGTTCTTTAACTTTCGGTTACGTTTCGTTATTTTTTCTCTTCATGTATGATCTCAAACTATCACGTCCTCGAATTGACCCATTGAATTTCAATTTCTACTATTAAAATTCAATGGGTAATTAGGAAAATTGCAAAACGTTTTCATCGTAAACTTGATAATTATATCAGGTACAATTGAAGACAAAAGTGATCAAAGTTACATATAAAATACTAAACCTTGCAATATAACAATGCGAATTCAAAACAGTCGCATAATGAACAAGAGTATCCTCATTAAAATGTTGTAAACTAGTGAAAACAATTAACTCCGCGTCCTGACTGTTCCCTTTAACCGCGCACAATTGTTGACTGTTAGTACAAAATGTCCAGTTGTCGTATTTCGCTTATTTCTACATTTTGAGTGACATTATTAACTTGATTTTAATTTTAATTACACAACATACTGTCCCCACGTAATCGCTTACTTTTTTGATATTTGATTAACCCTGAGAGGTGGCCTGAGGTAAAGATTTGGTTAAAGAAAACAACACATGGGATTAAGACGGAACTTATTAAATAAAAGGTCAATGGACTATGTGACCCCATAGTGAACTTGGTTTATGGAGACTATAAAGTGGAACTATTATACAGGGTCCATTTATAATAGTCAATTATATTTCAATTTCATTAAGAACTAGCTGCTGCCCGCGACGTCGTCTGCGTGAACGCTATGCAGCACCAAACGCACCTACGATTATAACACTGCTAGCGTGATAATATGTAGCCTATATGTTGACCCGACTTCTTAACTATCTTCATGCCAAATTTGAAGTAAATCCATGCAGTACTTTTTGAGTTTATCCCGGAAAGACAAACAGACAAAAATTCTAAGAACTATATTTTTTGTTTCTGTTTCGATTGTAGATCATACCCCAAGTATTCTTTTAAAAAAATATTCAATGTACAGTTTTGACTTTCCTACCATTTTATTATATGTATAGATGATGAGTGGGTATGTAATTACAAACATAAATTGAAATTTCAAAATTTTTCTTATTGAGTAAAATTTAAGTTTAATCTACATTTTATGACTATATACAATAAGATGGAAACATTTTATTACTTGCTGAGTAGCCATAAACAAAAGATTTAAATTAAATTTTGACCACTTTGAAAAATTTTGAAATTTTATTTAATGAAAAAAATTTATAAAAAAACTTTTTCTTCCGCTATTTAGACCTACTCATCATTCTTAATCTGCTATTAAAATAAAATTGACTATATATGGAGGATAAAATATGTGGAGGACCATATATTTGCGCTGTAGTTGGTGGGGGAGACAGTTGCTTGAATAACGTTAAATCTGTATTACCACATAGATTTTAGAAATCAATAACAGGCTAAATTAATGGCGTCTCTCTGCCTCAGACGCCAGTGGTTGCAGGTTCGATTCCCGCACGGAACAAGAAAAAAACATGTTCCATGTCTAGGTGTTTATCTATTTATGTATTTATATTCTAGGTTCCTCCCTAGTTCACTACATGGTATCCCATAACACAAGCTATGCTTACTTTGGGGCCATGTAGTTGGTGTGATTTTCTGGGGATTTTATTTATTTTTATATTATTTATTTTTATACTAAGTCATAATTTGTAAATTGCGGCAACTTTCAGGAGTGAAATGATATGTTACTGAAACTGTCACCGGCGCCATGCTTATACAATAGTTCTTATGTATGTAAAAACCCATACATTGACCAATCAAAAATAAATTGTTTCTTGACTTCTTTCGCTGGAGCTAAATAATCGTCGGGTTGACAGTTATAAATAGAAGCAATCCATAATCTCTCCTTATTAATCAATAATCTCCCATGCTGGACTGGAAGCAAAGGAAACACATAGAATGTGCTAGTTTTTCCCGGGCATACTGTAAAATTCAGTTGAGGGACAGAGGTTTTATTGGAGCCATTTTTTGTGGGCGATAGGCTGACCCCCTATCACTGCAATAGCCTCTTTTCACTATTACAATACCTCTAAATTTGTCAAACGTGACATCAGATGTTTATATAACTTCTGGTGTTCTGCCTAACCTATAAGAAGGCGAGAACTTATGTATGTAACAATAATCTCTGTCTGTTTCCCAGTCTTCAATCATAGCCCTCAGGATTAAAACAAATCATGCTGACGGTGTATTAAATTCTTGCAGCTTGTTGCATGGTTCATCGTCTCTTTGTGAAAACCTTTGTGGAAAAGGTTGTGGAAACCTTTCAACAATGTATTGAAAACAAGACTGAATTATGTATTAAAACTACACGGTAAAAAATACAGGTTTTATAGTTTAATAAGTAGTATCATTTCGACTGATCTATAATCAACGAATGCAGAACATTAAAAAACCGGCTAACTCATCATTGTATACTTTGGCAAAGTATAAGGTCAGCAACGTAAATATTCTCAGTTTTCATACTTTTTTGAAACAGGCGTGAGGTTATGTATGTATGTATGTAGATTTTTATGAATTTATATGGAACCACTTCTAAAGTATCACATGAAATAAGAATATTTAAAATCGATTCATAACTGTCCAATAAATTGCGTAACAAAGATACAAAAAAACATTCACATTAATTGAGAATGGAGACCTTTTTGAAGTTGGTTGAAAATGGAATTTGATTCAAAATAATACACCTATGTAAGTACATTCAAAATTAAACATATTTGATATTAACTTGATTGTCTCTAAAGCGCCACTTACTGTTAACTTGTATGCCATTGTACTGGATAATTGTTTCGGTTAATAAAGAGCCGCTCAGACGATATTAATTCATTCTGGCAACACCATATACAGCAAACAATGCACAGTCTCTAGTGATTGGAAGCGAATTGATTGTGAATTACTCTCGAGTGATTCGGTAAAATACTTTAACCATATTCATATTGTGCCTGTGGAGATTTGCAATATAACCTTTATTAGCATCCTAATATTAGTGATCAAACGAACTTACCTGAAGTTAAGTTCGACTTACTTCATAACAAACAATTTGGATTCACAAGGGGTCGTTCGACAACTGATGCTGGTGTTGAACTGTTTGAAGTAATAGCTGGTGCCTGGGAGGGGTCACAGGATGCTCTAGGTGTATTTTGTGACCTATCCAAGGCATTTGACTGTGTTCAGCATGACACTCTCATCAGGAAACTCCACCACTACGGCATCAAAGGCACTGACCTCAAACTTTTGAATTCTTACCTGAGTGATAGAATCCAGAAGGTTGAGGTTAACCGGAAAAGGTCAGCTGGGTCGGTTGTGAGAATGGGAGTGCCTCAAGGTTCAATTCTGGGCCCATTTTTATTTTTAGTCTATATAAATGATCTACCCTATATGGTAGGCAATAATCACGATATTGTATTGTTTGCTGATGACACATCATTAATTTTTAAAATGATAAGGCAGAAAACCAACTACGACGATGTAAACAATGCTCTCTCTAATGTAGTACAGTGGTTTAATGTAAATAATCTAGCTTTCAATGATAAAAAAACTAAATGTATAAAATTCTCCGCACCAAATGTAAAACAAGTTGAGTCTGATCTGCGGCTTAATGGGAACAGGTTGAATCTAGTAGATAACATTGATTGTAAAAAATGTAAATAAATCCGTAATAAGTGTAGTTTTCTATCTAAAATATTGAAAAAAAATCTATGAAAGATATTCGGAAAATAAGTTTAAAAATATTTACGTTTCATTAGCTATCCAACAAGGTATAAAGAGCTAAGACTATATCACAATTCTTAGAAAAAACGTGGATGTAACGCTGGTTACCTACACCTTTTGTCCTAATGTCGCCTATTGTATTCTGTCAGGTGCGTGCAAGTAGGTATGTGAATTTAGCTGGTGTGAGTAAGAAAAATACTCCGCCATTTTGTTGTTAATGATATTAGTTTAGTCTGCTACAAATTACAAATTTAATGATTAACAATAAATTTTTATGACTGATATATTATTGGCTTTCAAGACTTTTTCTAATTGTAATACAGTATCCGTCTTCTTAGTTTTGCTTTCCCATATCATGATCTCATTAAAATATCAAAAGTTTCGTAGATATTACTCCTATACATCTCCTAGATACAACATTTCAATTTATTACTTAAACAGTTATACATCCATACAACTTTGCCATTACGAGTGCATTGTTCCGAGCAAAACTGGGTGTTATTTTACAAACTACCCAAATTAGTTACAAGATATTAGTCATATCTTACAAATACCATTGCAGCTAATAAGCTCTTATCTTAGCTACTGCTAGCCTAAAAGCCGAAAAGTATTATTTGATATAAAATATTGTGCTCCCATGAGTTCCATAGTAAGAATTAAAAAACAATAGTCTGAGATACTTTCGCTAAATAAGTACCATGACGTTTTAATTATACCGCCACTTGAAGATTGGCAACGTAAGATGGTTTAGGAATAAAATAGTGAGCAGTGTAACTGGCATTGTTCATTTTTTTAAATTTATTTCATACGAAAAACCGTTTCGAGGAATAAGGTTTCAAATTTATTTAGTCGATTTAAAACATTTAAAAATATTGGGGTTTAAGAGATTTTTAACAAAATACATTTGACCTTTATTTAACCTTGATGACGTCATCAAAGGCATCAAATCGATCAAGTGTTATGCCTTAAAGCTGTTTAAAAAAAGTCAAACTAAACTCTATAGCTCTATGGTGGTTGTTTTGTTTTGTTTATATTTTAACGTAACCTCAACGTAACAAACTCAGCTTCTTTATTTTTCCCTGCGATTGATCATAATTAATTTAATTATTTTAATTATAGATTATATATACAAACTACAAAGAAAAGAAACACAGGAAATAAAGACGGTTAAGATTTGATTTGAATCAATGTTTGAAATGTTGGTTTGTTGTCTGTTGACAATCCATTGGGTGACAGTGACATAGCATGACTTTAGCACACAGACACATCTAATGTTTTTTTTACTGACTGACACAATTGTTTATAAAGTTAATGCCACTGATGACGTCATCACGTACTAATTTCATAAAATCAATATAAATTAAACGACACAGTTAAAAATAAAACTATTCAAATTGTTCTCTCAAAATAGGCTAAAGATTAATATAACATAATAAAAATAATAGGTTAAAAAAGTGAACAATGCCCATTGTTGTAGTAACATTGAGCGTGATGGTAGAGTCTAGTCCCATGCAAAAAAGTGGATGTCTCGATGTTCTTTGAAATATGTTAATAAAATAAATTCGATAACTTTTATCGCGTATTTTACATTTTAAATTTTAACTCGACATTTCGATGTCTTTGCAGACGCCGTGGTTACGAGCGACTAGGTTTAATAGTATGAATCACGAAAACTTATTACAATGTTATCGATAAATTTTCACTTTGGCATGAAATAGGATCTATATTCTACATTGAATCTAAATTATTAATCCAAGACTTCATATATATAAAGATCAAACAGGAATTTAAGTGTCATTTCGAAAATCAAGAATTATAATTTAAACTATGATGAAAATCTATGATGAGTATGGGATGTCAAAATACAGCTAAACTTATAACATAGGTACTTCAATTGCGGTGCAAAACCTTAAATGTTATTTCGATTTAAACTATCAAGCGTGAAACTCGATAAATTATTTCATTACAGTTAGTTAACTGTTAATTTAGGTGAAACTTATTTATTAGTATACAGTCATTAAATTCTCGAATGGGCTTTTGTGTTTTATCAGTTTAAATAAACTCTACGATGTTATTACGCAGAAACTTGCAAACTAATCCCTTTCTGTTTGCTCTTCTTAAACTTTCTCAGAACTATAGGTATCTGTTTGTTTTCAGTTGTAAAACTAATAATAACTTCACTCGAAAGGGGTAGGTTCGGTTCGATTCTTGGGTTTTGAAATCGTGATTATTTGCAAAAGTTCTCAATTAGTTTATAGTCAATAGGAGTTCAAAGGTTTCGGTGGAGTTGGGAATTTAGATTGTGAAGAGATTCTTACCGCTTTTGTTTTTATGGCTTGTTTTTATTTTTGGAGGATTTTCTTTTTGATCGCCTGTTGAAGCAAGTTCTGAAGTTTATTGAAGTAAATTAAATACACGAATAAGTTATTATATATGAAATCTATTTGTAGATATATCTTTTTTTGACTTGTGATCTCAATTTTGAACCCTATTTTGGTAAGCTGTCAACAGATGAGATTGAGTTGAAATATATGTTAATTCATTAATAAAAATGTTAAGAGACATCAAAATGTAGCCGATAAAACACTATCAAACAAGCAACCTTAGGACGGTGGTCCAGCTTCTGCAATTTTTCATTTGTAAGGTTGTTGTTATTTATGAGTTTACGGGCTCTTCGGTGAACAGAGGGGGTTGATATGAAGGGTGGACCCCGACGGGATCCTACCACCAAGCAAAATTATTCACAACAAACTCATGCTGTGTTTATTCACAATAAACACAGAATGGCTTCCTAAGTGGTCATTCAACAGTCTCTTAACCTTGCTCATATAAATGTTTTCATATGTGGCGGTTCATAAATGACGGTTGCCAGATGACTTTTATACAGATTACAGTAAAATTTTTGAGAGAATTCAACATCCTATGCTTTTACAAAACATATCTTGTATTGGTATCATTCTGTGCTTTTCAGTTGGCTTAGATCCTAAATAGATAACTAGTCGCAGACTGCTGCCGTTAATTGCTCGATGCATTACTTTTCATCATATTTGTTAAAGCATAAGCTTACCCCAAAGGGAAACAGGCGGGAAGTTATGGCATGGTAACTCTCATTAACAGTGTTTTTCTGATGATATGTAAGTGCTCACAAGGCTCTCTAATGTTATGCTGGAGGATTCCATAAGTTTAGAAAAAGACTGCGCTTTGACGTTCATAGTTCATTTTAGGTAGTTCATAGTACCTACGTAAATTAGGCGATGTATTTTTTAAATAAAACACTTTTTAAACGGATTCATTCACTCAAGAGTCAAAATTTTAAATGTAAATATACGCGATAAATCCGGTTAAAAAGTGTTTTATTTAATAGTATGAATCGCGAAAACTTAAGACAATATGATGTATTTTTTGTTTGAAAATTAACATTTATATTGCTTACAAATATTTAAAATTAACTGCTCTTCTTTGCTGGTAATCTAAAGCCAAAATATATGTAAATAAATAAATAGTATTCTCATTTAAAAAGCCAAAACGTCAGACATGGACAAGATATATAATAAAAATCAAAATTGTAAAAAAGAAACCTGTTTTCTTCCACTACAAAAGTACCAAAACTGCACAACTACTCAGCATCCAAAATAAAGACACAAATTTAAATGGTTCACATTGGAGTAATAAATTCACGAGAATGAATACTTCTTAAACTGTCAGGTTTTCCCATTGAGTAGCTTCTCACTAAATCTTGGATCGCCTGCAAAGTCCTTAGACATGTCAAGTACAGTTCTCACAGAGCAATTCAACCGAACGAGCTGTCTAGAAAAGTACGTTTAAGTTTACCAATTCGTGGATAATTTAAACTGAGTTTTCCAATAGAGACGCAGTTATAGAGATATTAGGCGCGAAGTATCAGAACTATAGGAAATAGAAGAGACACTTTTTTTTACAGTATAATATGTTATTATATTATTGGATGGATTATAATTTTTACAAAATAGGTTCAATAACATCACTTAGAGATTTTTTTATAAATGAACGAATTATACATTTATCTGAGTAGTGCTTAAGTTCTGAGTTAATTGTCACCATCATCATCATCACAACTCCGTGTAATGAGCCCACTGCAGGGCTATGAGTCTCTCCTATGGGTGACGAGGAGGTTTAGGCCGTGACCCACCAACCCACGAGTAGCCCAGTGCTGGTTGGTGGATGTCAGAATTTTCAAGTTGCCGCAATGGCTTCTGTCATACCCTAACGACTACTGTATACAAGTATACAGCACCCGGGACCGACTACTTATCGTGCCCTCCGAAGCACGGAAGTCGCAGTGAGAAATAAATAATCGGCGTTCACCCATCCTTAGGTTGTTTCCTCACCAATCGATCGGCCGTCGATCAATGGTTTTTACTGTGAAAAAATTTCCAAGCGACCATCAATCGGCGTCGATCACTTGGTGTGGTACCACCCTAATACCGGCCGCGCCGATCGCGTTTATCCTGCGATATCGTTTGATATGCACAGTAAACACAGTGCCACAACGAGCTTCATACACATACACACTTGTGTCATAGTGATGTGTTAAAGTAGGATACAGGGTCTTTTTTTTTAAGATGAAAACATTTTAAGAGAAGTTAAACAATAATATGTGGATTCAATTTATGACAAAAAAATTACATATATTTTTTTATTGAAATTTTACAATTCCTTTAAGGGACCAAATTTTTCTGACTGTTGAAAAATCGGGGCTTAACGTATTTCTTAGTAGAAATAGTTGGGAAAACGCTTCTATATCTTGCTATTTAGTCGTAAATAACAGATTAAATTGTCTTAAGTTTTCACGATTCGAAGTTTAAATAAAACTACTTTTTAACCGGATTAATCGCGTATAATTTAGACCCCGTGGTCAGTCGCTCGTGACCACGGGGTCTGCAAAGACACCGAAACGTCGAGCTAAAATGTAAAATATAAATTATACGCGATTAATCCGGTTAAAAAGTAGTTTTATTTAACAGATTAAACTAAAATGTTGTTAACTTATGAGAATTATAAAATAATAATTTCAATAAAATATAAAAAAAAAATCATAAATTGAATCCACTCGTCATTCTTAACCTACTCCTAAAATAGTTTGATCTTCATTAAAAAGACCCTTTATAATTAACTCTGTTGGTATAAGTCTTTCATGGATACGGTAAACGCCTGAAGCATCGGTCCGGTGTTTGCCAGTAGAAAATTTTTCAATCACCCTCTATTACAAGACCATTATGTTGGTTGATAGCCCAAACTTCACGGCTAAACCTCTTCACTGCAGAGATATGAGTCTCAAGAAAGAGACTCATATCTCTGCAGTGTGCTCTTAAAAAGGTTTTCAAGAATTTTTGATTGTAAATTGGGGTTATTTTTAAATTACTTCTGGTGGTCAGTAATCAAATGCAATGAAATCTATTTAGGTATAACAAAAGAGCGTTACTGAATCTTGTGAATCGTAAATTCTTCAAACAATAATACTACAATACAATGCAAAGTTTTATAAATATTCCATCATCTAAACATTAATCTCACAGATTTTCCGCTACATGTTATTACATAATCATGTTTGTGGGAAAATTTCTTCGCAATAACCTTAGGGCGCACTATGTTTGACGATGCAAGATTATTTGATTTCATTTTAATTTTCTGGAAAATCTCGATTTTTCGTTGTCAGGCGGAAAATTAATGTCGGAATATACTTAAAGTTAATCCGTAATAGTGTTTATCGTGGTGGAAATTATTTAATGATGGGAATTTAGCTTTTTGTTTTAATTAGATGTTTTACTTAATTGCTCAAAACATAATAATTGTTTCAAATAGAACATTTTGAACTTTTGAGTTGTTTGGCTGAAGGATTGATAAGATCTGTCTATTACCCAAAAGAAGCATGTTTGTATACATCCTTTGATTTTAAGATTGAAATTGGAAAAATATCACATTGATTCCGCGAATTAAAATAAAATCTTTGTAAAATGAGAAATGTGAAAAATTATGTAACTTGGTTTTGTTCAGTAAAAAATAATAATATAGTAGGGATTTGACAAAAGCAGTAACAAAAAGGCACCTGGACCATGTAGCAACTTTAGTCGCGGCAACAGGCAAGTTTTAAAAGTTTCCTAAATAGGAAATGCGGGCAAAGATTATGAAAGAAAAATCATTTTTTTTTTTCAATTATGATATTAAATTATAAACTATATTTTTTTAGGTTTCATGACAAAAAAGAGTTATTATCACTAGAAAAAACTGTTATAGGTATTTTTCAACTCTCCAAACTCTTTAATCAAATTGTAAGTCTCTAAAATATCTAAGATTATGTATCTAAATCTAACATATTAATCACTCATTAATAGAGGCGAAAATCAAGAAAGTTCCTTAAGATTAATAAAACGTAACACAGCATCTTTTAATAATACCAATGAAACACAATGATGCTTCAACCAACTCAACGATATATAAAATAAATTTACTTCGAAGTCCTATGCAGGTAATCCGTTATCGTACTCATCCCCTATTACTTACACCATATTGAGATCATCCGAACTCCGACCCGGCAAAGTGCATCTTAATCAATTACCGTATAATTATTTTCATTGCGGTGTAAGGGATACACTGACGCGTATTCGTTTGAGATTAATTTGAGACGTTTGTTCTAATATTCAAGTTCATATATTTATTCAATCTTATCCGCTATACACACTGCGACCTAGAAGGTCTATTGTGTGAGTCCTCATCTACAAATCGCCGTATACTCCAATGGAGTCCAGGAAGTTCACGATTTTCCTTACGGCTTCTAATCTCTTTTGGATCCAGTTCATGTTTATCCAGGTGAGCGGAGCGCTTGTGCATAACAGCGGGGCAGTGGCACAGTTGGTGTAGTAGGGTTTCCTCGGCGCTCTCACAACACAATACAGTTGCCGGTAAACGCTGGATGAGGGCAGCGCGGGTCCGAGCGACGTAGAGAAAATTAGGAGTGGTCTTTGTCCAGCAGTGGGTGCTACTCGGCAGGTGATGATGATAATTATGATTCTTGTATTTTTTCATGTTTTTCCGCCAAGGAAAGGTTTGGCACCTACTAAAGCAAGCTCTAGTAGGAGGAGGATGAATCCTGTTACGGACGAAAGGGAATTCTAAAGAGCTGCTAACCCCAGAGGCTAGCTGGTATAGAGTACCTAGACAGTGTGGGGACTGCAAGAGCGGCCACGAGACTTCTCAGAATGCCTGAGTATACCCACTAAATATCCCCCTTTAATGACCCGCCCGATATAGGCCCTTGCAGACCTATTACGATTATTTTATGACATGACATGATAAACAAGATTTCTATCTTTGAGTAATTATTATTATTGGTGACCGGCTGGTGTAGTGGTAACATACATTGCCTTCTATGCCAGAGGTCCTAGGTTCGAATGCCGGCGGCGGCGGATATTTGTGTGATGAACACAGGTATTAGTCGTCAAGTCTTGGATGTTTATATGTTTATTTAAGTTTATTCTAATAAAAAATATTTATTTATTCAATATGTATGTTTATATACTTCTTAATTATATCAGTTATCTAGTATCCATAACACAAGTTCTTTAAGAAACTTAATTTGGGCTAGATAATGTTGTTTGAGTGTCAGAAATATTTATTTATTTATTATACTTTAATCTTACTTTAAGATTTTTATGATACAATGATGATATAATGAATAAACAAATACAAATACATACATCCGTTGCAATTCATTGAACGCAAGAGGCATTTCCTTTTGCAAAAGCAGTTTCAATGATATCATCTATGACTTAAAAACGTCAATTGAAAAAGATGAGATCGCACCCACCTCTATGATATGTTTGTTTCTTGATTTCATTTGTGTTTTTCCGTTTCGAATACATAAATACTATTATATATTGGGATTTTTGTATTCAGTCTACATGGCAAGAGTTTAGCTAAGAGATTTCGCCGAGGGGTAATACTGAATAATGATCGCAAGATAAGATTTACGTCAAAACTATTTCATGATATCATCGCATGGTTTTGAGATCCATAATAGGCCTGTTGATCATAATCAGAGTGACAGCCAATCGGTAGCTAGAGGCTACGCAGCGGGCGGCATCCAGACGGCTGCCACCATAGATGAACTGAAAGCTAAGATAACGAAGCTAAGACTAGCAAAAATTACAAAACTGAAAGTAAGAGATCATTTAGAGTGATGAGACTCACTCTACAGGCTCACAGGCTGGAAAATGATACTTGTATTCATGAAAATCTTGTGTTATACCGGGGAACCATTTAGATTGATCAGTATGGGTGAGTTTGAAACTAAAAGACATACAAAGATCTGAAGGAATCACGTCATTGATTTTCGTTATAAGGAAAATTGCATTTACACATTGAAAAAACCTTGTACTCAGTAAAGCTTTTTATAAGTAAAGCTATTTAATAAAAGTAAAGCTTTTTTCTAACTTTTACTGTGAGCATTGTTGATTTGTAACCCACAAATTACAATAACTGAAAGATTCTTTTATTTTTATGTTGTAGGTATAAAATTGCAAAAAAATGCATAAGATGCTCACGCGCGTTTCGTAATGGAAAGGTAATTGGCATAATTGTTTAATTGCAGATAAAAAAGTATCTTTCGTATCTGTGAAAATTTTGTCATAAGAATGAAGTTAGTATTTAATTCTAGGACAAAATTTTCCCAACACAAAAAATTCCCCTTTCTAAAATGCCCCCGTATCAAAAAACAAGAACCTTAATTTGAAGTTTATCCAACTGCAGCGAGGCGTCAGAGAAGACGATGTTATATTACCTAATCAGTTCGCCGCTACGTTGCATGATATATTCAAGCTTGTACACTGAGATGGGCATGGCATCCATATTAACGTTGAGGAAAAAATTTAGGAACATTATTTGAAGATACAGCTGTTTTGTTCAGACAACTAAAATAAAATGAACAATTTATAACGTAATAAGTGTTATACCAAACACATACAATCCGTAGGACTGAGAATTACTGATAATATGAGATGTTACATATTACTTTTATTATTTTTTAAATAAAATGGATTTAATCGTGTTTCAGAATATAATAAAATTTAATTTACACTTCGAAACCATGGTCATTAGTGATAAAAGAAAATATAAGAGGATTTTTGAAATAAAATAACAGTTTTAACGGTTTTTTCTCCTTAACTTTATTGCGTTATGAATTCTTTAACTTTCGGTTAAGTTTGTTCAGTAAATAATTAATATTTATTTTTAACTTTATTCTTTCACTTCATGTATGATCTCAAACTATCACGTCCTCGAATTTCGAAAGTAACCCACTAGTCACCATGTATAATGATGGAGTGACAGGGGGTCAGCCTGCCGCCCACAAAAACACCAATAAAACCTCCGTCCTTTAACTGACTATTATATTATGCCCTAGAAGACAAGCAGCCGGCACAAATTATGTTTTTTTATTGCTCCCAGTCCAGCATAAAATAATTTTAGAATAAAAAACTTTTTTTTCTACTCAGATAAGTGACTTAATGAATGATCTCTTTACAAAAATAGTAAATCAAACACAATAAAAACAATACGATAAGACATTCTCGTTCTTCCTTATAACCTGCAAATTATAAAATCCTCAGACAATCACACCAACTACATGGCCCCAAAGTAAGCAGAGCTTGTTATATGGAATACCATGTAGCGAACTAGGGGGGAATCTAGAATATAAATACATATATAGATAAACACCCAGACACGGAACTTTTTGTTTTTTCTTGTATCGTGCCGGAATCGAACTCGCAACCACTGGCGTCTGAGGCAGACAGGTTTACCCCATCGCTAAAGTGGTCGTAATTACTCCACGATTAAGATAATTCACTACGTTCTACTCAAAAACGTTTTAAGTCCCTTATTTTTTTTTGATTACGGAAGCAAAATAATAAACTCTTAAAGCCTAAACAATCATCGTTAACTTGCGCCACAGCCTCCTTAGTTTAAGAGCATTTCCTCGAAGCGAAAATTGTTGGTACTTGGTACCTCCGACTACAAGCTGCTGGCGTGCTTGCGAAGTGGATTGTACTGAACTTTGCTATATTCATCGTTCATGAACAGGCAGTGTGTTTGAAAACCTTTTCTGTTCATTACTTTCTAAAAAAGGGATTGAAAATAGGTTGTTGCTGTTGAATAAAGTGTTGACGGTATGAGAATTCTCTTTTTGTCCGACTGTATGCAAAATGGGAATAAGAACGAATACAGAATGAACTAAAGTATGTTATGGTTTAAAGATATAAATTATTTCAATACCTAGATATTCCTACACCAAAAAAATCCATACATACTTGGACACCCTTTGCCTTCATATTATTATAATACTCAGCATTAAAACTAGTATACAAAATAGAATCACGTTTCTTTGATATTTTATGCAAAAAACCAATATGAAATTAAGTTACTTATTCAAAGAAAAATAGCACCAAAGGCTTTCGGTTATATAATTTTTAAACGAATGTTGTAAAATACCTACTAGTTTCACAAGTACGTGTTTTTCAATCAATTACAATAGAGAAAGGTTAAATATTAAGCTAACAGCGTTTGAAAAATCAATGTTCCCGGCAAGAAACGACAAACATCCTATATAGACCACCACGGCAACACCCATTTCAATCATGACAGTCATGGTAACTATCCTCCAATGACGTGTATGGAAAGAATTAAAAGGCATTTTTATACGAAAAACAGTTTGTGATGTGAAACAGTACTTCACGATAATCAACGAATGCAGAGCATTAAAAAAACCGACTTCACGTCAAAACTTTGCTGAATTGAGAATGTCATCAACGTTGACATTCTCCGAAATCATACTTACTTTTTCAAAAGTTTTGAAATTTTCAATGAAGTACTCAACCGATTTCGATGAAATTGAAATGAGACCAGCTATGAAGTATCCTCTATCATATGAAATAACAATTTTCAAAACTAATTCATAATTGTCTTAAATATCGTGTAACAAAGACACAAAAAAAACGAATTGAGAACTTTTTTTAGAAGTCGGTTGAAAAAGCAAAATGGCTAAGAATAAGCGAGTGTGGACCATTAAAATAAATCATAGGCGCTATTTGATATGTTATAAAAAAAAATTGTACACAATAAAAAAAACATATTCCACTCCCAACTATCCTTAACAAGATAATATTATGTTTATTTTGGGCACTTCAATAAATATATAGTCATACATTTAAAAAAAAAAAACTTAAATAAAACTACTTTTTAACCGGATTAATCGCGTATAATTTATATTTTACATTTTAACTCGACGTTTCAACCCGCGTTAAAGAACACATAGCTGACATTAAAAACCGAAGAGTAACCAAGTCTGCAGTTTGTGAGCATTCCATAGACAAGCCCAACCACTACTTAAGGTTTGACTCTGTGAAAGTTCTATCTAGGGAGACACATTATATACCTAGAATGATCAGAGAAGCCATTGAAATTAAAAAGCACCCTAATTTCAACAGAGAAGATGGTTGGAAACTATCACCAGCATGGGACCCTATTCTCAAAGATATTAAGTCAAACATCCAGCAAGCAGCACGACCTGAAACTCGAGACACTGTCAGCTCATTTTGTGTTAACCCTGAACGCTACGCTCGAAGACTGAGAAATAGATGGAGATGATATGGTATAACTTTTTCCACTATCAATCTGACGCCTGACACCTCAGTCGCTCGTGACCACGGGGTCTGCAAAGACACCGAAACGTCGAGTTAAAATGTAAAATATAAATTATACGCGATTAATCCGGTTAAAAAGTAGTTTTATTTAAATTATGAATCGTGAAAACTTAAGACAATACTAAAAAAAAAACTGTTTATGGCAAGTTGTTTCTATTGAACCAATATGAAAATAAATATTCTAATACATTTCATCCAAAAATGCTTGTAAACAAAAGAAATTGTAACGTTATACCATCTGCGATTCGTCCCGCTTAACAACTAGCAAATATTTGTTGGTGCTCCAATTTTTGACAAACTTTTTGACTGTAATTATGTTTGCATTTTTTGTTGGATCTAAATCTTATATTTGGTACGAGCCGAAACTTGGAGCTTTTTGTATTTTTGTAAGATATTAATTATTATGTTTCTATTGTTCAAAAATATTATTGCGCAGTTTTTAAAATAAAATTGTAAACTCTTTTCGGACGTAGCAACGAGGACGTAGGACGTTTTTACCGAAAAATTTTCATAGTTACCGTTTTTTTTCATTACACAAATAAAAAAATAACACTGTATATAAAATAATATTTAGTCGTACTGTAAATCAATAAACTCTTTTATTATCACCTACTTGACTTGTGCTTGACTACATTTATTTCAAAAAAGACATTTAAAAATTTTCATAGTTACCGTTTTTTTTCATTACACAAATAAAAAAATAACACTGTATATAAAATAATATTTAGTCGTACTGTAAATCAATAAACTCTTTTATTATCACCTACTTGACTTGTACTTGACTACATTTATTTCAAAAAAGACATTTAAAAATTTTCATAGTTACCGTTTTTTTTCATTACACAAATAAAAAAATAACACTGTATATAAAATAATATTTATATTTCGTTACTTCATTCGAAGATATACATTAAGGTAAATGAATATATCTTCGAATGAAGCAACTCATATAATATCGATCGAACTTCACTTAAGAAGTTCGTTTGATCTTCTATTAGTCGTACTGTAAATCAATAAACTCTTTTATTATCACCTACTTGACTTGTACTTGACTACATTTGTTTCAAAAAAGACATTTAAAAATTTTCATAGTTACCGTTTTTTTTTTCATTACACAAATAAAAAAATAACACTGTATATAAAATAAAATTTACTCGTACTGTAAATCAATAAACTCTTTTATTATCACCGACTTGACTTGTACTTGCTTACATTTATTTCAAAAAAGGCATTTTTTGCGGGCGACTTTTTGATAAAATTTTATGCAATATAATACGGTTAAAACGTCTAATTTTAATAATATGATCATTGCTAAAATTTGGAGACAAAATTATACAAATGGTAAATTAAAGAAATAGTGATGTTATACGGTTGCCTGGTATCAATAAATTTTTGTTTTCTTACTAAAGATTACTTTCCATACACTACTTTTTATCCTCTGTTCATTCCAAAAGGAGAATGAATTAAAACAATTACCCCTCCAGTTACCTGAGCACTCGCTGATGGCATTACTAGCAACATGCCATAACGCAATAATTCCAATCATGAGAGCTTAGACATAAAGGTCCCGTGGGAAATTTCTACCCACAACCCGAAAATTGAATAATAAAATATGTACGCACACGTTATTATTTCCGGAATTAATTTTTGATACGTCATTTCCGACAAACGTGATTTATAGATGTCACCCCGAAAGCGGTTTTATTGATGAATTTCAGATTGGATTTTAAAATGCGTAACCTTTTATATTTAGTGCCAGTTTGCAAAATAAAGAGTTTGTTTGAAAAGAGCAATGTTCACGGTCCATACAGTCTGTGACCTGTCAATTTACTTTTTTTTGTTAGGTATGTGAATGTATAAAGATTTCTTTTATCTTTATTAAATTTAGTGGATTTTTTCTATTTAGACATGCCAACCCCATCGTAACTTTACACATTTGTACACTTAATGCTAAAACAATTTTAATGCTATAAACTAATACTAATACTATTTCCTAATACTATACAAGGTGTTCCTGTTGATTTCCAATAACTTTAAGGTTTTGTTCCTTACTAAAAAATAATACTTTTTGTTTAAGAATATGAGGTTCAAAACCTTCCAAGATATCATCAATCTCAATACATATAATGAGTTCATATATATAAGCACCCTTGTAAAATCTGTTTAACGTTCATTCAATAGACGCGTGTCTTTGAAGCGTGTCATACAATAAACAACAAAAGCATTTTAAACGTTGAAGAAACGTTGCATACAATGTATAACGCAAAACGTTGCGAACTGTATTCTGTGCATAGCGATAAAAAAAGGGATAGAATATGCCACGTTGTCCTACTTCCCTTAAAGGTGCTTTACATAAGATGTTTTGACTTAATTAAATTCTTTTGCATGGAAAACAGAAACAAAAAAATTAAAAAATTATTCACATGCTCACATGTATTGCATTCTATTACATGGTCCCATTAATACCCTACAATTATGGGAAATCAACAGGAACACCTCGTATAAAATAATAATTTAGACGACAATTTCTTGTTAGGTATATAAATGTAAAAAGATGATATTGCTATTGAAATGCTGCCTGTTTATATCTAAACTATAAGTGCAGACTCGATTTAATTTCTTAGAAACGATATCGGGATTTCATTTCAAGTGGATGATACGTGTAGTCTATTGAGTAACTTGACAGGGTGAAATATTAAAACCCTTTACTGCAGTTTCAAATATAGGTAAATGATTTGGAATTAACCGAAAATTAGCTATTATTTGCACTAAGTATATTATGTTGTTATCTACATTTCATGAGTTGTCAAAAATCTGACCGGTCAGCTATGAACATTACTCTTTTAGTACAATACCCTTAGTTATAGAAAGAAAAACATATTTTATTACATACATACATAACGTCACGCCTGTATCCCTTATGGGGTAGGCAGAACACCAGAGGTTACAAGACCATATGATGTCGCGTTTGACAAATTTGGAGGTATTATAAAGATGGAAAAAGGCTATTGTAGTGACAGGGGGTCAGCCTATTGCCCACAAAAACGCCTATAAAACCTCTGTCCCTTAACTGACTTTTACATTATGCCCGGGAAGAGAAGCAGCTGGCACATTCTACGTTTTTCTTTCGCTCACAGTCCAGCATGGAAGCAAAACATCTTTTGAAAATATCTACTTTTTTTTTTTTTTTTATAATAATAATAATAATAATAAAATATTTATTTGCATGAAAATTGGTACATTGGAGGTCTTATTGTATACATAGAAGTTTCACAATATTCTACCGACAAGTGTCAGTGCGCAAATATTTAATTTTAGATATGTCGAGATACAAGATTACATAAGTCAATTACTAAAGTCAAATGTTCAAAAATAATTGTTTATGTCACAATATATTTATCATTTAAAAATTCATTATTAGAGTAATATAATTTACATAGCAGGAATTCAAATAGAGTAGTTTTAAATTTATTAAATGGCAAACTTTTTATTTTGTCTGGTAGTATTGGCAGTTAAGAGCAAATAGATCGTAGTAGAAAATTAAAAATAAAGTTCTAGTTAAAGTAAAAGCTAAAACTATCATGAAGTCATCCAATTAGCTCACAGCTAAGTTTATATTAGACCTATTTGGAACGGTTCAATTAAATTTGTTGATGAAAATTCACTGAATCCTCTAATGACAAATTCATCCAGAAGTCAAGAGAAGTGTCCTAAAAGAGAGACAGACTAATTAATGTTATATGTATGAAGAGTATAGCACTAATAAAAAGTTACGCCCTTCAACTAACAGTGAGGAAATTAATTTGGCAACGTCTCTTCTTTGATCTGTCTTTTGTTAAACTGATAAAGTCAATTGGTTACGTCATTGTTAGGGTGGTTTCCGTATTGGAGTTTTATTATCATGCTTGCACGATTACAATAGATGATATTATCATTTTGGAGTGGAAGATGAAAAATGGTTGTGTATTCATCAAGAATAATCTACCACCACAGTAGACAATTGAGTAACTAAAATCCCTGATTATTATTTTTTTTCCTTATTAAATTTTTTCTCCGTTTAATAGCTTGATCATGTTACGCGTATTTATCATCATCATAATCACAACTCCGTGTAATGAGCACACTGCAGGGCTATGAGTCTCTCCTCTGGGTGAAAAGGAGGTTCAGGCTGGCCCGGTGCTGGTTGGTGGATGTCAGATATTTCAGGTTGCCGAAATGGCTTCTGACAAACCCTAACGACTACTGTATACAAGTATACAGCACCCGGGACCGACTGCTTAACGTGCCCTCCGAAGCACGGAAGTCGTCGTGAGAAATGAATGGTCGGCGGTCATCCATCCTAATACCGGCCGCACCGAGCGCTCTTGACCTGCGATATCGTTTGATAACCACGGCGCCACAACGACTTCTACGCATATTTATGAAATAATGTTAATATAGCCAATGCATATTTCATTTGAATGCTATGTATGTATTGTATTCTAGAAAATTATAAAAAGCATTAAGGCGTAGTTTTCAATCCCCTGAAAATAACATATAAACCAATAGTGAAATGAATTAAGAAGGCCTCAGCCGGAGGATGCAAAAAAACGAAGTTACTGTAAAATTATTTAATTAAATGTATTACAAAGTTTAAATAATACATTAATTACTTATAAACTAAAGAGACGACTAATTGCTCGAAGTCAAACTCAAACTCAAACTCAAAAATTCTTTATTTCGTAAGTATTTAGATACATTTGAAATAAGTCAAATAATTTACAAATTGAACTGAATCTACCACCACTTCGGAAAGTCGATCTGTTGAGAAGAAGTGGCAAGAAACTCAACAGCAATCATCTTTTAAAAATAAGAGAAATCATCTTCTTGCATCCGGATATCACTTTTCACATCAACACTTATCCATAAATCTAACAAAGGGTTAATCTTAAATATTTTAGGATTTTATTATAAAATGAAGCGTACACATTGACCCATGAACGAGTTGATCTTCTGGAGTCTACTATTATATTTATACAATAGGCAATCAAGTACTAGACAGAGAGTGTGAGACAAGAAGTGATTCTTTACGGGTCTGCTGCTGGTACGATTCAACACCCGTTGACCATCAATTGGTTGCGACGCCATTCCCACCAAATACGTAGAATTAGCTTCACAGCTGTGGCCACCCAAGTCGTTGTATCATTGCTTGCTGATAAATTATTCTGGTAGGCCAGACGATTTATAATATAATTAGTTTGTATGGGACGTATGAGGAGTTTCAATATAACAAATGTAACAACAAGCATTTAAGTCGGACTAGAGTATTTACATAATTATTTAAATAGTTATTACATAGTTATTTGCTTCCATGCTGGACTGCGAGCGAAAGAAAAACGTAGAATGTGCCAGCTGCTTCTCTTCCCGGGCATACTGTAAAAGTCTGTTAAGGGACAGAGGTTGTAAAGGCGTTTTTGTGGGCGATAGGCTGACCCCCTGTCACTACGATAATCTGTGGTGTCTCAACGACTATGCATTTAGCGTCCGGGACCTTTTAATCCGTTGATTATAATGTTTATTTCTTTCATATTAAAGTCTATGCGTTCTTGAAAACTAATTGATAGACGGACACATATCTGGATAGACGTGTTCCGTTTTATGACATTTTAGAAACGATAAGAAGAAAAATTACTAAAGTCTTCAGATGAAAACCGTAAACTGGGATGAACCCGCAACAAAATGAATCTTTGGCTCCCCCTGTTTACACGTTGCAAGTTTTGGAGATTTGTTTTCTTGACTTCCTGGTCTGAATGGGGTTCTCATCAATTGCGCTTGTGAGCAAAGTGCCTGTTAATGATAAAAGAAAAGTTTTCTCTGTTAACGCTTAGGCATACGGGCAAATAACATTCTTGAAAATAGCAGGAAACTGAGTTTAAAGGTAATTTAGAAGGGAATATTAAGTATTTTTTTATTGGAGGGTGAAACTTTTTCTTTTGCAAGAATCTTGACAAGGTAAGTCGTAATAAGGAATATTATTATGTCGTTGAGATTGCTTGTTTACATTACAGGTAAGGGTTTTTAGTATGAGAACAGATTAATATATTTTATCTACCGCTTATTGTCAGTTAAATTACCTTGCAAACTGAAATTTAAATAATTTTATAAATGTTTTCAACTATAGTGGTTAGTTTTGCTACAATTTAATGTACTTACGAGATTCTTACCACGTTTTTTTGATTTTCATTTCACGCGTTCGACATTTTGATGCTGTTAATACAAACAACATTATTTAGAACAATAAATTTAATTATTATGGGCTTAGTAATTGAATGGAATAGTGCAAAAAAAAGAATTATCTAATGGTTATTTCCACTCTACTGAGCATATAATACCTTTTATCTATACTTAGGCTAGAGTTCTTCTTGAAATAACGAACCAACAAAAAACAATTTGGAACCAATCCTTAGTTTTTGTTTTAATAATTAAAGTTATTAAATAATACTATTTATCTATTATACGTTGCATTTGTTAACTAGGATACGGTCTACTCATGAACCGATTTTCATCCAAATCCTTTCAGTAATTCAAATTCAAATTTCTTTATTGCGTATCACTGCAGTACGAAAAGGATCTTAAAATAATCGAGTGATAAAAAAAAGTACTGTTTTACCATGAAGTCTCACTAATGAAGATATCATTTATATGGGAAGTTTTGGAAGAATAGTGTAATTTTCGGTTATCCGTTTGTGAAATTTCAGGTCATATCGCTAAGCCATTAGTGATTACATCCAGCCAAACTCACAATTTTCACAAGATGAATTACGAAGCTATTCCTTCTATTATATTTAATGGTGTAAAAATTCCTTACAGCGACACTGTAAAAAATTTGGGAATAACATTTGACAAGACCTTGTCCTGGAAACTGCAAGTTGACACAGTGAGTACGAAGATGTTTGCTGTCAATAACTCCCTTAAACGTTTGCGCAATCTTTTGCCAATACCTACCAAAATTTTATTAGCACACGCTCTCTTACTATCCATTCTCGATTACGCCGATGCTAGCTATCTTGACCTTACAGAAGAACTTTTAAATAAACTTGAACGGCTTCAAAATCTATGTATACGTTTCATATTTGGTTTACGTAAATTGATCATATCTCCGAATTCCGTGCTAAACTCAAGTGGCTTCCTATTCGTCTTCGCCGGGATACTCATGTTCTTTCTTTACTGTATCGGTTGTTGTTTAATCCTGTAGTTTCGAGCTATCTTAGTCATCACTTCAAGTTCCGACTCGAGAATCACGAGAGACACCTGCGCTCTACTAACAACCTAATGCTCTCCACCCCTTTACATTTAACGCACTGTTACCACCAATCCTTTGCGGTTCGGGCTGTGTCACTTTGGAATCAGCTTCCCACTGCCGTAAAATCTGCTTCATCTCTACACTCTTTTAAAATTAAATTAAAAAGCCAATACTTGAGTCAAATTGACGACCGGCTGGTGTAGCGGTAACATAGATTGCCTTCTATGCCAGAGGTCCTGGGTTCGAATCCCGGCGGCGACGGATATTTGTGTGATGAACACAGATATTAGTCGTCAAGTCATGGATGTTTATATGTTTATTTAAGTGTATTCTAATAAAAATATGTATTTATTTATTCAATATGTATGTTTATATATTTATTAAGTACACAAGTTCTTTAAGAAACTTAATTTGGGCTAGATAACGTTGTGTGAGTGTCAGAAATATTTATTACTATTATTATTTATTTATTATTAAATACAATCATAAAGACGTATGCTATTGTAATATCTATGAAATATGTTAATTATATACATATTTATATATTATGTTTATTATAATAGTATTTATGCATTCTATTTGCAATATTAATAATTTTATGCATGTATTACATCAATTTATAATGAAATAATTAACAAAATTGTTATTTTTTTTGTTTCGTTTTTGTTTTTGTTTAGTTTGTTAAGTTTTTATATTTGTGAAATTTCTAGTTTAAGTTTATTTTTGTCGCTTCCACAAACATGGTTGTCTGGTAGAAATCGCTACTCAGCGATAAGATCGCCAAGTTTTTATGTTTAATGTCAGTGTTCTTTTTTCTTTTACTGTACCTTTATAAACTGAAGTGTAAATAAATAAATAATAAATTTTCTTATACAATCATAAGTTTAGTGTGATTTCCTGTCTTAGTGAGAATAGTATAAGGAATGATGTTAATTGAAATCTCAAGACATTTCAGCAGTATTACTGCAATAAGCCACCAGTGACCATTGATTCAATATAGATACCAGCTGTGAGTGAAGTCACGGATGGATCTGTTATTGTTTCTGGAGATGTGCACAAGAAATAATTAAATGGGTCACGTTGTAGGTGTATAATTAACTGAAGTTAAAGAGATAAACAACTTTTTGTATAATATTTTAAGTCTGAGTTCGTAAGTATCCATTATGTTTTGGAAAATGGATACTTACACTTCCCATCCTTTACATTGCCATAAACACTTCCCATCTGCCCTGTTATTTTTGATTCAACTACACTCTGCTCTATATGACATTGCAGCCAAACCTGTTTCAAAGAAACCTTCACTGAAAGATTGACGAACAACATGCAACTTCATAACATACTCAAATAAAAAGATACAAATTTTAATTAACACACCTATGTTAAGTGGCTCTCCAAGCTTTGTTAATTCTACAAATGTCATAAAGTAAATATCAAACAAATAAAATTATGGAATTTAAAAACCAAGAACACTAGTTGTACAGCTTTAAACTCCACGAAGAAGACTTTTATAATATCAAACAAAGTATGGTGCAGTTGAACATCTGGCATTACAGACTGCATTAAAAAAGTAATACCAAAACTTTAACATCCATCGTACATGTGCAGAAATATATTTCCTCTCAATATGTCTACCACAAATTTTGAACCAACAACGCATAAATGCACAAAATCGACTGAGCTTTATGTAATTAACTTATTATACAACGTGTAACAAAATGGAGAGATAAAACTTAATGGTTAGCTTCTATACCATACTTAGACTATACAGTAAAAGAATTATCTTGATCAGTGCCGGTATAGACTCTCATACAAATTTATTTAATTATTCTACAACAAAATTTCTGACAACCCTAGTCAACCTGATTAGCTAAAACAAGACTTGTGCCGCGGTCAGTGACCTTATGACCTTTCCCGCACCAGCTGAACTTTGCATTATCTGTCTTAGTTACCCATTACTTTATTTTTACGCCATTTGTTATCGAATAGATTTCATCAAAAGCTAACAGCTGTTTTTAGGGTTCACATTTAGATATTTTGATCAAAACTTTGAACTTGTTTTTCGGCCGGACCATAAAGACAAAAAAAATATGTTACTTTTACTTATAAACTACAGCACCAAACATACAATCCTCTTAAGTATTATCTCTTCATTATGTTACACGTTGTATACCAGCACATACATACGAAACTTAGTCCTCATGTCCTCTTTTAGATATCAAAATGCATCGAGTTCGGAATATGTTGTAAAGTTAAACTATGAAAATGTTTTCAAATTCCGAATTTGACCAATATCTGTTGAAGTTTATCAGAATTTAGTCGTGCATAGTGCTGCGTCCAGAGTTTGTAACAAAATTGTAGGAGCAGTTCGAATGGTAATATTATTATGATTATTGTTAAAAGTTATTCTAGATTTATATTACATCTTTCGTTACAAGCTTCCTTTGTTCAGAAGGGTCAAAGTGGGTACTTATATATTTTTTATCATGACCTCATAATAATATAATTCAAGCCGCCATTTTTGCTCTGTAACCTGTATCATATTGTTACTATGTATGAATTATGTGTGAAATAAAGATTAAATAATAATAACTTGTACATACTGTTCTACGGTGTTGTGTTTTGGATATTTCCCCGTAAAGTTATCATCAACATTGAAGATCCCTTCACCTTAGTAAACCATAACAAACGAACTCGACCGACCAAAATTCATTCTTATAGATCCCAATCAACGTAACACTGAACCCACCGATAGCAAGGCGGGTAGATATGGTTCACAATACTTCACCCAACTGCTCACTCAAGGCGGACACAAGGCTATTTTATCTTACTGATCTTGATGAAATTCTGCACAGGTATAGTCAATAGTCTGGAATAGCATATGGGTTGCTTTTAATCCCGAAAATTACGGGTTACATTTATTACATAATCTATCCGGGATAGATTTGTTTCAACAATTTAATTTCATGCTTTAAAAAGTAGGTGGTGCTGTAAGTATTTTTAATAAGTTATTTTTATGCAATTAAAATGTTAGATCCTTATATACTAGTGTAAACTTTAACAAAAATGAAGTTGCAGGAAACAGCGAGTTGTACTATGAAACCAACTGAATTATGACCCATTTTGCTGATATTGTAACTGTCAAAGGTCTATCGCGTATGATGCACTTAGGACATTTTAGATACTGTACGAATTCTGTTCTCAGTAAATTTCAGTGTCGAATGAAATGATAACAAGTTTGTCACCGAGGAAACCTATCTTCAAGCGAATTTCGATCTAATAGCATGTAGACGTTTTTCCAAAATGAGCTTATGTTGGATCATAATTCAATTAGTTCGATAGTAGGTATAATTAATCTACTTCTGCTCTAATACCCTCCAAAAGATCCAAGTCCAGTGAAAATTAAAACGCCGTAAACAAACAAAAGAATTGAAAAAGGTTTGGATAAAGGGAAAGTTTTTCTAAATTACAGGAAACAGGAGCTTTTCCTGCTTCACTCAGCAATGCCCTTCTTATAAAGGCTGCCGCCAAATTGTATGGCTTAAACGATGATGTGTTTCGACAACTTTTGTATTTGTAATGCTTGATGTGCTGCCTTCTGTACGAAGAGTATTTTGCCTGAATAAGTATTTATTCTTAAGTGAATTATGAAGACCAACATTTTTTTGTAGACATTTTTGCCAGACTATTTAATATTATATTTCTTATTTCTAGCCTAATGATACCATCGCCAAATGAGAGAACTATCTATTACTAATGAAGTTTATTATTCACTTGACAAATTATTCATCTAAGAAGAAGATTTTTTAAATAGGTTTCTCTAAAAAATTTACTTCCATCGTGTATCATGGAAGACATCCCATCCTTATTATGTCAAAACTATTTAAAACTGACATCTAATGATATAAGGGTCTGAGTATAAAGCTTACAGTCCTATCATTCAATACTTGATCAGCAGAATGTAAAAAAAGATTTTTCTGAAATTGAATATAAGTAGGCTACAGGTTGTTTTGTACGTACGCGCGTTAAAACTCCAGACCTTAGGCACTAGTTTATGATTGAGTCTAAAAGGAAGCAAGAAGAAATATTGCTTTGATTAAAGTTGAATAAATTAATCTTTTAAGTTTCAGTTTTAGTTCGAGTTTTTAGTAATTTATCAGTTTTAATCAAAAAAATTCAGTTAAAATAATACTAAAAATCTACTTTTCTAAAATGTATCTTGCACCAATAACTCTGCCTGTTGCGATTTTTTTATGATTCAAATAAACTGATATTTTATTCTGAAAAGGCAGGAATAATTAATAAGTTACCGTTATATCTGACAATCTCAAACTGAAACTTGATAGTTAAGAAACTTTGATAAATGATCACATGGGTCAGCTTTAGTAATGTGAGCTGTATGAATACATATTACGGTTAGTAAAATCAATTGATTTGCTTTAAAGGCAATTTGTTTTTACTTAATTTTTAATTTTCAATTGCTACAAAATGATTCACTAGTTACGTATTGCCCGTGTACGGTTGACTTAGGGTGTTACCATACTGCCCTCAACTGTTAAAATAGGGCCCTGCTGCGGAAACCACAGAGAATCATGGCGGGCATCGCGAGGGTACCGCTCGATTTCCCATAGGGCTGGCTGCGTCTTGGCAAGCGCCTCCTCGTGGGAACTCAATGCGGCAGTGCTCAGTGCCGTTTAGCGGTACCGAGTCGGGAAGAGGCATGGGGGCGAGCGCCCCTGTCCTGAGGTGGCGCGCGTCCGCAGGAGTGCCCGGAGGGCATTCCTTAGATGGTGGAAGGAGTCTCTTGTCGCGCCTGCTTACGGGGCTAAGACGATCAATGCGATCTGTCCGGTCCTCGTGGAGTGGGTGCAGCGAAGGTGGGGGACTCTGACCTTCCGCCTTGTGCAGGTATTGACCGGACATGGCTGTTTCGGTGACTACCTGCACGGGGTCGCCCAGAGGGAGGTGACTACAGAGTGTCGCCATTGTGGGGCAGCTGACGACACGGTGAAGCACACCTTAGCAAACTATGGCAAATTCAAAATTAAATATTACCAGAGAGGCCACAACGTCAGTGAAATCTCACTTACAAAAATGTTTAAACTTTTGAGTATTTAGAAATAGAAAACAATGTTAGTTGTTGCTGTGTCTAACAAACTTGTGCTCAAGTTAGATTTTATATTGGATTGCCTTTTACGTCTCAACATATCCACACAACATTTATTTTAACTCTGAATTGAAATAAACAAGAAGATTAATAAATGCCTAATCTACGAACAGTCTAGAAACACTTTTAAAGCTTACAATAATTACAAAGTAAACTTAATTTTCTTTCGAAAAAAATCTCTCTTCAGATATTAAATATTGGCTCTTAAACTTAAGTAAAGCTTAACAATCTTTCATCGTATCCTTATGAATTTAATAATAAAGTAATGATTCGATTTTATGACGAAGTTTTAATGTTATAAATTGTCCTTGTCAAGGTGATTTGAATTTTCGCCTATGAATAGCAAATTTACATACATACATAACCTCACGCCTATCTCCCTTTGGGAGACGATCCAGACATATCTCTTTCGCTTCCTTCATTAATCTTTTCATACATGATCGCCGGTTACGGGTACTTTTAACTAGGCCCTTTTTAAGAACGTCGCCAATTTGATCGGCATACGTTCGCCTAGGGCGAACCCTTCCGACAGCACCATCCATTCTTGCTCTGTACAACTCTTTCGTAAATCTTCTTTCACTCATCCTTTCCAAATGTCCAAACCACTGTAGCATACCCTTTTCAATCTTAGTCACTACATCTTCTTTCAATCCGCATTTCTTTCTTATTTTCTTATAAAGGTAGCAATTTGACGTTTATAATAGTCCTATATGGACATTTATAAAACCGTCAAGCGGAACTGCTTATAATAAGCCTTCTTGAATGAACAGGAAAAGGATCTTAAAACAGAATTTTCAAGTCTTAAGATTAAGCCACCGTTTTGAGGCTTGCATTAAGGAAGCTTTTACAGACTATTACCCTTCTTAAGTAAAGATTTTTGGGCACTTCTCTGTACAGGAATGACAGTGAATCTATGCTGGAGTAATAAATTAAGATTTTTGACATTCTCACAATAAAGAACTTATGTTATGGATACTGGATAACGAGATATTCATGCATATGAATATAGGTAAATATACATTATTTTTATTAGAAAATAAACTTAAATAAAAATTTTAATACTTCCACGACTTATCCGAGATTCGAACTCTGGCATAGAAGTCAATATATGTTATTACCACGGAGGAAATATATAGAGGAGCTGCCCTATCCAGTTTTTTCTAGGGACTCAAGTGAAGCCTACGCGCGGGGTGCGGGAGGGGTAAGCGGTGGGTTATGGCCAATCATAGCCAAACAGGCGATGGCATTAGTCACCTAGTAGCGAGTAGTAAAAACCGGTTGAAACATAAGGTTAAAATATTCACATGATCATCAAACAAGTTCAGCTATACTTTACTAGGTGGCTCTAGTTTTTTAACAAAATTTCATGCGTTCCAAATCTGTCAGAAAAAACCGCGAAATAAAAGCATTTCTACTTGACGCTAGATAGTGCAACCGCGGCATAAAAATCACCTAGGCAACAAATAACAATCTGGAATTTTGGACACAAATATACAATTTGTAAAAAATAATTATGAATAAAATTTTCATCGTGGTAAGTTAACTTTATTTGGATTGTCAATGTAATTCCTTTATAAAAGTATAGAAAACTAAATTTTACATCGAGAAACAATGGAGGATTTAATTTTTTTTAAATATCTACGCGTGTACATACTTCACAGAAGTCAGCGACGAACTGACGCTAGTGCCTCTAGCGAGGAATAGCTTGAACTAAAGGCTGTGACGTCAGGACAACCCATATTGAAGCTGTGGAACTTTGCTTACAGCAGCTCTACTATGTATCTGCTTTGTGGTTATTACTGCACCAGCCAATCGTCAAAAGCTTCTATTAATGCGAGTCTAAATCATCTGTGGAGCTCGTTTTAAAATTATAAAATACATGATTGCGCCCGGGGCTCGAACCTGGCACTCCCGCTTGCCAGACGAGTGCTCTTACAACTGAGCTATCGGGCCCTGGCCACATGCCATCGAAGTAACTTAGCATATTCGGTTTTTACCTTAAATTGCTAACATTGCACCATCTGGGTGTACAGCTTTGCAGCTAAAACACTTTACTGTACTTTTACTCATTGAAAGAACACGTAGTGACTAAGATTTAGTCACTACTTAGTGTTTAGACATTTTCAAGGGATAAGTATAAGTAGATTTAAGAAAGAGGTGTACAGAGCAAGAATGGATGGTGTCGTCGGATGCCGCTCATTTGTGACGTTCTTAAAAAGAGTTTAATTATAAGCAACGAATGCAGAGCATTAAAAAACCGACTTTGGCTGAAGTATAAAGTAGTCAAGGTAAACGATCTCCGAATTCTTATATATCTAACTTTTTTCATGAAGCACTCAATCAATGTGGATAAAATTTATATGGGACCAACTGTCATATAAAACAAAAATCATCAAAGGTTGCCCGGAAGAGATCGTTGTTAGATGATAAGGCCGCCTATTGTGCACTGTACCTATAATTTTGTTAACAACATTATTTGTAACTCGCTATTTGTACAATGAAGAATAAATAAATAAAACATACAAAAGAATTAAGAACCTCCTCCTTTTTTGAAGTCGGTTAAAAGTAAACTGAAACCATGTATGAAAAGATAAATGAACGTGGAGGAAGCGAAACAGGTATGTCTGGATCGAAGCATTTAGTGTTCCCTGGTCTCTGCCTACCCCAAAGGGAGACAGACGTGAGGTTATGTTTTAAATGCAGAAACTTAAAGAAATATATAGTTACATATGTAGTATTGATATTTAACAGTTCTCGAGGAGGATTCACGATTAATCTACGCTTGAGTCACGATCAAGATAGAAAGTTTTTATAATACGGGCATAAATCATGACACCCTTCAGCTCATTTTAACATTTTGGCAAATTAGCCCGCACGTTGACCGACAACATAATTTATTCAACAACCAAGATCCTGTCACGTCAAGACGTTTGAATAATTCAAGTGTTCCGCAAAATTCAGACTGTGCGGTGAAATTAAATTTTAATAATTTAGACCCGAGAAGAATAAATGTCGTCGGGAATTTTGCAGATGTAAACACATGAACGTGGGTTAGACACGTCTGTTTTAATTACGGTGTAATCGGTAGATTGTAAATAATTTAACGCTAAAATAAACTTATTGTTTCTATACAGTTCCCATGATATAAAATAAAAAATGTAATCTTAATAAACAAACAAAAGGCAAACAAATAAAAGAAAAATATAGTACAAAAATGGTCTTCGCGTTCAATTTCTACAAAATAAAATAAATAAATCCCCAGACAATCACACCAACTACATGGCCCCAAAGTAAGCATAGCTTGTGTTATGGGATACCATGTAGCGAACTAGGGGGGAACCTAGAATATAAATACATAAATAAATAAACACCCAGACACGGAACATTTTTTTTTCTTGTTCCGGGCGGGAATCGAACCCGCAACCACTGGAGTCTGAGGCAGACAGGTTTACCCCATCCCCAAAGTGGTCGTCAAAGAAACCGAACCGAACCGAACCGAAATCATAGAAACAAGAAAACCGTTTGGAGAGAAATTTAAGAACAAGGCACCTTGGCTTACATATTCTATATTTTATTAAAATACTTATGGATATTTAGAAATTTAAATATGTATAACAGAAAAATAATTAAAATAGTTACGTATACAGGACTCAAATACGTTTTGGTTTTAAATTCGAAAGCAAAAAAAAGCTTGTCAAACTCTACTTTTTGGTAATTTTGCAACTTAATTACACATCCACTCGAAAATTTCATATTTTAACGTCTGCGTAATTCATGGTTACACTATTACCATTAGAACGTTAAGTAACGTACTTAAATTACCATACTTGCGTTCGCTTTGACCGTCCAAAATTTAACTACCTCTCAAATTCACCCTTATTACGCAAAAATAATGCAGTACCCTCTAGAAACCAGTAAATAGTGTGTATCCCTCTTCTCCGGCAATTTGGGTTCAACCACTAACAGCCCTTGTTTTCGTATAAACAATTTACATGCTAAAAATCTGGACAAGCTTGAATTTTGAAGCAATGTACGGGTCCTGCACAGTTTGCAAAATTTTAATGATGATTAAAATCTAAGGAGAAAGACGCGTAAATGCAATTAGTATTTTAAAAGTTATGGAAATCGAGTTTTTTATTCCAGGACTAAAATTTTTGACATTTAATGATGTGAAAGTTAATTATTAGAAAAATTCTACAAGGTGTTCCTGTTCATTTCCCGTAACTTTGAGGTTTTGTTCCTTACTAAAAAACAATACTTTTTGCCAAAGAATATGTGGTTCAAAAGTCCATACTTTCCAAGATATCGATCTTAATATAATGAGCTCATAAATAATCACCCTTGTAAAATCTCTTTAACGTTCATTCAATAGACACGTGTCACTGAAGCCATAAAATAAACAATAAAAATATTTTAAACTTTGAGGAACGTTGCATACCATGTACAACGCAAAACTTTGCGAACTGTACTTATGCATAACGATAAAAAAAGGATAGAAAATGCCACGTTGTCATACTTCGCATTAAAGGTGTTTTACATAAGATGTTTTGTCTTAATTGAATTATTTTGTATGAAAAATGAAAACAAAAAAAAATTGGAAAATTATTCACAAGTTAATTGATACATGGTTCCATTACATGGTCCCATTAATACCCTTGAGTTATGGGAAATCAAAAGGATCCCCTTGTATAGTAAGAACAGATCGTTAAAAAAACTACGATATGTCGCAAAAATCTTGTGTTTTAGTGCTATAAGCAACTTACTAATAAAAAAAAATCCATAATTTTTAAATAAATGAAAAATGTGATAAATAAATATTACCCGACCAGGATTCGAACCTGGGACCTCTCGTTTGCCGGACGAGTGCTCTTCCAACTGAACTTTTTATTTATCACATTTTTCATTTATCAATACATATAATAAAACAGTAAAAAAAACGTGTCTGTACATTTAATATTTTCACAAAAAAAATTATCTAGGGTTATAAAGAAATGAAAAAAGAGTAAGAATCTGAAAAAAAAATTTGTCTGTTTGTTTGTAAGTTTGTCTGTTTGCACACGCTAATCTCTGGAACCGCTGGACGGATTTGAATGAAACTTTTTTTGATGTATAGCTGTGAAGCCGGGGCAACATATAGGGTATATTTTATTTCGGTTACTGGAACACCTGATGCAGAACCCTTAAGGGATCATCAAAACCGTAAGAAATATAGATATGATGCCTTAACAAAAGTTGTCCAGGATGATGAGCAGATTCTGAAGACATAAAAAAAATCTAGGATCTAAAAAAAATGTAATAGATTTTTAAAAGTTATGTCTTAAACTAACTAGAATATAGTGGAGATACCCTATATGTTGCCCCGGCTTCACAGCTATACATCAAAAAAAGTTTCATTCAAATCCGTCCCGCGGTTCCAGAGATTAGCGTGTGCAAACAGACAAACTTACAAACAAACAAACAGACAAATTTTTTTTTTCAGATTCTTACTCTTTTTTCATTTCTTTATAACCCTAGATATTTTTTTTTGTAAAAATATTAAATGTACAGACACGTTTTTTTTACTGTTTTATTATATGTATTGATTTTATTTCGGTTACTGGAACACCTGATGCAGAACCCTTAAGGGATCATTAAAACCGTAAGAAATATAGATATGATGCCTTAACAAAAGTTGTCCAGGATGATGAGCAGATTCTGCAGATATAAAAAAATCTAGGATCTAAAAAAATTGTAATAGATTTTTAAAAGTTATGTCTTAAACTTACTAGAATATAGTGGAGATGTTCGGCATACAGATCAGAAGTACTCATAGCTCAGTTGCGCGTAGACCGACCATGAGTCTAAGGTCGTGGGTTCGATCCTGCTCGCATAATTTTTGTTCATTATATTTTTTTTTATTTTGTATCAATCTTTACTATGCATCTATCTTTACATACATATGTATATATAAAACAGTAAACAATAACGTGTGAACATGAAATATTTTTACAAAAAAAATATGTACCTAAAATTATTAAGAAATGAAAAAAAAAGTAAGAATTTGAAAGAAAAAAATGTCTTTTTGTGTCTGTCTGTTTGTTGTTCTATTCTGCTGACATCTGTGGCTGACATATAATATTATAATAAATCCGAAAGATAGTTGGTATGTAGTATAAAAGTTTACTATGTTGATAGGGCTAAATCATTAATAAATAAAGCTTCTTGCTAGATTTAATGTAGGTAGTGTACATACAGAGATATATTGTAAAAAGTTAAACGTAAAATAATAGAACTCAATATCGTTTAGGTTATCTTTATTGATCGTTTCTGCCTCTCGGAAGTCAGAACCCGTAGAATTCTTCAGAATAAAAAGTGGTGTAAGTGTCAAAACTCAACACAGGACTTCATGAACTACCATACCAAATTACATTAAAATTGGCTAAGCCGTTTGACCGTGAAAACAGCCAAACATATAGGTTACTAAACATATTATACACTGATAATGGCTAGACGGATGGATTTTTGCTACTCTTTCACGCAAAAACTACCGAATGGATTTTTATGAAACTTTACAGTAGGTAATATAGCTTTACCTAGAATGTGCCTTTGTAATGTATTGGTTAGGAGTTATACCTACATATTATATGGGGGAAGATTCTTCATGTTTATTTTTTTGGATAGTACCTTGGAGAAGAAAATAACCTATTCGAAATACTAATTCAATGCAGACGAAGTCACGGGCACCATCTATGTAATAAACCTACCTACATATAAACCTACTTTTATACATACTATAATAATCTTATACATATATACAAAGGCTGCAAACTGGACGGCAGCGACAGCGACAGCGAGAGCGACAGTGGCGCGGGCAGCGACGCGAGCAGCGATTTCCGCGACACGATAGAAAGTATTGAGTTTGTATGAAACCGCGACAAATTGCTCGAGCGCCCGCTGGCGTCGAGAACGGCCTAGCAGGACTAGCAACCATCGATAAATAGTCGAATCGACAAGATCAATATTATTTTGTTATTTTATCCTATTATCTATACTAATATATAAAGCTGAAGAGTTTGTTTTATTGTTTGTTTGAACGCGCTAATCTCAGAAACTACAAGTGGGATTTGAAAAACTATTTTTGCATTTGATAGCCCAACTCTTGAGGAAAGGTTATATTTTATCCCGAAATTCCCACGGGATCAAAAGTTACGCGGGTAAAACCGCGCGCGGTGGCTAGAGTAAGCTAATATGCGCACCATAATAGATAGAATTACTCGATTTGATACCATGATTAAGACTACAGAACCAAATATGTCATAGTCTTAATAAATTACTAACTCTAAATACCATATTCTAAGAAAATATCGATAAAAGGCCCGATTTATCATTGTCGACGGTAGCATGCTAGCCCCGCAGATTCCCCGCGTCGCGTCGCTGCCCGCGCCGCTGTCGCTCTCACTGTCGCTGCCGTCCAGTTTGCAGCCTAACTTTTACCAAGTGTGCCTTTCGTAGGGTATTCCTGTTTGGTATATACTTTTTGTAGGTTACTTTTTCTATTTTATTTTTTGTAGGTATTTTTCACAAAACCTAGGTGAAACTGCGAATGACAGCTTTGTTGTAACAGTTTTTGAAATAACTCTTTCTGTTTATCTATCAGTAACGCTTTCACAGCTAAACAACTGAATCGATTTTGACTTTGAACTTCAAGGACGATATTATAATATTATTTATCCAACTCCCATAACCGGTATTCACGCGGACGAAGTCGCGGGCAACAGCTAGTTTAAGAATAATTGAGCATTTTAAATGCAAAAAACTTAAAAACTAGGTGTGGTCAAAGATGAAAGCACACGAGCTCACGAAAGAGCTGGGTCTTCATCAAATATTACAGGTATACATCACCGCTCGAGCGGTGATATTTGGCGATAGATTTTATGTGAAGGGTGATCGCTATCCAGTCAGACACTGACGGGGTCCTAACACCACTCGAATTAGCTGCCTTTTACGTCAAGCTTGTCCAGATGCGGTAGGACCATTCTGAGCCGACCCTACACGGGTAAATCTTTATTTGTAAAACGAAGAAATAGAATATTGAGTTTCGTCTAAAATTTGATGATGTTTAGCAACAAGTTTGTGCGGAACCATTAGAACCGAGTCTCAGTGGCGATTTTTTTAAAAGCTGTAAAAATGTGTTAAAGAAAAATCACCCGACCAGGACTCGAACCTGGGACATCTCGTTTGCCGGACGAGTCTCCCACCGAGCTACGGGGGCCTGGCAGTACGCCTCGAAATAACTTAACACATTTTTGATTTTACGTTATATTGCTAACGTAGCTCCATCTAATGGTATATCTTTACAGCTAAGACCACCCGAGACCAATTTCTTTACAGAAATTGTGAATCCCAGTTAAACTGAAGCATTGCAATATTTAATAATATTTTGAAGAGAAATTTGTACCACAGAGTAGTCCTTTTTAGTAATCGTTAGGATCGACTTTAAGGAAGTACTTTTGATTTTCTTCCCCATCCTTTCCGTTTTCTATCTCTATGAAAGTGGAAAGGTTCGGAGTGTTATGTATTCTGCAAAGTATTTTGAAGGTACCCACACTTATATTCATTGACGTGAAGTACATAATATATACTAATTCTGAATTCTATTACTCAAAACACATACACAACTTGCAAAACAAATCATACTCATGTTATAAATGTGACAGTTTGAATGGACGTACGACTGTTTGTTCCTCAATCAGGCCAGAATGGTCCAACAGATTTGAATGAAATTTGGATAGTGTGGAGTCTGGAAAAGCAGATGAGTTTCTTATCCAGTTTTTTTTTTTTCTGACACTCACACAACATTATCTAGCCCAAATTAAGTTTCTTAAAGAAATTGTGTTATGGATACTAGATAACTGATATACTTTAGAAATATATAAACATACATATTGAATAAATACATATTTTTTATTAGAATAAACTTAAATAAACATATAAACATCCATGACTTGACTGCTAATATCTCTGTTCATCACACAAATATCCGCCGCCGCCGGGATTCGAACCCAGGACCTCTGGCATTTTATGTTACCGCTACACCATCCGGTCGTCGAGGGATTTGAAATTGTGTGGGTAAAACCGCGCGGAATCCATAATGTGATGAATTCTCACAATTCGGATTCTGGTGTATGATAAAACTGCTTGCTTCGTAACAACGATTATATTATTCAGATCACTTCACTCTTGCTTATATTCTTACACAATTATAGCTTAAAACTACTAGCATTTAATGCATAATTGATACATACTGGTGCTTCGCGGATATTCGTTGTTCGTTGGTTTTGGTTCTCGCTTCTTCTTTTCTTTTTTTTTTTTTTTTCGCTTTTGACATTTTGTATTTTAATTTATATTTTAATGTTGTATGTTTTAATTATGTATTATTTATTTCGATGTTATTTTAATTTTTAGCTGTTAAATATCTCGTCTCGTTAGGTAGGATATGCGCAAAATATTGAGAATGCTGTATGTGCCTAGAATTGACATATATATTAGAATTAAGACATTTTAGACCTATGATTGTGATTGATTGTATATATGTTGTTGGCATGTCTTTTTTGAATAAATAAATAAATAAGCATGGTATTCAATGAAATTACTACAATTGCACAATTATTAACACTCAGGTAATATTAAACTTCCGTCTCGGTCGAGATGGTTGGTCGAATATGCCCCTACTTTATCAAATCACCGACTTATATACCTTTCGTTCCGGATTGAATCAAACTGTTCGTTTTTGATTGACAACAAAGTAATGGCGTTTTGAATCAACTGATTTACTAATATTGATTTAAAAATATGAATCAAATACGTACAATCATCGAATATGTTATTATAAATTGAATATAAATATTTATAATAAACTTGAATTAACTGACAAATTTGTAAAAAAAATATAAAATAACCTTAAATTCATTACAATACTAAATTATAACATTGATTTCGACAAAATAAAAACAAACAGCAAAAGCAATTGCCATTATTGCATAACTGCGCTGAGATAGAGAACTGAGATAGAGAAGAAACATGCTAATAGTTACATAATAGGTACAATTCGTATTTTATGGTTTCTAAGAAAACTTTATAAAACAAAGTTATTATTTCTAAACAACATTATTCGTTGGTTTATTAATAAAATTACTTATTTATGAGAAAACTATATTTAAATTATGATATAATATCTAAATAGGTTCTCAACATACAACCAAAACAAACATCAATATCAACAAAAACCCTACATTTTCATGTTTGTTTTCACCACGAAACCCTAATTTTAGTATTCGAATATTTATTCGTCCCAACCCTGACCCATATACAACGGAGCTATGAGTAAATAATGGCAACTAAACCACGAAATAGATGCTTTATAGATATATTGTCGCAATGCTTTCGTAAACTCCGGAGGAATAGGCAATCATAAAATATCCAGGTGTTTTTCTTGGCGGTGAATTTTTTATGAGCTCTCGGTTCACCAAATTTGTAGTAAAAAGGTACGGTTTGTAAAATCAGTTAGTGAGTTAGCAAAAACGTAAGTTTTTGTGTAAATATTTTTGTCTGGGAAGCATATTTAACGAGGAAATATCGCTTAGGTACAGTCGTAAGTTACAATAAGCGCAATTTTTTTAGAAGGTTGGTATGGTAATTGTAACCTTATTGTAGACTCAAGCGCGTTATTGATAGGTTGGTTATTCTGACTAGATCAGACCCTAGTTTTCTTACCCGTATAAAAAACATTCACAAAGCTGAATGCCTTCTTAAACGAGAATCGTTTTGAGGGTGGCAACATATTTAAACCGTAGTATTTGTCGAGATCAAGTTCGTGGTTAAAAAAGTGGTTATATTGTATTTTTTCAGGTCAAATTACACGAAAAATATTCTAAAAAAATGTAAAATATAATTATCTCCTAAAACATTCGGTAAACATGATCTTTTATTTAATATAATACATTTGGACACTTTAGACACTCTAATTCTCTTCCAACTTTTTTTTTTTTTTTGTTTTTCCGCCACAGAAAATTTTGGCACCCCCTAAAACAAGCTTTAACCAGTAAAGCAAGCTTTAGCGGGAGGAGGATGAATCCTATTACGGACGAATGGGCATTCTATAAGCTGTTAACCCCAGTGGCTAACGGAAAATAGAATGCCCAGACAGTGTGGAGACTCACTCAGTGAAGCCGAGCATACCCACTAAACATCCCCCTTTACGACCTACCTTAATCCAGGTTCTTGATCATTTATCGGAGCGACAGCCAATTGGAGAGAGAGGCTGCGCAGTGAGCGGCATCCAGACGGCTGCCACCAAAAGGAACTGAAAGTGAGAAAAACAAAGCTAAGATTAGCAGAAATGACAAAGCTGAAACTAAGATATTATCTAGAGTGATCAGACTCACTCTGAGATAGGAATGCTGGAAAGAAGGACTACGTTTAGAAACGTTGAGCTTGCTGGAGTTTCCTGATAAGGGGAGCGAACTTGGTTAGGACCGGTAGAGCACCGTTGAAACCCTCTGGGCTGGCGTCGAGAGCGGCGCCGAAAGCCAGGATCTCGTCGATGGGAGCGAGCTGGATCCAGAACGCCATGCGGTCTTGAGACCCTTTTGCGTTCTGGCACTGGGAAGCCGATTTTGCGGCCGGTTGCGATTGAGTCGCGTCCCGGCTGCGCTGACCTGAAACGAAAGAGGTGAGGGCCTTGGGGGCCTTTGAACTGACTGGAGGAGCGTCCGGGCTAGGCTGCGGTCGCTCTCTCCAGTTCTCGATGGGCTTCACGGTAGCCCTGGCAGCACGCGGTGCCTTGGGGCAGCCGCGAAAATTTGCTGTGTGGCCTGACTGGCCGCACAAGACGCAGGACGGAGCGGTGGGCAATTCGGGAGTGCGAGAGCACTCCTTGGTCCCATGCGGATCTAGGCACTTGACGCACCTAGGGGAAGCAAAACAATTTGCCGCCGCATGACCATACAGTTGGCAGCGGTGGCACTGACCTGGGAAACCACGCTTGTGTGGAACTTCGACTCGGATGTTGGAGAGACCGCACACGGTGAGCTTGCCTCTGAAAATGGACTGCCCTTGCGGGCTCCTCGCTAGGATTACTAGCGCTAGTGGGAACTGCTTGCCTCGGCGACTGTGCATTTTGTGCACAGATTCGACGGGGAAGCCTTGAGAAGACAAGTCCTCTTGGATTTGCTCGTTCGAGAGTTCAAACGGCACGTTCCTGAGGACGGCACGAATCTTACGCTCCTCAGGGAGGGCGTAAGTGTGGTACTCGAGCTTCTTGTCAGCAAGAAGCCGAGTGAAATTCCTGAAATCAGAAATTGAGCAGACAACGACCTTAATAGAGTCACCCACATTGGATGCCTTACTATACTGGATCTTCGGGGAGTGCGTTCCGCAGAGAGCTGAGACCTCGGTCCAGCGGCTCTTGTCCCGTAGGAAGACGGGGGGCGGAGACTTGACTTTTGGCGGAGCCGAATCTGATTGCGACGCAGGCTGGGATGCCGGGATCGCTGAAACAAAAGGCGCAGGAGCAGACGCCGGTGCGACATTTTGCGGAGCAGGAACAGCGGCTGGAGCAGCTGAAACGGATGGAGATAAAGTCGAAGAAGCCTCTTTCTTCTTCTTCTTTGATTTGGATTTTTTGCGAACCTCGGTGAAAGGAGCAGGAGATTCTGGAACTAAAAGAGCGGAGTCGGAATCGCTACCCGGCGGGGTAATTTTCCGTTTGCATGCGGAAGAATCGACCGACATGAAATCTGGTATAGTATTGACATACTCGACATCTGGGGACGCCGGAGAATCTGTGGGAAAGCTGAGAGAAGGTGGAGTGGCTGGGAGGGCCGGGGTGGATTCCTGCCTGGCCAAGATGGACGCAAGTTGTGCCTGCATAGTAGCTGCCAATGATGGATTCGATGCAGATACGACTGAAATGAGGATTTTTATCATATTCCGAAGTTCTTGTCTAAAAATCTCGTCGGGATGAGCCCCCGGATCGACGGAGGACTCCATCGCACCCGAGGAACCTAACCGACGTGCCGATGAACGGCGAAGGAGCTACGCAAACTGCGCTGAAAGAAAGATCAACCTAACACGGACCTATTGCCGGTGAACGGCGGACGATCAGGCTTAGTTGTCACGGTTACGTATCCACCTGACCAGCGATGCTTCGGCCGGCAGCAGTCGGGTCCGCCCTGAAAAGGGCAGATGAATTAGCCCCGACACCACACAGCCTCCACAAGAGAAAACTTTCCGAAAGAGCTTAACTTGGCATCTGACCCGCACGAGTGCGGGGGAGGGAACAAGGGCGGCAGCGCAATACGAACACTCGGGAGCGGCCGCAGACACGACCGTTCGGGAGCGAACGCAGTCTCTTCCAACTCTCTTTAATTTTTTATAGGTACAATAGATTTTAACAAACAATTGAACATCATCTTACGAAAAAATCTTCAAATCAATAAATAGTTTATTTGTTAACCTTAAAAAGCACTGGAAACATTATTACAAACCCACATACCAACAAATGATTTAAGCACTAGTTTGTTTCATAACTTAGGACTGACCTCAAAACCGGTTTTCAAAATCTATTCCTAAATCCCATATACCACAAGAAACAAAATAATTACATCTATCGATTGTATCTTCACAACAAAACGTTCACTATAAGCGATTTTAATTTCAGATAAATGGATCCTATATCGTATATACAATTTCAGATACGAGCTTGCTTATAATATCAGAATGGGATACTACTTAAAGATGATTTACGGATATAATTGTTTATATATTCACTGTATAATAGTCTGAAGCAATACCTAATATTAAATTTTACTGTTATTTGAACATGATAAAGGTCCATGTAATTTCCATGCCATCGAGGGAAAGGGAACATGAAGACTAAGTGATACTCGAACATCGATAAAAAACCTATTGTGTTAAATTATCATCAATCTATCAATATTATAAAACTGTTCCGTTACTGACTGAGTTACTGGGTGACTGACAGACAATGTACAGCCGTAACTACTGGGCGTAGAGAGCTGAAATTTGGATCATACGTTCTTTAGGGGATGTAGGGGTGCACTAAGGAAGGAATTCCCGAAATTCCCACGGGAACGGGAATTATTGGACTTTTAAATTTGTATGAAAAATCTTATTCCTTGAGTGCATGGATATGATACTTGGCATAAAAGTTCTTCAAAAAGAGCCACCACCAGTTGTTATGAAAGGAATACCCGAAATTCCCACGGAAACGGGAAATATATGATGTTTTAGTTTGTGTGATAAAATCTTATTCTTTGAGTGCACGGATGTGATACTTGGTATAAAGGTTCCTCAATAAGTGTCTGTTTGTATAATGGAATCATTTCCCGGAATTCCGACGGGAACGGAAAATAAGACTTTTGAGTTTATGCGTGTACGAAGTCGCAAGCAAACGCTCGTTTATAATAAATACGATTTCATGGTTAACTTAGTTAAAGTAGCAATGAACAGGGCACACATCTCACACAAAACTAAACTTTTGAGGCCATTATGAGCCTCTTGTAGCTTGGTGCGTTTTTCCATACTTCCCGCCCAGATATCACTAGCGAATTTCACGGACGAAAATACGTTTAACGGGTTCATTTTCAAAAATTATAACTATATAAAAATTTTGCTTTACACATCAGTTAAGAGAAGTCCGTTTTATGTTTTCAAATAACTTTCAAATTATGGTGTTCTGTAGCAATATCCGTTTAGAATGGTAAATTAGTGTTATGTTAGTGACTTTTCTTATCGAGCTAATTTTCATAAATCATGTTTCTATCTTTACACAGTGGTTGTTAATAAATAGAGAATTAATAAAATGAATAACAAATCCGACTAACGTGTACGTAATATCGATTAGTGGCCAGTGCACAGGCATATAGCACCTCCAATACGCCAATCTTAATCTATTACATACACATAACAAAATAACCATTGCATTAATTACCTCTTTTACATAAATATATAAATAAACAAACATCGCAAAACATACATATATATAACATCTAAGTATCCGCCCCCTTAAAAGAGTAATTTGACAGGCATAAAGCATTTAAAAACTTTTTGAGTTTCGGGCCATTTACACTTTTCGTTAAGATGTCTGCCATCATTCTATCTGTAGATATGTACCTAATCTCAACTTTATTAGTTAGTACACATTCACAAATAAAATAATATTTTATATCAATGTGCTTTGTCCTATTATTTGTTAGTCCTTACATTTTGTTAGCCGCAATCTTATGAGCTGATTGATTGTCATTAAAGATCACTACAAGTCTATTATACACAGCCGTCAAACTGTTAAGTAAGCTGCGTAGATAAAGCGCTTCCTTTGAAGCTTGACTAAGACCTACGAACTCCGCCTCTGTGGATTAATAAAATGAGTAGCGGTGATTAGTGCTATATTTTTCTAATTCATAATTTACAAGATGTGTGACATAACAAGATAATAACAAATCCGACTGCCGTGTACGTAATATCGATTAATGGCCAGTGCTCAGGCGTATGGCATCTCCAACATTAATATGGTTAATTTTTGTGAATATTTTTTTCAGACACAACATGTGTGTATATGTCATAGGCAACTGGTTAAATTAGCCACTCAATTGGACGCCTAGGCCGTTTCAACTAGCTTAAGGACAATTATTAGTCAAGTCGTTAATCGCAACGTTTAGCCATTTAGTTAAATTGGATATTGTTAAATTTATGATGTTTGGTTAGGGTGTTGTAATTGTCGTCCATAAAAGAAGATACTTAATAGTTTTATATAAAAACAGATATATATTTTTTTAAATATTAAAACATTAAAACGGAACTTATTTTATTATATTTATGATATTAATATTTACGCGCGAGCCGAGCGAGCGAAGCGAGCGTGGTGCGGCAACACCCGGCGATGCGCCACAATGAATTTTATTTCCTTGTAATTTAAATAAATTAAAAAATATATATTCTAATATAAATATTTTTTTGGTTGACGGATAATTTTACCATGACCTACTTGTTTTATTACTTTATCCAAACCTGTACCAAATTTGAATCACTTGGCTGAATCTTGGTCAGCCATCTTCAAAGGGCTAACTTTCAACACGCCAAGTTGTTAAACGTTGAGTGTTTTGAGTTCAATCAACTATCGGCCTAGGCCGTTGATTCGGCCTAGGCGTCCAATTGAGTGGCTAATTCAACCACTTGGCGACGACATATACCTTACTGGGTATATTAACGTTCAAAAAAGCGTAAAAACGGTGCATCCTCACTTTCGGTTCTTGATATAAAAGAGATATAAAGAGTTAATTATTATTATTATTACGCATACTTATAACTACACGCCTTTCGGCGGAAAAGACCCGACAATCGGACCAGTCGGTCGGGTATCAGGACAAGAGAGAAAGAAACCGGCGAACGATTCGGGCAGTATCGAGCAATACCTCATTCTGCATGCGTGCTGGAAGCGAACCACCGTCAAATCCCAGCCTTATTATTATTATTATTATATGACCAAGTACTGAAAGGCAGAGCATAAATAAAGTAGATCGCTGATCTAGCCAAGGTAGCTGGTAAACGCTGGAAGGCAGCTCAGGGTCGATTGACGTGAAGATGTAATTAAGATTTTGCATCTTCCTGATACACATCAAATCCATCCATATGTTTAGTGTTAGGCTAACGAACATCAAAAAAAAAACTGGTAATCAATGATTCTCTATAGATTCAAGGCTTTAGATGGAATTGCTCCTACCATATTTTTGTTGAACGGAACAAAACTTAGCGTTTATAGATGTTTAAGGAGGAGTGACTTTACTACTTATTTTTTTTTTTTTTTTTATTTGCCAAAAAACAGTAACACACACAATTTGAAAATAACAAAAGTAAAAGAGTAAACCAAGATAAAACCAAAAATCAAAACCGAACTATTGAAATAATTAATAGGAAAGGAAAATAAATTGTAAAACTATTTTAAAACAATATCAACAACATAATAATTAAACAATTTCATTTTTGACCATTAACCATACATGTATAAGTACTGGCTTACATTTTACATCTTGAATAAATAATGCATAATTTATACAAATATTTTTATTTTAAGCTGTATGCTATGCTACCGTAGGCAAAAAGGCATAGCTCAGCTACAAATCGCCCGAGGGCAAATGGCTGATTTTCAGCTATACCTATTTAAATTACATTCAGATCTTACTATAGAGATGTTACACAATAAAAAAAATATAAAATAAAAATAACGCATCATGAAATGGTCTTTTTAATATTTTAATTGAAGATAAATAAAGCTTTTTAATTTGTTATAATAGTATGTTATGTAATAGTGAGTTATAATATATAGATACACATACTGTAATATAAATATTCTAATAAGTACATAAAATAAAGATAAAACTTAATGATAATACTAAACACTACATCTACTTTACATAATAAATAAATATGTAACAGTTTTGCTGCCTTTGCTAGTTGGAGGAAAGTTTTTGTTGGTCGAGGTACAGATTTTTTAATGATTGCTTGAAATTAGCTTTAGATTTAAGATTTCTTAGTGGTGGTGGGATATCATTCCAACATTTTGTAGCTTGGTAGCGAAAACTGCCAGTGAAAGCCACAGTTCGATGGTGTTGTGTACTTATAGGTGGACGTGTAGATCTCAGATCATGACTGTAAGTACTAACAGAAAATTTAAGTTTTGAAAATAAATAATCAGGACTATTAAACTTTACAACATCAAATAACAAGGACGCTAGGTGCAACTTTCTTCGATATTCCATATTTAATATCGAGGAATTATTGAGAAAAGGAGTTATATGACTCCTTGGGGGAACATCAAAACAAAACCTATAACATGCGTTTTGTACGCGTTGTACCAGACGACTAGTTTTGTAAAGAAGTCTAGGACCATAGACAAGATCAGCGTAGTTAAGCCTAGATAGAACAAGCGATTCACAGACTAGAATTTTAGATTTATTTGATAACAAGTGCCTTATTTTGTATAAAACCTTCAATCTGTAAAAGCAAGTCCTAACTAATGCTTCAATGTGGTTTTCAAAACGCAATAGGCTATCGAACAGGACGCCTAAGTTTTTGCATTCATCAGTACGGCAGAGGCTCTGTCCCATTACACGCACTACTGGGGTTTGAAGACAGATTTTTTTAGTTTGAGTCTTTGAGCCAAGGATAAGAAATTTTGATTTCTCGGGGTTCAAAACAAGCGCGTTTCTGACTGACCAGTCTGCTATTCTGTCCAAATCTTCGTTGAGCTTAGTAACCGCCGGTAAAATTTTATCGGGAACGTCTGAAATGTATATTTGAACATCGTCGGCATAGAGATGAAATTTGCAATTTTTTATCTCCTTGCCTAGATCCGCACTGTATATTATGAACAGGAGAGGCCCGAGGATTGAACCCTGAGGAACGCCACGATTAATAGGTTTTAGATTTGAAACCGAAAAAGACCCATCACTACGCTTAAGTTTTACCGCCTGGCATCGCCCAGTAAGGTAACTTTCAAACCATTGTAATGCCAGAGGGCTTAAGCCGTAGGAATACAATTTTGCGAGCAACAGGGAGATATCAAGACTCTCAAAAGCGCGGGAAAAGTCCAGGAGTGTCAAAACGGTTCCACGTCCAAGATCCTGTTTAGCAAGTATATTGTCAGTGACATCAAGCAATGCAGTAACCGTGCCGCGACCCTTACGAAAACCCGATTGGAGTGGGGGCAAGATGTTATTTTGTTCTATGTGGGCTAAAGTTTGGATATATACAGCCCTTTCTAAAACTTTAGACAGAAAAGGCAGTATACTGATAGGTCTGATATCTTTTAATTCCAAGGGATTCATAGTTTTAGGTATAGGACTAACCATAGCTTCTTTCCATACCTGAGGGATTTTCAGCCAATTACTTAAAAAATTCTAGGAGAGTTCATTAATAATTGATAAAAATACATTAAGGTGTATTATACTATAATATATAATATATATATATATATATATAGTATAATACTACAGCATTTCTATCGCACAAAGATCCATAAAAAAGGACTTTGGTGTGTAATTTTTAAAAGATGAGAGCTAATGAGTTTCTTGACTTTATTAATAGCGATGTAGATTCAACATAAATGTTTAATAGTTTAATATAAAAACACCTACAACACAAAGAATATCTTTCCTTAAAAATATATTCCCAAGCAAGATAATACACCACTAATTTATAACTCCAACACGAAGAAACTGAATACCATAATTAAATCTTAAAAGTTCGCACATAAAATCTACAAAAATAAAAAGCTGTTAGGATCTTAATTTAATTTTAAACTTCTCGTAATAACTCCAGCGGGTAGCGGGTAAGCTGGTAAAAAAACCCTGAACACAAAAGCCACAGAACCCAGCTCGGGTTTTCTGAAACTGTAAATGGATTTTCTGAAATATGAAACTAGTTTTGTCCGAGATTACTACGAGCAGGCTTTTGCTTGCAGTTTTTAATAATGGAGATGTGTCTATGCCGGGGGATGTGGCGTCGGGGTAGGAATGATTTGGATAATGAAACAGTTTAGTTTTTACATTATAAGTTATGTAATTTAGAGTTGATTTTTATATAAATAGATTTTTTTTTTCAACAACTAGCCATAAGAAAAAGTATCAGAGATTTACAATTAATAGAAAATGGAACGCAAAATGATATCAATTATATTGCTTATTGTGTAGCAACGGGAATTGAATCGAATAAATAAGAAACATTCTGAGTAAGTAGAATATTTTAGGATGCTCAAATCAAATTGATCGGAATAATTAATATTTTTTTGTAAATTAACACAGTGTTCGTGAAAGGCTTGATTTGTTTTCCAAGATTACTACGCCCACTAACTGTAGTATAACGAAACGTATATAGAAACTTAACGTTAAAATCTATACATTAATATACTAAAGCTAAAGAGTTGGTTTATTGGTTTGACTGTGTTTATAATGGAAACTCTCACCTAGATCAAAAAATGTAATTCAAAAAAAATGTTTTGCTTCTGATACCTCAGCTTTTTGGGAAAGTTGATCAAGAAGATCAAGAAGTTTCTAAGGGATCAAATATATAGACATATCCACAAAACCACGCGCAAAAAAACGAACGCGATAGAATTGAGATCCATTTTGGGAAATACATAACTGAAGTTCGCTTTATGATAAAGGTACACGCACACTATGCCAGGGCGCAGCGAAGCGGACCGCGCAGAACCTTATCGAAAAATGTTAGCAAAGCACATTGTGAGGTCGCAGCGCATCAACGGATTTTGAGTACAGTCTACGTCTAGACGAAAGCTTTAAGACTTTCAGCGTTAGGTCTATTTTGTCTTTACACTCTATGGGTAATATGTCGTTTGAGTACAGTCTACGTCTAAACGTGCTTGTTGATCGACTTGTCTTGTCAAGTCAACTTGCTATAAAATACTGTGACGAATCGCAGAGCGCGGGAAAATCAGCGGCGGATCATGCGATGCGCTGCGTCCCAGCATAGTAGGCGATGCTTCATAAAAAAAAATATGAGATTCTCGCACGCGGATTTTTGCGCTGCGATGCGACCCATCATAATGCGCGCGTACCATTACCTACAGTGTATCTCGGTTGTATAACAATAATAAACATGTTGTATATTGCTATATACTGTAAAACAAATCTTCCAGTTCTTTTGTCTGTATGAACATGATCGATAACTTAAAACTACGAAACAGATTTCAAACACTTTTAAAAATAGAATTAATCTTATAATCACAAAAGTAAGCACGAGTAAGTAAAAATATAGTATTTTATCTTTGTAACTGAATAACTGATTAAATTTAAATCACATTTTTTTTGTTTTAAGTGTATTTAAACGAATCGATCACATATGATATATTATTTACTGATCATAAATAAATTAATATTTCTGACACTCTAACACCATTATCTAGCCCAAATTAAGTTTCTTTAACTTGTGTTATAGATACAATATAACTAATATACATAGATAGAAACATATAAACACCCATGACGACTAATATCTGTGTTCGTCGCACAAATATCCGCCGCCGCCGGGATTCGAACCCAGGACCTCTGGCATAGAATGCAATGTATGTTACCAGTACACCAGCCTGTCATCTATTTCATGTAAATAGACTTCCAACATTCCTTTAAAAATCAACGACTAAGATAAAAAAACTTTTAAGTACTTCTATTTCACTCAAAACTTTTACTTCTAGTGTGCACATTATCCTAAGGTTACCACGTTTAAACTAAGAAAAAACAAATAAATTCTTTAAGTGTTTATAATAATAAAACCATTTCTACTTTACCTCGCACGTCCACACATCTAGCAGATTTAGAACCAAATTGAGAAAGCTCACCCTGTATAAGACTTACGAACCGAAACAGAGCACCTCTTATAAAGGCACAAGGCGACAAACAAAAAGGCGAGATGGCACTGTGAAAGCATTCCCCTTCAAAGCCTTGGTAAACATAGACGGGCGATTTTTAGGATTTTCAGGATAACACACAGATACCATGGGTGGCAAGTATTTTAATCTTTGCGAGTGATGTCTTCTTTATATAAAGGGTGACTGGTGGGTCACTTTTGAAATTCAAGGACTTGATAGTTCAGGATCATACGTGAAGAGAAAAAATTAAAAATAAATTAAATATTAATAATTAAACTTAATCATGCATGCCAACGCATGGTAACGCTAGCGTTGGCAGCATGCCGCATGCCAGGTTACGTGCCACGATCGACTCAGTTGTATGTCAAGTAAATAGTAACATAGTAGTATTTATTTATAGGGAATTCTAGTGAAAAATGAAGTACCTACTTTTGTTACATTATTATGATCAGAATCGAGTACAGAGTGCTCTCCTTCAGTCTAAAATTTGTCGCTAGTCACCCTGTACAGTCGGGGTTCACATCCAATCAGTGGGAGATGCTGATCAGACAGTCAAAATGTTTTTTGGGGTTCGCATTTTGAAATTATTGTCTAGACGTGAAATGGCTACGAAAAATTTCAAAACTTTAATGAAACATCAAAGAAATTTTTTCATATTTTGTTGATAGAGAATTAATCATTAGTTAAAGGTAAACCAAAGTTGTTAATTAACAGTTACCTCGCTAGAAGAAGAACGTTGACCATGATTATTTAAAGAGTTGAGTTCAGTATCCTGCATATTAAAAATTGCCTGCTAGAAATAAATATTTACAAAGATAATAAAAGCAAATATATTTATTGAGTAAAATTATTTCAGTCTTATAATAGAGGAATAGTTTTTTTCTATAGATTTTAAACTATGTTTCACCAAAACTTACTAAAGTATATTTTAATATGATTATGACTCTTCAGTTTAGTTACTAGATTAATACGTTTTAATTTATTTGAAATTATTCCTTAGATGGACTTGTACCGGAGAGTGAAAAAAGTTTCTAGCAATTTCATAATTCAGTTTAATTTATTTTTATTTATTTATTACTAGGTGGACTGGGAGTGAAAGAAAAACATAGAATGTGCCAGTTGCTTCTCTTCCCGGGCATACCGTAAAAGTCAGTAAAGGGTCAGAGGTTTTATTGACAGTTTTGCGGGCGATAGGCTGACCCACTGTCACTGCAATAGTCTCTCTCAATCTTTATTATACCTCTAAATTTGGCAAACGCAACCTCAGATGGTTTCAAAGCTTCTGGTGTTCTGCCTACCCCGTAAGGGATACAGGTGTGAAGTTATGTATGTATGTACTAGCCCTAAGTGTCCCAAAATTGGGCAAAGGGCTCGCTACTATCTCTCTATGTCTGTCGATCTAATATTTCTGTGGGCAAGTTTGGGCAAAATGAGTCTAGATCATCTTTCAACCGGCGGCGGCGGCGTGGTCGTCCGCATCGTCGTTTGGTGTCAGGATGCCACATGGGTGTTTCGTTTAACCCAAAATTCTTCTGACTTACGACATACATTATAAATTCTTGTATAATGTATGATTTTGCCATTTTTCCTGGAAAATGAAGGTTAAAACTGGGTTCGACGGTTCAAAGGTGATATTTTCAAGATAGTTCATTATTTTGCAACAATTCCCAATATACTGACAAATATTGTAGATATATGCTGGCGTATTATTTCAATGAATTGTATTCGAAGTCAGCCATTGTTTCTATGGATGTAGGTAGCAAAAGATACTTTAGTTTAATGTGTTAATATTAGTTAAGACAGCCGCTGTAGAACTGGGTAACATTATCTGCCTCAGACACTTGCGGGTTGCGGGTTCGATTCCCGCACAATGCAATAATTTGCAAACAAAATGCTACGTTTGTATTAAAGTAAAATGTTAAAGCTGTAGCACGTAGGATAAGTTCTGTTGCTGTAAAATGAAATATACGCAGTTTAAAATTAGATCCAAAGTGTGTAATCTGAGTCATAACTTAAGAAAAAGAAGAAATTACGAAAAAAAAAATTGTTTTAAAGGAAATTGCTATCGAACCAACTGAATCGCGACCCACCATAAGCTCATTTTGACAAACCGTCCGAATTCTAGTAGGTGGCAATTCGCATGAAGATAGGTTTCCTTGGTGACGAACTTTCTATCATTTCATTCGACACCAACATTTACTGAGTACAGAATTCGTACAGTATCTAAAATGTCCTAAGTGCCTTATACGCGATAGACCTTACAAGTTTGACAGTTTCAAACGAATTTATTAGCAAAATGGGTGATAATGCTTGATTCAATTTGTTCGATAGTACAACAAGCTGTCTATTTTTTTGTTTTTTTTTTTCCGCTCTACAGTACTGATAGGTTTAGCGACAGGTTTTGTATAAATTATCGTCGCCAGCCAGGCTGATCTTAAAAGAATCGACACTAAGATTAATTCCGTTCTACAGCACACTTTTCTTAAGGCGTACTCTAATGCAAATCTGTATGAGAGATAATAATTTATAAAATATCTCTTAGTGAGATAGTAGATCGAGATAAATTAAATTTTTCAATAACACAGCATAAAATTCAATTTTATTTCATTGAAATCTTGATAAACATGAAATAAAACTAAGTAAACTAAAGTATACGAAAAAACAGCTTTCTCATTATTTAAAGTTCTATGGTGTACCATTTCATTTTCAATAATGTCATGTTTTTGTATTAAAAATATTAATTCCCCCTATTGTTTCAATTTAATCACACTGTTCTATATACTACATCTCTCTATTTCCCAAAACAGTAGTGACTCAGTTAGCTTCCTTAAACTTTTTAGTTGCTGAGAGATTGTATTTGCACTGGCATCTCACAAAGCCTAGAACTTTTATGTCCATTCACCGTTTTGAATGTGGACAGCAAGAATAAAACTTGTCTTCGCATGTGTTGCCGGTAGTTTAAGCGAATTCTTGAATATAAAATGCTCTCGGGAAAAATAAGCTTCTGGGGAGTTGTATGAGAAAAAGAATTGTTAGAACATTTCAATGCTTTTACAAAAACGTTCCTTTTTCAGAGGTTTTTCTAAACTCAATGTAAGTTTTATCCATGTCTCAATTTTTAATATCAAAATATTAATTATATAAAATAACAAACGAATTTTGTATTAATTTACAATTCCTTTTAATTTTATTCTTAGAAGTTTTTCCTTAGGAAAGATTATGCGCATTAAATATGTAAATAATTTTTCAATTACACAGTTGCTCAGTCTGGCCATAAATACTGCTAAAATTTAAAATAAAGATTTTAATTTGGAATCTGTAATTGATGTGATTTTTCATTGTGTTTTCCCATTTTGGCGCCAGTACAATAATTTACGTTATTAATTATTAAAATGCAGTGGGGTGATAAAGAGAGCCGAATCGATGTAATTGCATTACCCAAAGGAGGTATAGAGCTAAATGCAATTTTTATAACTGTCCATAAGCTTGGTATTAGTCAAATGTTTGTGTACTAAGCTATTAATGGGAACAAAGAGACATCCTCTGTTTGTGACAGAAAAAGATCTGGCCGTCCACGTAGTGTTCGTACGAAAAAGGCGGTCAAAGCAGTAAGGGAAGAATTCGTGGAAATCCTGTCTGAACCTAGAACCATGTCGCGTATTTTAAAAGATGACTTAAAACTTGCAGCCTATAAATAAATAAATAAATATTTCTGACACTTACACAACATTATCTAGCCCAAATTAAGTTTCTTAAAGAACTTGAGCTATAGATACTAGATAACTGATATACTTAAGAAATATATAAACATACATATTGAATAAATACATATTTTTTATTAGAATAAACTTAAATAAACATATAAACATCCATGAATTGACGACTAATATCTGTGTGTTCATCACACTAATATCCGCCGCCGCCGGGATTCGAACCCAGGACCTCTCAAAGTCAAAGTCAAAAGAATCTTTATTTCGTAAGTATTTAAATACATTTGAAATAAGTCACAATTTACAAATTGAACTGAATCTACCACCACTTCGGAAAGTCGATCTGTTGAGAAGAAGTGGCAAGAAACTCAACAGCAATCATCTTTTAAAAATACACAATAACAATAACAATTTACAATCTTCTTGCATCCGGATATCTTATAATAAAACTTTATACTTATCCTTAAATCTATCGAAGGGTTAATCTTAAATATTTTGGAATTTTATTATAAAAGCGTACACATTGACCCATGAACGAGTTGGTGATCTTCTGGAGTCATACTATTGTATTGAATGTATTTATACATTAGGCAATCAAGTACTAGACAGAAACGTAGACATAGATAAATAGAGGTCAAGATAGAAGTAGATAGATGTAGCGATAGAGGTGAGAGATATTACAGATAATGTGGATGGAGATGAGGATGAGGATAGTCGTGGACAGAGACTGGACACTAACACGGACGTGAACATGAGGGAATGGGATGGAGATGGGGAAGTCAGAGTCAAATTCAAAAAATCATAAAAAATAAATAAATAAATAAAAATTGTTTATTTCAGATTTACATCCATAATGTTGTTAGTAACTTATAACTAAAATTTAATTTAAAACTTAACAGCTAGGGTTAGTACTTATATTTAAAAATAACAAATAGGAAAACTTAAATTCACTTCGCGTATCTTCGCCAACCCGGAGCACTAGGTATATGTATATGCACATGCTCCCAGTGACTAAGTATCTTACCCTCATGATTTTCAGCGATTACTCTCAGGATGTTGTTGTCGCTGCCTCGGACCCTGTGCATCAGCGAAGCTATTCTTTTTCTTATTAACTTTTCTTTTTCTTATTAACTTTTCTTTAAAGATAAAGTCTTCAGCAAAACGACCTGGCACCGCTAGCAGCACCCGTTCACGAGTACCACGCAAGCACCAGCCATCACCCTCCTCAACCATATTTTAGGGTAGAGGGTGACCCGACACCCGACGCTACCGCTAGCCATGCCGCCTAAGGGAGCATGACGTTAGCATAGAACATAGAAGGCAATGTATGTTACTTCTACACTAGCCGGTCGTCAAAGAGAAGAACTGGTAATTTTTTTATTTTTTTTATTTTTATTTATTTTATAAGCCATATACATCATATGATTAAGCCGGCTTAAAAAGAAACAATAGAGAAACATTTTTTACATATAACACATAGAAATAAATAGCAGTAACATGCAAATTATGAAAATGGAACTGAAAGTAAAGATTTGTAGTAGTCATGTCTTGAGGCCAAAGATTGAATTACAAAACTTAGAAAACGATCACTGTGATTAACAGAAAAGTTAGAACGAATTTCTTAACTAATAATTTAAAAAAGAATAGGGTGGTAAAATCGAAATAACTACTGAAGCAGTAAGCAAAGGGAGGTCACAGAAAAATTTTGTTTACGGATGAGATTTTTTTACAATTGAGCAACATTTTAAAAACAAAGTAACCGTATTTATACTCAAGCCTCTAAGGAAGCTTCCCATCAGTCTACAGAGTGCAACGTAGGCATTATCCGACTTCAGTGATGGTTTGGTGGGGTGTTAGCAATGAAAAAGTGACTGAGACATACTTTTGTGAAAAAGGTATCAAAACATCGAGACAAGTGTTTCAATATACCATTCTTGAGAAGGTAGCTAAGCTTCTGATATTCCTCAGTGCGCGCTATGTGATGGACGTGCACCTCAGTGAATTAATAAAACAATTGCTTAGCGTGGCTCTAGCCGTCGCCCGATGTGTAAAGCCATGAACGAAAACCTAGTGGCTAACGAGCTCCTTGCGTACCTTCAGCAGAAGCTGGACGTAATGGACGAGGTCAGTGCGGTGCAGATTTGCAAATCAAGCTTCAGCGGGGATGAAATATCTGCAGCCAAGAAACTTTTATTTACATCGCTAAATAAACTGGAGCAAATGGTGTCTTGGCGCCGTGATGTAACTGAAAAGAGCCTGCAGGATATTATTGCACTGTTGAAGGAGACCGATCCGGACGATGTGCCCACGTTTGTGGTCAGGCACCTCAATAAGCTCCCACCTGTCACCTTCGACCACGTCGACGTCACCAGCCTTTTAAAGGATATAATATCCTTGAAATCGAACATGGCGAAAGTGATGCTAAAACTAGAAATATCCGAAAATACCGTCATTGAATTGCGTAAGGAAGTGGAAGATTTGCGCGATTCATTTACCGCTAATGTTCATTCGAAGTACATCGAGATCAAAACCTGAAAGATGTTGAGGGTAGTGCGTCTAGAATCTCGACATGACGTCCATTTTAACTCTTTCGTAGTTAGGGTTCCAACAAGTGAACTTATGACCACCTCGAAAGGAGAATTTTGGCCGAAAGGGCTTGTTTTCCGGCGATTCCGTGGCTGCTTATCAGACACTGTGCGTAACACGTTGCCTACAGTACGTGTGAAATAGTGCAAACTGTGCACCTAACATAAATATAAGTCTTATTTACTAACATTTTTTATATTATATGTATGTTAGACTGTAAGGTATTTATTATATGGGCCTCTGTTTTCAAATTATTAACATCTTGTTGTAAATATTGCCTGAAATAAACGAATATTATTATTATTATTTTGTATACTAACTACTCGCCTTTCGGCGGAAAAGACCCGACAATCGGACCAGTCGGTCGGGGATTATTATTAAGCTCGTTAACAACTCCATGTTCAATAACCAAGAATGGTCCTTCCAGACTTCCAGCAAGACTTGGCGCCGGGTCATAAAGCTCGGTCCACGCAGTCTGCTGAAAACGAACGTTTCCGATTTCATCAGAGCTGAAGACTGGCCGCTGTCTAGTCCCAATGTCAATCCGCTGGATTACGGTTTATGGTCACTTTTAGAGAGTACGTCTCGCTCTTAACGCCATGATAATTAGGAGTCCCTAAAACAATCCATACGATTGGCAGTGACGAATTTTCCTATGGAAAGAGTGCGTGTTTCTATTGATAACTGACCTCAACGTTTAAAGGAGTATATTGCAGTCTATGGAGGCCATTTCTAGTAAGATTTTATATTTAAAAATAAACATACACACTGTAATAGTAGTAAATGTAAATTGCAATAGAAAAAAAAATTTCTTATCAATATTTATGGCAAGAAAATACCTATAGATTTTTAACCTATATTTACGTATTTGATGCATTGCTGTTCAACTAGCGCCTTTTTTCTTTGGTGGGTAAGTTAAATTTTAAGCATAACATTTTTTTATAAATGGAATAGTAATGGTGTACAGCATTTACAAATCTATAGTCAAATAATATTATTTTCGCTTCGAAATAAATCCCAAAATATTCAAAATTAAAAACTCGAACACAACAAATTTCAAGAGTTTTGTCCAAGAACAAAGAATATCATAGGCATGAAAACATATGTAAATATACAAGTGACCCTTTACAAGGTTCTCAAATACTTGACCCTTGATTGAAAAGATTTCGGCAAACTCATCCATGCTCTTAAGGGCCTATTAGTCTCAAAGCCCCTATATGAATGTATGACAAGATACTTTATTTGAAATCTTACCCAAGAAAGATTCAAGTGGGATTTTTTGAGCTTAGCTTTGTCTGCAAACACACACTAATTCATAAAGTTCTGTTTGTTACTAAGAAAGACTTCTTAATAAAAAAAAACTAAATATAGGACACAACTTGAATTTTTTTAAAGTAATTTGCCCTTTCTTGCTTTCTGGCGTATCTTTTATTACCATTGTAGTACTTGAAGTTTTCCGTCAAAATAACAGACAAAAATATATACACAAATAAATGTTTATTTTTAATGAAGAAATACCTATTACATAAATTTGTAATCATGCTGGACTGGGAGTGAAATTAAAACATAGAATTTACTAGCTGCTTCACTTCCCGGGCATACAGTAAACGTCAGTTAAAGGACATATTATGTTTGACCCCCTGTCTCTGCATTAGTCTCTTTCCATCATATCATCATTCTAATACCTCCAAATTTGTCAAACGTGAAATCACATGGTTTTATATCCTCTGGTGTTCTGCCTACCCCATAAAGGATACAGGCGTCAATGTATGTAATCTTTCTTAGTAAGTATCTATACAATTAATTCAACAGAAAAAGATTTCACATTGACAAGTTGCCACTCAGTTAAATTACAAATTACTTTTGACCATGCATTGGAAACTACACCCACTGCAACACGGAGGCCAATACTGCTTATTTAGCCAATCCTTTATAAATGCTTAACAAACTTAACACCTATCACACAAAGTATTACAAATTAATTAAATGAACACTACCCTACTTATAATTAAAGTCCACAGTCGCTTCTCCAAACCGCAAATTGTTGGAATTGACCACAGCAGCAATACACTTCCCGAACAGCCGGGTTCAAAGACTTTGCGAGTGACTCGGTAAATATTGCACGTAGACTAAAAGGATTAAGTACAGACTAGTAAGCCCTTGAACACTTAGAGTGAGAATTTTAAAGTATAATTGGATTAGCTAACGAAATTAAGGAATGTTAACGAAGTTTAGCTACCGAATCCTTTGTAAAGGATTCGTCTTTTAACGTGTCAAGAATCCTTTGTTTTTTAAATGGGTTTTCTATTTTTATGCTCTAAAAACTGGTAAGCAAGCGCTTTAACGATTTTTAGACGACCACTTTGGCGATGGGGTAAACCTATCTGCCTCAGACGCCAGGGGTTGCGCGTTCGATTCCCGCATGGAACAAGAAAAAAAAATGTTCCGTGTCTGGGTGTTTATCTATTTATGTATTAATATTCTAGGTTCCCCTCTAGTTCTCTACACGGTATCCGATAACACAAGCTATGCTTACTTGGGGCCATGTAGTTGGTGTGATTGTCTGGGGATTTTATTTATTTATTTATAATTGATACTCAGGCTTAATACACTAATACCCTATTTTCTAATATCCAACACAATAAGTTTTCATTACTTTATATTTTCTAGAGGGCTTATATTCAATTTAAGATAACGTCATCATAAACAGCGAACACTCAAGACACTTATCATATTATTATGAAAATTACTAGTTTACAAATAAAGAACATGCATACCCATATACACTAACACTATACGGCTATATTATGAACATACCCACATTCGTTTAAACCACTCGAAATCATATACCTCCTTTTTGTGTCACCGTATCGTAAAAGGCTAATGATATAAGTACTAAGACACTATGAAGTGTGTGCTATATAACCCGACGCAACCAAGCGTGAAGCTCTACAACTTTCAGCGCATCTTCAGAGGGCCTTCCAAGACAAGAACTCGGGGTTCACAGCGGCACGTGATCCGAATAGGTCCGATTCACTTGACTACCCGCGTCTTTAGAGATCCGTTATGTATCAAATTAGTGGAGAAAAACTTTCGAGAACTTTCTTATTAGTTTCGTGGAGGTTTTATTTGGCAACAAATGGTGGTTATTGGTTGGGTTTAGCGTTTTTTTTAAGGCGATTAATTTTTTCTTGTCTTATGTTTTATTTTTCAATAACAATATAAACTTTTTATCTAAATTTGTACTCGCACTAGGCGATTTGCAGCCATGACTGCACGCAACACTGATGAAAGACTCCATAAGATTTTGAAACAAGTCGGACAACTCCGACAAGAACGTGTGAGTAAAAACCGCATAAAAAATAGTAAATATGGCTCACAAAACATTTTACATACATACATAACGTCACGCCTATATCCCTTATGGGGTAGGCAGAACACCAGAGGTTACAAGACCATCTGATGTCATGTTTGACAAATTTGGAGGTTTTATAAAGATGGAGAGAGACTACTTTAGTGACAGGGGGTCAGCCTATCCCCCACAAAACGCCTTTAAAACCTCTGTCTCTTAACTGACCTTTACAGTATGCCTGGGAAGAGAAGCAGCTGGCACATTCTATGTTTTTCTTTCGCTCCCAGTCTAGCATGGAAGCACTCATCAAAAGTAAAACATTTTCTTATTTATTTTAATGTATTGTAGCTTAAAATATACAGGTTGGGTGACTGGTGACAAATTTTAAATATTGAAGGAGAGCAGTCTGCACTCGTTGTCTCTCTCTCAATCTCTCCCTCTGATCATAATTATGTTTGACGACCGGCTGGTGTAGCGGTAACATACATTGCCTTCTATGCCAGAGGTCCTGGTTTCGAATTCCGGCGGCGCGGCGGATATTTGTGTGATAAACACAGATATTAGTCGTCAAGTCATGGATGTTTATATGTTTATTTCAGTTTATTCTAATAAAAAATATGTATTTATTCAATATGAATATTTATATATTTCTTAAGTATATCAGTTATCTAGTATCCATATTACAAGTTCTTTAAGAAACTTAATTTGGGCTAGATAATGTTGTGTGAGTGTCAGAAATATTTATTATTATTATTTATTATAATAAAAGTAGGTACTTAACTTTTCACCAGAATGATATAAATAAATTAAGTGTTCACGGCTGCTACACGGCTCAACGAACGTTCTTGAAGTCCTGTATACCTATCTACCTATTCTGTGTTGATAGCGCCGTGCGTACGTCCCTGGTAAGTAGTTACCAGTGTAACCATGCGTTGTGTAATGATTTCTTTAAGTTTTGGTTATGTTTACTCAGTAAATAATTAATATTTTTTTTCTTCATGTATGCTCTTGAACTACCTCGAATTTCGAAAGTGTCACCACCACAACAAACCAACAAAGGGTGACTCCCTGTATATCTAAGGACCCTTTGTTTGTATTTACTGTTCTTAACTTGATAATCTAATATCAACAAAAACAAAAACATATCCTGAAATTTATTTATTCTAAAATATACCCATGGAAAAAGATTTTTCGGAGATGCGTGTTAAAAATAGTAAAAATTTGTAATAAAAAGTAAAAAATAGTATAATAAAATACTGTTACTAAGTAAAGTTACGTTAACTTTCCCTCATTCAAAACTTTTCTCACTAAGGTCACTATTAAGTTGGTAGATCCTGAAATCAGATTGTCCAAATTAACAAACTTTTCCACTTAATAATATAAGTATAGGAAGATTTTCAACACTATATCTTACACCAATTTTTTCAGTCATATGAATTTGTGTTATCACAAATTTAAAAAAAAAACAAGTATAAGTTATTTTGAACGTTTCAGTATTGTAGTACATTATCGGTTGTATGTGGTTTTTACATTTCAAGTCTGTTTGGCTTGTTAAAGTAAAAAGATTAATTAAATTTAAATTTGAGTTGAGATTTAACTGTTATTAAAACTGCCAGTTTTAAACCCGATAATCTCAAAATTATTCATATGATTGAGTTAAGTATTATTTAGTATCTATAGCAATAAGTCGAAGTATCCAATGTAGTACAAATGTTGTACATACTATCTTATCCACGTACAGATATTAATCAAACACGGTACAGATAAAATACACCAACTGTATTTTAATTCAATTTTGATGTCAGTAAATAATCCAAAAATTTTAGTAATAAATAAACCTACAGAACCAAAATAAGCTCTGTAAAAAAGGTTGCCAGTACAGGTGGCGCCCGCCGCGGACTGCATTTGGATGAGATCAGATTTATTTCCACAAAGAACCGGTAATCTTAGAAATCCTATGACATCCTTGTATTTTGTTGATTCTACTGCATTCTACTTTTACAAAATACAATGTTATGTTTAGATAGCGAAAATGAAACTTGACAATATCGCAATGCTATTTTCAATTGGCATATCACTGATCTCCATAATAATTGACATTTAGGGGATCGCAAAAATATCACAATGTTATTTTGACGAGAAATTAACTAGCTGAATTGCCTCATTGATTGAAGAATACCTTGGGATTTAACGTAAGACTCATAATATACACTATCAATTGTTTTTTGTTGCGATATGTTTATAAAAAAACACACAAAAAAAATTACAGTAGCTCGGTAGCACGGGTTCTGCAAAAACACCAAAACATTCTGGTCTCAGCCCACACAGCTGTTAATAATAAATTATACTTATTGCTTATACAGGGTGACTGGTGACAAATTTTAGATACTGAAGGAGAGTACTCTGTACTCGATTCTGATCATAATGATGTAATAAAAGTACGTACTAAATTTTTTACTAGAATTCCCTATAAATAAATACTACTATGTTACTATTTACATTACATACATTGATGTAACCTGGTACGCGGCACGCTGCCAACGAGCGTAACCAACCATGCGTTGCGTAATCAATTCTGTGACTTTCGGTTAAGTTGACTCAGTAAATAATTAATATTTATGTTTTATTATATTTTTTCTCTTCATGTATGATCTCAAACTATCACGTCCTTGAATTTCAAAAGTGACCCAACAGTCACCCCGTATATTACATTTTTATTTTAGAGACATTGTTTCATTTAATTTTCCATATTTGGAAGCAGTCAGTTGTGCAGAAGATATTTAGGTGCACAAGCGTACGCGCAAACGCAGGTGCACACTCTCGTCTTCACCCATCTTGATCCAGTGGAACGGAGAGACCAATACGACTGGAGACAGATTCAGATGATCTGTCTGGCCAATGATAACTCTGTCCTCTATCATCGCCAGGCCTTGCTATCCCGCCAGGTCAACCAAGCTCGTTGCATATCTGTGATGAGTCGCCTTTCCCACCGGAATAGACTTCGTGCACTTAGCGGGAGGTAACTGCTGTAAAACCTGCCTCAATGGCAGTGTGGCCGCTGTATGCACTACAGCTGCTTGGAGCCACTGGCGAGAGTTTGCAGAACGTCTGCGATCAGTGGAAAAATCCACGTCATTCCTAGACCGGCTGGTGAGATTCCTCTGCAATACACCCCAAATTTTTATTATATATTTTTTTGTTTTATTGTCTTTAAATCTTAATTTATTGAATTGTTGTAAAATTGATAATTTTCTATGTTGACATTTAAATTAATTTTATGAAAATTTGCACACCGCACCCATCTTTAAGATCTTTTTAACCATATTTAGCGAATAAATGAATTCTCTTCTATTCTAAAGTCTTTAAAATTTATACCCTTATAAAATTTAGAAAGTAGTATAACATTAGGGTGTTTTTTCACTTTTCACGCTCCCTCGTGAAAGAGTGCGAACACTTAAAAGAACATGCAATGATCAAGTAAACGCTATTTCATTTGGTTCCTTCTCAATATTTCAGTTATTGTTGACATTATATCCTTTCTAATTTCAAAAGTTTAAAACGGCTCAATAAGGCATTGCCAAATCAGACCTTGTTCCGCCGTGTTATTCATTGATTTTTCCCTAGTTCAACAGCAGAGTATAATAAAAATAGAATTTTCCTTACAAATACAACGTTCAATTTGACACAGCAGCCCCAATTTATAAAAATGTGATATGGTGACTTTGTGGTCGCAGTGGAACTAGATTGTATAATAATTCAGAAAATTTTACTCTCATATGCAACTAGTGATCAACGGAGGATCAAGCTTTAAATATCTATGCAGAGCTAATGATGTCCGAACAGCAAATTAATGTTTTATTCATTTATTTCATTCCGACATTTTGAAGAAACTTCAGGAGCATAGTACCTGCGACAAACTCGGAACCATTTTGCGGCGAAAGCCTTTTAAAGAGAGTTAGAGATACTAAAACGACAAAGGTAGGTAAAATTACTTTATTTTATTCAAAACAAAAAGATGGACCTCTAGGCCAATCACTACCTAATGCCCACACGGAATATGTGTGTTTAAGTTATTATTATCTTTAGTTTCCTCGACTCAGTATGTTTTTCGACGTCTGTACCCAAAGGGTAAAATTACTAAGACTTCTCTGTCCGTATGTTAAGTTGAGGAAAACCAATATAATAAAAATAAAACTCATTAAATTATGTTATAACCTTAGAAATACTAAAAAACTCTAAGCTTCTGTAGGTAGCTAAATTTCCAATGCCATTAATTATTTTCCGCAACTTTCGCGATCCTTTTAAATAAAAAAATAAACTTAGACAGTTTCGTGTACGCCCTTTAAATTTAAATTCTCAGACAATTTAATGAGATTTTAGAATAATCTTTTGAAAGACTCGGTTTGTTAAATATTCCGTTTGAAGTTTAAATCGTCTGCAAGAAAATTTTGCGATTAGTGCTCCCCTGTAGATAGTTCTTGAGTTTTCTCATTTTGAATTCTAGGTTCACTTAAATAATTAGGTAATCTGATGTAGGGATGTACTGAGCTGTTGCAAAGCGGTATCATTTAGGCATATCAGAATATTGTACTTAACTGTATCTTCGATACTGGACTGAGAGCAAAGGAAAAACATAGAATGTGCCAGCTGCTTCTTTTCTCGGGCATACTGTGAAAGTCAGTTAAGAGACTCAGGTTTTATCGGAGGTTTTTATGTGGGCGATAGGCTGACCCCCTGCCACTGCAAAAGCCCATCATTGTTATACCTTCATATCTGTCAAACATGACATCAGATGGATTTATGGCCTCTATTGATCTGCCTACCCATATGGGATCCCTACAGGCGTAAAGTTATGTAGATATGTATGTACTTAACTGTATCCTTAAATAAGCAGAGTCTTTGAAGCTTTACTTGTAGATCAAAGTCTTTTCGATATTCCAAAATAAAAGTGATCTCAAATTTCAGCCTTATCTGTTAAGTTGTATCATAAATATCCTCTCGTCCTTCCTATCTCAACTAAAACCCAAAAGCTAAAGTTCCAAACTTTATCTTACTAATATTATAAATGTTAAATTTGGATGTATTGATGAATGTATGGATGGATGAATTTATGGATAGATGAATGTATATTTGTTCCTTAATCACGGCAGAACAGCTCAACGAATTTGGTTGAAATTTGGCTTGGTGATAGTGTACAGTTTGACAGCGAGATTTGAAATTACGCGAACAAAATCGAGCGAAACAGGTCGTCCTCATACAAAAACAATAAATCTATCTTAATATAAATTAAACCATAACATTACTCAATTCAGATAAAATGTTATCTACCACAATATAAGTCATAAATGTACCAGTAAATAATGAGAATCAAAAATCAAACCTCATTATTTATGACTAACAACAAAATACTTCTCATCGTATTTTTTGAACTTTTGTCCCGAGAGAAATTTAACTCCACGCAAAAAATATCTCTTGTTGAAGTCTCCAAAGACTTGCATCAACATCATGCTGTATTTTTTTTTCTTTTTGTCGGGAATATTTATTAGTGGGTCTGACGTGAAAAATACTACTTTTTTGTTTGCTAAAAGTTTTGGTATCATTTAAGAAAATGGAAGAAAGTTTGGTTTTGATTAAATAACATTCTGTTCATTGTGAATTGTAGGAATTTATAGCTTAAGAAATTATGTGTTAATATTGAAGAAAAAATTAGCTTATGTAATTATGTATGAATAATGAACATTGTGGAATATCAGTGTGGAAATAACTTTCACTTTATTTTGAACTTAAATGACTTACGTAACTAGAAACAAAACTTGCTTTTCTATGTTTTTTTTATCATTTATAATTATTTTTTTTTATATTGTAAGGATAGGACGTTTGTCCTCCATGCCACCTGATGGAAAGTGCGCACGAAGACTATGGTGTCACACGTCCATCCACGAGAAACCCATTCACTCGACACTTAAAAGTTCCAGGACTGTAGTGGTCAGGAAAAACAGACGCAGGCAGATTGTTCCACTCCTTGGCAATCGAAGCTAACTATCGAACTATTTAAGATCAAATTCAATTGAGAAATTAAAAAATATTAACAAAAAAAACACGAAAGATTACTCAAATAAACTATTAAATTTTCTCTCCCAGAACAAATAAACTCGTGCAAAACTAAATCTAAACTGCTTGAGACTCGATTTTCTCGTAACGTGACTTAAATCTTAACTGCATCGCAATTCAAGACATAACGAAATAAAACTTCATCGCCGAGGAACTTTGATAGCAACTTTTATCGAAACAGCTGACTCATCACGATTAAAACGAGCCAGTCTAATAAAAGTGTGCTGGTTTGTTCGATAAATATTATATTGCTTGTACAAAGAGCAGCAACCAACACGAGTTATATCCATTAATCATATTAGTTCGAGAACAAAATGCCAGATGGTATGCGAGGTTCCGTGACAGCCCGATATTAGATCTTTTGCCCCACTTTTACCCCACATGTGACATGTAATAAAATGAACAAATATTAGCTCCGAAGTGTGTTTGGTGCCATGAGATTTAATTAACCTGTTGTGATTTGTAGGGTCAATATTTTTTTCGATATCGAGTAATTTTGGGAATAATTAATTATTTTGCTATAACTGGTTCAATATATGATGGGAAATAAACAAATAAACAGATAAAATCCCCAGACAATCACACCAACTAGATGGCCTCGAAGTAACCGAAGCTTTTATTTTGAGATACCATGTAGCGAACTAGGGGGAACCTAGAATATAAATAGATAAACACCCAGACACGGGACACTTTTTTTTCTTGTTTCGTGCGGGAATCGAATTCGCGACCACTGGCGTCTGAGGCAGACAGGTTTACCCCATAGCCAAAGTAGTTGTCAAAATATATGATGGTAAATAAATAAATAAATAGATAAAATCCCCAGACAATCACACCAACTACATGGCCTCAAAGTAACCGAAGCTTGTTTTATGAGATACCATGTAGCGAACTAGGGGGGAACCTAGAATATAAATACACTAATAGATTAACACCCAGACACGGGACACTTTTTTTTCTTGTTCCGTGCGGGAATCGAACGCGCAACCACTGGCATCTGAGAAAGATAGGTTTACCCCATCGCCAAAGTGGTCGTCGTCGTGAATGAGCAAATTAGAAATTTTATACTTAATATAGGTATTTAATATAGGTAATCATTACACTCCTCCTTTTACAACATGAAATGACTGACGTATTAAAATGAAAATCTTACAGCCCATACAACCTATAGACTGATTTTTCCAGAAGAAAAATATCAACGCTAAGGAGCAACCAACCATTTATCCATTGTCACTAACATTTACAGCTATGATGCTAGTAGTTCTTATCTGCAATTTAGCAATTAACATTATATTTTCAGGTTCATTTTTTTATCAAAATTTCATCTGCAAAACAGTACCAAACTAAACTCACCACGTTCACCAACTTAAACATCAGAAATTCATTGAAAACGTTATCATATTCGGAATCGCATGAAACCACTTTAAACTTTACCGTGGCCTTTTTATCGATCGAAAGTCATAATTTACTCCAAAAGCGTGAAAGTCTCATTCGTTAGAAGTTCTCTTTGCAAATAAAATTACAAGCGACACAAAACTATAAACTACAAAATCCGCGTACATATATTTCGCCCCACCGTGGAGTTCGTAGGGATGTTACAATTCAAGCCTGCTATTGTAGAGGATAACTCGCACTATAAATAAATACATATAATATCATTTTCTTATTACAAATAACATGCTGGACTGGGAGCGAAAGAAAAACATAGAATGTACCAGCTGCTTCTCTTCCCGGGCATACTGTAAAAATCAGTTAAGGGATGGAGGTTTTATTGGCGTTTTTGTGGGCGATAGGCTGACCCCCTGTCACTATACAAAAGTCTTTATCCATCATTATAATACCTCCAAAGTCAAACGTGACATCAGATGGACTTATAACCTCTGGTGTTCTGCCTACCCCATAAGGGATACAGGCGTGAAGTTATGTATGTATGTATTTTCACATACAAAATTAAAAAGTGTTCTAGAAGCGTGTTCTAAAAGGCGATTAGTCTCAATTCTCAATTCTTTATTGCTTTCATAATATACACAAATCATTAGGATACATTATGACCCTATTGGGTATTGCAATATTAGGAGAGATAGTCCGATTGGTCCCAGCTTTTTGTTTGCCAAGTATATGCCATATGCATTTCGTAGGGATGTTACATTACAAGCTGATTGTTGAGGATAATCCCCTTGATTCATATTTCCTGCATACAGTATAAAAAGACCTTTTTTTTCTACAACCGCACATAGAAATAATAAAAATTGGGATTTTACTTACTACCACGGAATCAAGATTTACGCTTTGGAATAACTAGTAAATAAAGGTAAACGTGACCCCATTTTAAAGTTATTAATTTGTAATCCCCATAAAAAATTGGAAAAATTGATTGAGGTGAAGCAGCTCAACATTGTTGTATCAAAAAACTATCTTTTTCTTTTTTAAACTCTTCAGTCGCATGTCTGCTAAAAGGAATTGCTTTTCCAAGAAGCAATATCTCTCTACAATGTTTTCTTGTGATTGTTTCTGACTAAATAAATGGAAACGAAGAGATTCACAGGCAAACTTAGAAAACTTATTAATTTAGTAGGTGTATGTTTAAAGTAAGTTTATATAACGCTGTATAATTTTGAATATAATTATTTGGTAAATTATGCATAACTTACGTGGGCACTACAGTAACTCACCAAGGCTCACTACCAATTGAATCCTACTAAGCGTTCTGTTCATATAAAATCTGCTTAGTACTATCTTAATACTTCGTACTTTAAGTGATATATTCCAGTTGTATGATGAGGTGATATTGCTAATATTAAAACATTTTTAGCTATATTTATAAAGAACTCTCGGCTTAGGATCATTCGAGAATAGTGTGAAGTAGCGAGTGCTACAGAACTATTCTAGTCGGAGCGGTACATTAAGAAAAAGTGATATTTATACCAAAATTTTAGTTCCTTTTATTTGATTTGGTTCAAGCAAGTCGTCGTGGCGCCATGGTTATTGTGTCATTCTCATTCACTCATTTCTCACGACGACTGCCGTACTTCGGAGAGCAGTAATCGTTAGGGTCTGTCAGGAGCCATTTTGGCGCCCTGTAAAATCTGACATCCACTGCCAGCACTGGGTCTGCTTGGTAGACAATGGCCTTAAATATACCTCCTCGCCACCCACCTCATGCCTTGCAATGGGCTTATTACAAAGAATTGTGATGTGGTAACGGATTCCATTTGGTTACGGATATTAGAACAGGATTATCCTCTATTGTCTATTGCAACGTGACACCCTTAGCCTGTATAATATGTAGTGTTCAACTTGTGAACTTTTAGGGAGTCACGTACGCCGCCGCGCGCAGTAAGCGCTTTTATTTAGTTAAATTAATACAACGTTGTACCACTCTCTTTAGGAAATTGATATCAGATATTATCCGTACTGGATAAAAATCAATTATTTTTATGATTTAATAAAATTTTCCTTTGGTTGTCGTTGAATATTGACGGGGATTTCCAACCAAACTACGAAGCGATAAATGTAATAATTTGAATGAAATTAGTTATGGAGAACTTATAAAAGATAGTGTGGTGTATGTAGCAAGTAGGTAGACAAAGAATTACTGTTTGTTACCTTGATATGTAGTTAGTTGTTTTATTCGGATTAAACGTCTCGAATGTACAGCTGTGTTTCCTTGCTTATCCCGTAGAAATATAACAGTGGCGACGAATTGTGGTTTACAACGTGTAGTAAAACTATTTAGTACCTAATTAGGCGTATTAATAAAGAAAAATGTCGATCGGCAAGATACCAGAGTTCGACATGAAGAACGGGGTATGATCATCGTATGCGGACAGGCTTGAAATGTATTTCAAAGTCAATGGCGTCAAGGATGATTTGAAAGTGCCTATCATGATTTCGGCGATGGGAGACGAGGCATATGAGCTGCTGGTAACCCTAGCTAGCCCGAGGAACCAGCGGAATTATTGTACACCGAAGCGGAGGACCTATTACGTCATCACCTACAGCCCAGTCCGTCGGTGCTCGCAGAGAGATATCGGTTTCGACAAAGACGGCAAAAACAGGACGAAAAAGTGTGTGAATATGTGGTGGAGTTAAAAAGACTAGCTTGCAACTGTAAGTTCAGTGACCTTAATGAAAATTTACGGGACCAGTTCGTGTGCGGATTGAGGGCTGACGTCTCGCGACAACGGTTATTCGCCGAGGACGAAAGCCCAAACTTCGCCAGTGCGGTGCGGATTGCGAGCTCACTGGAGGCGGCGGAGCGGGACGCGGCCGCGGTGGAGGCACAGAGCGTGCCGGAGGCAGCCGGGAGCGGCGGGGACATGCATGCCATGCAGTCGCGGCCTCCGGGACGTGCGGCACGGCGACTACAGGAGACTACGGAGCGTGGCAGCTGCAGAGGCTGCGGGGCCACCAGCCACGAGTACGGGGCCTGCCGGTTCCGCGGCCACGTGTGCAGCCACTGCGGGCGGCAGGGACACCTGCGCCGAGTGTGCGCGGCGGCGGCGGTGGGTGCGGCGGCACCCGGGGACCAGGCCCACTACGGAAGTGCCACCGAGGCGGAGCAAGAAGAGGACCAAATTGACTTGCATCAACTGTGCTTGAGAGACGATAAACCGGTGAGTGTGCCTATTTCGATAAATAATGTGAGTGTTAAGATGGAAATAGACACCGGTACCGCAATATCATGTATCAGTAAAGAAACATATGATCGGTATTTTAGTCATTTAAAGCTACAAGATCATGCTTTGACCATAAATTTCTATGACGGTACTTGCATTAAGCCGTTAGGATTTATTAAACCACCTGTTAAGTACAAAAAAATAACTAAACGGTTAGAATTATTTGTCATTGAGGGTGGAACAACCTCCTTATTGGGCCGTCAGTGGTTAACCGAATTGAAAATACCCATTGAGATAGTTCAAAGTTGTAATAAAATTCAAGCCCATGATCATGTAATTAATTTGAATATAAACACCTTGTTGGATAGGTATAAAGAATTGTTTGATGGGAGCCTTGGGAAGTTCACGGGGGGGTTGCGCGGCTGCGAGTACGCGAAGGTTGCGCACCGGTGTTCCAGCGCGCGCCGCCGCTGCCGTTCGCGCTGCGCGAGCGCGTGGACGCCGAACTGGACGCCATGCTGCGCGCCGGCGTCATCGAGCCCGTGCCCTGCTCCGACTGGGCGTCTCCGCTAGTGCCGGTCACCAAGGCCGACGGATCCTTGAGGGTTTGTGTAGACTATAAGGCAACTCTGAATTCCGTTTTACTGATCGATCGTTACCCGTTACCTAAGTTTGAAGATGTACTATTCACCTTAAATGGGGCGCAATTCTTTAGTAAAATTGACTTATCTCAATCTTATAATTTTTTTTTTTTTTTTATAAATGACTAAACCCGCGTTTGACCTCAATCTCACCTGATGGTAAGTGACGATGAGGTCGAAGATGAAAACACACGGGTTTAGGTATAATCAAGTGGAATTAGATGAATCTAAAAAGTACACCGTAATTAACACTCACAGAGGGCTATTTCGTTATAACAGACTAGTGTTTGGCCTCTCTTCCAGTCCCGGTATTTTTCAACGTATTATGTCGAACTTATTACACGGAAAACCTAATGTTGCAGTTTTCATTGATGACGTCATTATAGGTGGTAAAACTATTGCGGAACATATGAGCGCTTTGCAAACTGTATTTAAGAAACTTCTCGATAATGGTTTACGATTAAAGAAATCGAAGTGTGTTTTTCTAGCCAGTGAGGTTTCATATTTAGGCTACGTTATCTCGAAGCAGGGTATTAAAGCAGATCCGACTAAAATCGAAGCTATCAAAAACATTCCGTGACCACAGAACGTTTCAGAACTTCGTTCATTTTTAGGTTTAGTAAATTTCTTTGGTAAGTTTATTAATAACCTTAGCCAAAAACTAGTACTGCTATACAATCTTCTTAAGAAAGGCGTAGAATGGAAATGGTTGAAGGAATGTGAGGATGCGTTCGTAGGTATTAAAGTTACACTTATAGGCACTGCGGTATTAGCTCACTAATAGCACCGTCGCTAGCGCCGTCGGAGTGGGCGGTGTTTTGTCGCAACCGAGCGAGGTCGGCGAGCGCCCGGTCGCGTTCGTGTCGCGCACTTTATCGCCCGCGGAGAAAAATTATTCCCAAATTCATAGAGAAGCGTGGGCCATCATTTACTGCGTAAAAAAATTTCATCAGTACATTTATGCTAGGAGATTCACTTTACGAACGGACCATAAACCGTTAGTTTCAATATTAGGCCCAAATAATGGAATTCCGACTATGACGGCGAGTCGTATGCAGCGGTGGGCTATTATATTGTCAGGATATACCTACGATATTGAATACGTACGCACGAACGATAACATCGCGGACGGGTTGTCTAGGCTACCGGTAACTGATAAGAAACCGGTTTCATTGACCATTCCCGAGCAAACTCACTTGCACCTCGCTCAAGAAGCTTTGCTTTTAGATTACAATAATATAAAGAAATATACGGGAAAAGATCCAATTTTAGGCAGATTATTACTTTATATTCGCGACGGTTGGCCGCCCGAATGTGATATAGATAATGTAAAACCTTACTTCAATCGACGTAATGAGTTATACGAAGACTTAGGTTGTATAATGTGGGGCCATAGGGTTGTTATTCCGGAAATAAAAATAAAATAAAAAATAAAATAAATAAAAGTAAGGCAATAGCCCGCAGCTACGTATGGTGGCCGGGGGTTGATGAGGCGATGGAGGCGCTGTGATGGGGCTGCGGCACGTGTGCCGCGCTGGCCGACGGCCCACCGCGGCAGGCGCCGCGACCTTGGGCCTGGCCGCGCCGCCCGTCGACACGCATTCATTTAGATTTTTTAGGACCTATCTATGGTAAAACTTACTTAATAGAGGTCGATGCAACGTCAAAGTGGATCGAAGTATTCTGTCCCAAGTACAACCGCGACACACACTATAGAAAAATTAAACGAGTTGTGGAGTAGGTGGGGTTTAGCTAAGCAGGTAGTAACGGATAATGGGCAACCTTTTTCTAGTCAGGAATTCCAATCCCACTTAATTAGTAATGGCATAGCACACGTGTTTTCTCCTCCCTACCATCCTTCGTCAAACGGTGCGGCGGAAAACGCTGTTAAAACAATAAAAAGAGTTATTAAAAAGGCGGATTTAGAGAATATTAATATATTAAAGGCAGTTAATATTTTTTTATTGTATTATAGAAGCACAGCACACGCTTCAACAGGGGAAAGCCCGGCTATACTTATGTTAGGTAGACGTCTTAGGACTCGCTTAGATATACTTAGACCGGATCGCGAGGCTCACATGAAGCAAGTACAACAGCGCCAAGTTGAGAATGCGACCGGGAGCGCGAATAGAACGATTAGCCCTGGTGAGGACGTGTGGTACCGTCAATATTTGAAGGGGGAAAAGTGGGCTCCAGGTACTATAGAAACTTGTTTAGGATCTTCTAATTATAAAATAATAGGTGAGTGGGGTAACCGGGTACATCGTCACATCGATCAGTTGAAACGAAGAAGCAGAAGTTCCTTAGTGTCACCTAACCCGGATACGAAGTCCGAGATAAGCTCGGATATTAAGGAAGCGCCGATCGCAGAACCCAACGATCTCTTTGAGGATGCTGTTTCGGAGCCCCCTACTGCGCATGACCCTTAAGTCATTGAGCCCAAACTGTCATCGACTGCTGAGATCGCCCCCGCACCCAGCGCATTCCTTCCTCGTGATCTTGCCCAATGCTCAGAACCCCAGAGTCTGTCCTCTCGGTCACTGCGAGCTGCTGCCCGTAATGAGCGGCGGTTCCAAACATAATTTTAACTTTATAATAAATTAACTAACTAGATACCACCACATATACCTGTTAAGTAATATTTAATTTGTATGTAATAGGTGTCAAGGTTTAGATTTAAGTTTTTAAGGTGTTTATCAATTAGACTGTAAGTTAGTATGTAAAATATATTTTTAAGATTTAGTGTGGAGGAATGTGGTGTATGTAGCTAGTAGGTAGACAAAGAATTACTGTTTGTTACCTTGATATGTAGGTAGTTGTTTTATTCGGATTAAACGTCTCGAATGTACAGCTGTGTTTCCTTGCTTATCCCGTAGAAATATAACAGATAGAAATTAAAAGGTCGCAGGGCAAAACTTCTTAAAGTAGATGGTGGTGACTTTTGAAAATCTGAAAAACTCCATGTAAGTTTGCCGCTTATACCGAAAAAAGACTACCGTTAATCTTGAAATATATATTTGATATTAAATAATAATACACCTAGTTGTCGATGTATGCTATTCTGTAAAACCAAATATTTGATAGTGACAATAAAGAGTTATATTATTATTATTATTATTATTATTATTATTATTATTATTATATTTACCAAATACATTAGAGTTTGAAAGGCCAAATTCGACGTTTACATTACAGATTGATAAAAATTTCAAATCCTAAACCGAGTTTAAATAGATGATTCAATATGGCCACTGTTTATGATTGACGGTGTCAAATGTAAGTACTTAATGTTGCAATATTAACTATAACTTCAAACGTTAAATTTGTTCATGTAGAGATGGTTCGATTAGCTAATGTCAACATTAATAAATAAAATAGTAATATATTTAAAATGATGTTTAATCATTTGAACATGAGAAGAAATTTCAAAAGCGTTTTAAATAGTCTCCATTTCTACGAATATATAGGTACATAGACTCTGGCTAACGAAAGTAGACAATGGGGGTTTTTGCAAATTTTTATATGGCAACTTATTTCGGTGTCACTGTTGTCAGTCGAACGGTTGTTGGTGGTTTTGGTAATGAGATTTTGCAATTCTCATATTTAAAAATGAATAAAAAGAAATAAAAATACGATAGTTTCGTAAACAATGTAGGAACAGCGATACCAGTGACTCTGACGATTCATTCCGTATAGAATTGCTGGATTCAAATTTAAATTATAATGAATACAAATAATTATTGTATTTTTTTGTTTTATTTTTAAGCCTGATTAATACTAGTTGCCTATCATTTTAATTACATACTTCTCATAAAAAAGTAAGACAGTACCAATATTGTTATTTTTTCCATATTTTACTTTTGTAAACGAGATGAGCAATGAATAGACATGTACACAAATGAACGTGGTTTATCCCATTGGTATGTGTGTATTGTATAAAAGGATATGTACCTATGCATTTTTTTTAATAAAATAGTTAACGTACGTAAATTTGTGGTGTTTTATCTATAACAAAAGTTTATTCCATAGCACATATTAAGTGCGAAAACCATCACTTCATTAAAAAATCTACATACATACACAACTACATGCCTGTATCCCTTATGGGGTAGGCAGAACACCACAGGTTATAAAATGATAGAGAGAGAGACTATTGCTGTCAGCCTACAAAAAAAACCTCCAATAAAACCTCTGTCCCTTTTTGCTTGGTGGTAGGATCCCTTCTGGGTCCGCCTGGCTAGCGACCACCCTTTATATAAAGTCTGCCGCCAAATGTTGCCGCTCCGGCGGTAATGTGTTCCGGCAATATTGTATAAAGAGCCAGTTCCTTCCTAAACCCGCGTGCTTTCATCTTCGACCTCATCGTCACTTACCATCAGGTGAGATTGAGGTCAAACGCGGGTTTAGTCACTTATAAAAAAAAAAAAAAATTGACTTTTACAGTACGCCCGGGAAGAGAAATAGCTGGCACATTCTGTTTTTCCTGTTTCTTCGCTCCCAGTCCAGCATGGAGGAAGTCTAAAAAATCTATTTATTGTCATATCGCTTACAAATACATTGTTCTTGAAACTGACTATTCATAGTTATATTGTGACCTGTGCAGGTATTAGCTTTGTGCAGGGATCAAATTCGTGAAAACAGGCATCTATACTAATACTTCTTTTGTTTGTTAGAACGCGCTAATCTCAGAAACTACAAGTGGGATTTGAAAAATTCTTTTTGCACTTGATAGCCTAACTCTTGAGGAAGGTTATAGGCTATATTTTATCCCAAAATTTTTACGGAATCAAAAGTTACGCGGGTAAAACCGCGCGTGGTGGCAAGTTTTAGATAAAACTACTTCATTGCAGTGCTCAGCAAAAAAATTATGTACTTAAATGATGAAAATCTATCTCAAATTGAGACTTAGTTTCAAGTTTCCGTAAGCACGATTCAAAACGGGTACTGTACAAAACTATTCGGAACTAGCTGACCCGAAAAAGTTTTCCTGTACAAGAATGTCAATTACTTTTCTGTGTCTTTTCTTGTTTTGTTAAGGTACCATTATAGCGAAATGGCTCAGCGCCCTCCTGTAAATTTTCCCTTCTTTATACTTTTTCATGAGTCAGTCGCCAAATCTGTCTAGTCTTTTTTAAGTGATTAGAATTCTGAACAGACAGCATTTAATTTGTCTTTGTTTTACGTTATTTAAATGTTTAAATGTCTCACGGTAGACAATAACGTTAATAAAGTAAATTCAAACTCAAAACATTTATTCGGAAAATTACAACAGCACAACATAACAGAATAGATAAACACATAAGCCAAACAATGAAAAAATAATTATAAAATATATAAACCAAACAAATAATAAACATGAAACAAGCAAAACAATTAACCACGTAATTACTTTAACACATACAATAAAGCATAAAAAAGACAGAAAATTAAAAAGACAGGCAAAATTACGAAAAAAAAATACGGAGCTAAAATCAACAATACATCAAATAAATAACAGATAAGAAATAAAAACAAGAGGAAAACACATAAAAACTAAACAATAGTGGAAACAAAAAAAAATAAACAAAGGCTTAAATAAATAAGCTTGTGCTGTAGCATGCTTACCGAAGCCACAAAGCTGATTTTTAGATGAGCCCTGTTAAGTCGCACTATTATTTCACTTGAATGTTTACGTTACAGTTTTTCATGAAAAGCATCTATTGTTTTTTTAGTCCACAAAAGTTGGGCTAAGACAGTTATACCATACTTGAATAAAGAGTGCCATTGGTTCATGATAATTACGAGTAGTAAGGTCCATACCGGGTACTTTTAATACTAGCATCCTAAAGTGACAAAAGTTCTACCATTTTGTTATAAGCCTGACATATCTAAATAAACGCTGTTTAATAGTAAGTAAAAAGACCTATCAAAACTATCATTCATGTAAATATCATAAATTATATTCACCATAATTTGTTTAAGATGCGTAAAAATTAAATACAAGTATTATAGAATGATTCAGATCAAACGCAGGCAAGCAATAACAACTACTTTAATCCCAATAATCCTCCAGTCATCTTCGCTATCTCAAATCTCGATCTTTTTCCGCCGCCATTGCTACCTACAATCTAAGCCTCTCTGTAGATAGATACAATCGTATGCCTGCGTCGCATATCGATCAAAGGCGCCATCGGCACACAATCGCGGCAGGTGAGATATAAGAGTCGTGCGTGACATTCACATGGAGCTCTTGGCGACGTACGGGAGAAAAGTGGGGGAGTTTTTACATACCAAAAATATTTTATTAGTAAGAGAATCCATAGCAACACGTAACTCCTATGTACACAATGTGAATGCTACTGCCATTTTACATTATCTTTTGTAACTACAGCTCTATTCGCGTAATTAAAAGAGGTAGAAAACTGCCAATTTATTCCACTAGAGGCATTGATTACGCTTGACCCATAACTATCAAATACTCCATAAGCATAAGATAATTTTATAATAATTTTCATCAATAAATGAGAAAAGCTTCATTGCTTGGTCATAAGTTTAATATAAAATAAATAATACAGTTTCTCCAATGATATACATATACTAGCTATGGTTGTGGATGGACTTGATTTAAACTTTTGTAGAAATTAATATATTACGGTTCACATTTTCCCATTTCGATACAGAAAAACAAATTACTATAAAGATTTACCGAAAAAAGGAACCTGAACTTGCAATAACCATAGCAACTTGTTCATTTGCCTGTTTGTTATGGGTCAAGCGCATGAAGCGACATCTATTTTCGTTTTCTTCTCCAATGACAGCGCTGTGCTCGTCGACACATGTCAGTTTTTACTCACGCCTTCTTCAGCGGCGAGCGCTGGGGCTGAGTTATGTGTTATGTGAATACCAATTATATCACTCGTCGCTGATGCATCGATGAACCCGAAGCTGTCGTTTAAGAGAATAGCTATGCTGTCAACCTGTCGCCTGTCATCTCAGTCGCTTCTGCTAATTCTATGTGCGAAAATACAGCACGTGGAAATTATTGCATAACGTGCCCTCCAAAGCACGGAAGTTGTAATTTCGTTGATAATTTCGAACACTCATAAAAATAAATTGAAGAATTTGAAAACAATGCATTATAATCATCATTCAGATATCATAGTTTATAGTTAAAAATATTGTTTAACACCTTTACATTCAATATATTAATCGACATAGTGATAGTTAATTTTTTTACAAAATGTGAATGCAGTTTATTATGTATGGTCCCGGTAGATAGATATTCGTAAATATTTCAGTTTCAGCCTGACCTATTTTAATGGCCACCCTGTATATATAAGAGAGCCACTAAGCCACGATGATTAAAAATATGCACTGTCATTATATCTAAGAAAGAATGGATTTTCACGTTTTCTGTTTTATTAATCTCCACTTGAAATAATAACAGTAGCAATACACCTATAAAACTTCACAATTAAATATACAGGGTTGCTTTTAGTCACCAGCCAAATTTAAATGTTTTTTTTTTTGATATGATATAAACGTACCTACATATTTATTATAGTATCCCTCAGTACAAAAAAATAATATGGCACCACAAACTTTTTCATAAACATTCGCTGTTGATGAGCATAGCTACTTCGGCGCGGCATTTCATTCATAACACTATGACGTAGTACTGGAAGGTGTTTTGTAGTGGCGCGTAGTCGTCTTTATTTTGATGGTATTCATTCATAATTTAGAGTGACCATGCTTTGCTTAATGTGTTAACGAATATATCAATTGCCTTGTAAAAAAATACACACCATACTTTTGCAAAAATCGTTGCTATAAAGAATACTTATTGTTTAAAAAAAAGTTGACCGGTGACTAAAACAACTCTGTAAATAACTGTCATTAGTAAAACACTAGGCATCCTGATTATAGCTTCCATGAAACTTGATCTTGATGAAATATAGTCTACATAAAGCCTAGATATTTTCTTGAGGTTAGAGAATATTTGAAGTAGGTTTCTTTTCACTAGAAACACAAACAAAAACCCAGAAAAGCTTATAATATAAATACATACATGAAAGCAAGATTAATGCTGTAAGAGATGCGGATTGAAAGTAGATGTAGTGACCAAGATTGAAAAGGGTATGCTACGGTGGTTTGGACATTTGGAAAGGATGAGTGAAAGTAGATTTACGAAAGAGCAAGAATGGATACTGGAATGGAATGCTGTCGGAAGGAGCCGCGCCCTAGGCGAACGTATGCCGATCTAATTGGCGACGTTCTTAAAAATGGCCTAATTAAAGGTACCCGTAACCGGCGATCATGTATGAAAAGATTAATAAACGTGGAGGAAGCGATTAGGTATGTATGTATCGAAGAAATTGGTGTTCCCTTGTCTCTGCCTACCCCAAAGGGAGACAGGCGTGAGGTTTTGTATGTACAGTTTTTATAAATACAGTAATGAAAACCATATGAATATTTCAATAACATATCAAATACTCTTGTATGTTGGGCGTAAGAGAGGCCTTAGAATTTTAAACACATACACAGTATTGTTTTATAGTACGGCCAACCCGCACGCCAAACGTGTAAATTATCGGTCTAAACCCTCTTTAGATTCATTTGATTAAAACAATGGAGCGCTTACCGAGATAAATGCTGCTTGGATTCTGTGCCGTTAAATAAAATATCTATACGAATATAGTTTCAGAACTATTACAAAAAAAAAAACAATTTGGTTATTGATTAAGAATACTTTGAACTGCAATGGGAACATATTCATTGAGGATATACTACTTTTTCACAACAAACAAATTGTATCGTCTTATGTCTTTCTGCCAGATTGAAAATAAATTTTCAAATTGATAAAAAGAAAAATAAATATAATCTTTTCATATATTTTGACATGTTTTTGTCAATGTAAAGTGTTTTTGCTGGACTGTGAGCGAAAGAAAAACATAGAATGTGCCAGCTGCTTCTCTTCCCGGGCAAACTGTAAAAGTCAGTTAAGGGACGGAGGATTTATTGGCGATTTTGCGGGCGACAGGCTGACACCCTTTAACTGCTATAGTCTCTCCTCATCATAATAATACCTCCAAATTTGTCAAACGTGACATCAGATGGTTTTTATAGCCTCTGGTGTTCTGCCTTCTCCATTAGGGATACAGGCGTGAAGTTGTGCATGTGTATGTATGTATATTTTGAAAGTACATTTATTTACTAATAATAAAAAATATGGTGACCGTGTACACTTAATTCCTTTCGTTGCCTTTATTCTTTTCAGATTACGTGTAAAGTGACTAAAACAATAAATTAAAATTACATTAAAACGCTCGTAATACTCATCCCTGTGTTTAAACCGGAACGTGCTTTCCGAGTCATCCTGCAAAATTTGAATTGACAGCTTCTTCGATAACGATACGATAAATTTGTCGGTAAAAATGAGAAAAATTAAGAACTTTCAGGGAAAAAATCTTTTCTATAGGTGCTTAAAATACATTCTAATAATGCGAGACACGGTTTTCGGAATTATATTTTTTTATTATGTAAGAAAACGAAGTTTATTGCTAAGCTTCTGATTTATTTCGAGTTTATATAAATAACCTGGATCTTTTTAATATTGGCTTTCAAAGAAATTTCTCATTTGAACGCTTTTGCCTTAATTAATCAATAATTACTCAAACTGACACGTGACACAAAAGACAGTTTTAATATAAGCTTGTGTTTGTTGCGTTGCACAGAAGGTGTTCCAAACGCGTCAAAAAATTGTAATTGACTCTGAACTTTATGCTCTTGACATTAAATTTGGAAAAATTGGTTGGGTAAATTTTACAGGTGTGTAACGTTTGATCTAGCTGCCTTCTGTACATATGAGTAAGTACATTTTTTAAGCATATAGTTTAAGAAACGAAGTTGAACGAACTGGGATTCCAATTCAGGACCTCTTTGTCTCAGGACGTTTTTTTTAACATACATACATAACGTCTCGCCTGCATCGCTAATGGGGTAGGCAGAACACCAGACGCTATAAAACCATCTGATGTCACGTTTGACAATTTTGAGGTATTGTGATGATGGAGAGATACTTGCAGTGATAGGGGGTCATCCTATCGCCCACGAAAACGTCAATAAAACCTCCGTTCCTTAACTGACTTTTACAGTATGCCCGGGAAGAGAAGCAGCTGGCACGTTCTATGTTTTTCTTTTGCTCCCAGTCCAGCATGGGAGCAGTTTTTTTTAATTTTCTGATTATTTTTTTTACTTGAATCTCAGCTGATGGTATGTGGATGGTAAGACACACGGGTGTAGAAAGAACGGTCTCGTCATAGAACATTGCCGGAACGCATCACTAAGTCGTCGGGGCGTTGATATTTGGTAGTAAACTTTAAATGCAGGGTGGTTGCTAACCAGAAAAAAACCTTATTAACCTGAAGAGATACTACCACCAAGCTTAAATAGCAATGTATTGATTATATTGATGAAACAGAGAAACTGTTAATAATCTTAAAATAATATTGAATCTAACTTCGTTTTAAAAAGTTTCTATTATGTTTTTAGTTGTAAATTTAGATAAACTGTAGTATGTTGTGTACCCAGTTATGTATTGAGTATAGTATTTTTTATTTTTAAACATTATTATAAGTGTAATTTCCTTACTTATTTTATAAATTTTAGCTAATACAGTAGTTTTGCACTTTTGCACATCAAATTATTAAAAAAAAATAGATGTTGGCTGATTCTCATAGATACCGGATAAGCACAAAAAATTTCATCAAAATCGGTCAAGCCGTTTCGGAGGAGTATGGCAACGAAAACTGTGACACGAGAATATTATATATTAGATAAATATTTTATTATTATACGTCACCATTACAAGCAAATTCGCGCTTTTGACGCCGATAAAATCTTTATGAAACATAGCCTTCTTCAAGTTTTTGGCTATTTGATTTCATAGATAAGAGTTATATGTAGATATGTAGATATAACTCTTAACTAAAACCAAATTAAACCTAAAAACTATTTTGCAACTTATATTGAAATAACTATAACTGAAATGTTTGATGCCAAAACCAAAAGTTGATGTATGGTTCCAGCCCGAACGTATTATAAACATCTATTCCCGCATAACTTCTAAACTACTTATCAGGATTCACTAAATGACGTATCATTTGAACTGTTTTTATTGTCCGCTGGTTATGGCACGACTTGGTGACGTCACGATAAATCCAATATGGCGCCCTCATAACGTGGGCGATTCTTACGCAGTCGGGTTTTTGTTTTTAGTCCTGAAAAAAACGTATTTTGGAAATTGGTAAACATGACCTTTACTTCGGTAAACAATTAAGTAGAATTGCAATCATGTTGATAGAATTTGAGTTAGATTATTATTACCTATACATTTTGGATGTTTTCTCTCGTGTAGCTCCTGTTTCTAAGAAGAATAAATTAGATCATCTACTCCAGAATACGGTAACTATCTGATAAGATACAAAATATATACAGTTCGGTAGTTTTGTGGTTTAATAATTACACAAACAAAATTCAAATTTAATGAATATTGGGATACACAGCGTCGTGGCACCGTAGTTACTGTGTATATCATACGATATTACAGGTTAAACCAAAGGTTAATCAACGTTTGGCGCGGTCGGTACTTGGATGGGTGACCGCCGACCATTTCTTTCTCACGTGCTTTGGAGGGCACGTTAAGCAGTCGGTTCTGGGTGCTTTATACAGTAGTCGTTAGGGTTTGTCAGAAGCTATTTTGGCACCCTGAAAATTCTGACATCCACCAAACAGTACTGGGTCAGCTTGATGGATAATGGCCTATACCTCCTCGTCACCCAGGGGACAGACCCATGCCCTACTGTGGGCTCATTACAAGGAGTTGTGATGATGGAATAGATAACTCTTGTCTGAGTGGGTCACTTTAGGAAATGAAATGTAAGTGAATTCAAACTGACTCGGGTCTGGGTGCATTAGGTATAGGATACCTCTTAGTTCCGCTCTAGGATCTCCATTGAACAAGCTTTTATACTGGTGGGTCACTTTCGAAATTCAAGGGAGTAAAAACTTTAGAAGTGCCGCCAACATTTTGTTATTATTGCCGAAAATCTTATTGTCTCTATTAAGGTCCCGAAAAAAACATTTAAAATGATTGCTTTATAAAAACGATTTCAGAGTAACCTCGGTCGATGTTACACTATTAAATAAGAAATTAAATATTTGTATAATGATGTAAAGAATGTAGTGAATGACCGGCCAGTGAGTTGCGTCTCACTCAGGCGATCATCGAGCAGTCGAATACAAAGCGTCAAGTAAGATACCCGTGTGTACTTTATTCCATAACCTAACATTGGCGCTGAGGACAGGATTCGAACCTGCGCGGGTAAAACCCATTGGATTTCAAATCCATAGCCAATGACGTGGACGCGGGGTCGAAGTGCAATAAACGCCGTGCTGTGTTACTTAGTGGATTAGCAGAACCCACTTTCAAACTAGTGAGAGACCTAGCCTTACCAAAAAAGCTAGGTACTTTAGAATTTGAGGAAATAGTACAGCTGTTGGATGCACATTTCGAGGTTGCCACATGTGGTTTTGCAGAACGCAACAAATTCTACATTTCGACTCAACATCCAACGGAAAGTTTGTCTGATTGGGCGGCTCGCGTGCGCGGGCTCGCAGTGGACTGCGCCTTCCCGGCGCTTTGGCTCAATGAGCTGCTGCGGGACCGTTTCGTGCTCGGCATGCTGCCGGGGCCCGAGCGGGACAAACTGTTCACCGTGCCATTGGAGGAGCTGACGCTCAGCGGGGCGCTGCAGACGGCGCAGGCGATCCGAAGCGCCCGGCGTGGCGCGGCCGAGACCTCGGCTACAAGCGCAGCAGACTTCATGACGCCGGCGCAGCTGCCGGTCTACCAGACGTCGGGTTCCAGCCGCGGCGCCGCGCGACGCTCAACCGCGGCCAGGGCGGTCGCGCAGGCGCCGTGCTCCGTGTGCGGCTACGGCGGTCATGGGTCGAGCTCATGCAGGTTCAAAAACTATAAGTGCGGCCGATGTGGCCAGAAGGGACACCTACGTCGAGTGTGTTACCGCACTAAAGTGCAAAACAACTTTATTGAGGTCGAGGTCGATGATGAGCCCGGTGACGACGGTAAGCGTTTAGTTTGTAACATTAAAACTTTGAATGGGGAACCTATGCAGGAGATGGTACTTGTCGGTAGATCTAAAATTAGTTTTGAAATTGATACTGGCTCGGCAGTAACGATAATTCCGGATAAAATATATGAGAAACATTTTAAAAGCCACAAATTAAAAACTAGTAGAACGATTTTGCAAAGTTATAATGGTACTAACATTATAACCGTAGGTACACTCACCCTGCCTTTTACATACCGGTCAAAAACTGTGCAAATATTAGTGTACGTTGTAAAGAATGGTGGCCCACCATTGTTAGGAAGAGATTTTATCGCAAAATTTAATCTGCAGATTTCATGTGTCAACCAGTGCTCTGATTACTTGGAACAAGTTCAATTAAAGTTTACCAAACTATTTTCGGATAAACTAGGATGCTACACAGGTCCTGAGGTCACGCTAAACCTAAAACCTAACTCGAAACCGATTTTTTTTAAGGCTAGACTTGTCCCTTTTGCTTTACGAGAAGCAGTCGAGCGGGAGTTAGACAGGATGATTAGTGTAGGTATTTTAGTCCCAGTTAGAACTTCAGAGTATGCTAGCCCAATAGTCCCGGTACTTAAAAACAACGGGGACATTCGGATATGCGTAGATTATTCGGTCTCCTTAAACAAACATTTGTTAGTTGATAAATATCCGTTGCCGCGCATTGAAGAGTTGTTTGCAAAGTTGCATGGAGGTCAACGGTTTTCAAAATTAGATTTATCACAAGCGTACATGCAATTAAAATTATGCAAAGAGTCTCAGAACTTGACTTGTATTAACACGCACAAGGGCCTATTTAACTTCACTAGATTAGTTTTTGGTTTGTCGAGTTCCGCAGCGATTTTTCAAAGAACGCTGGAACAAATCTTGTCTGGAATCGACAGAGTCCTGGTTTTTCAGGATGATATTTTAGTCACAGGGGTCAATGATAAGGATCACATGGATAATCTCAACGAAGTGTTCCACAGATTACAACAGGCCGGTTTAGTATTACAAAAAAGCAAATGTAGTTTATTCCAAAACTCAGTTTCGTATTTAGGGTTTATAATAGACCGTGCCGGTTTACATAAATGTCAGGATAAAGTACAAGCTATTATTAAAGCAAAAACACCTACCAATACCAATGAATTAAAGTCGTTTCTAGGTATGGTAAATTACTATAGACATTTCATAAAAAACGCATCGACTATATTGAATCCTTTGCATAGGTTATTACAAAAGCATGTTGTATGGAACTGGGGTTTTGAGCAAGACTTAGCCGTCACACAAATAAAAAATGATTTAGTGTCCGATATAACATTAGCACATTATGATCCAGGAGCTAAAATAATTGTGACGGTAGATGCAAGCCCGAGCGGCCTCGGCGCAATCTTGTCTCAGGTAAGTGACGATAAAATCGAACGACCAATATCATACGCTTCGCGTTCACTCACTAAAGCCGAGCTTAGTTATAGTCAAATCCAAAAAGAAGCGACAGCGATAATCTTTGGTGTTAGAAAATTTCACCAATACTTATATGGACGTCACATACCTTTCACCTTGAGAACCGACCACAAACCATTATTATCTATTTTTAACCCTGACAAAGGCATACCCGAGATAACAGCCAATCGACTACAGCGCTACGCGATTTTTTTGCTATCGTACAATTTCAAATTAGAATACGTAAGTAGTGCAAACAATGCCGCAGATTTTTTAAGTCGCTCGGTTCCACAAACTAATAATTCGGCACCTTCCGTAGATAAGGCGTCTTTCATAAATTTCATTTACAACGATAACGAACCGGTTTTGAGCATTCTAGATGTAAGTAGGGAAACCCTTTTAGATTATGAACTTTCGTTAGTATGTAAATATGTTCAATCGGGGTGGCCTAAGCGCAACTTAAGTGTTTCGTTGAAACCGTACTTCATGTGTCGCAGCGAGTTAGCCATAGAGAAGTCATGTTTAGTACGTGGTTATAAACTCATAATTCCACTAAAACTGCAGCGTAACGTCCTAAAGGAACTTCACACCGGCCATTTAGGCAGCCATAAAATGAAGGCAGAAGCGCGGAGTAGGTTCTGGTGGCCCGGCCTGTCACGCGACATAGATAAGTATATAGCGAGTTGCGCCGTGTGCGCAGCGCTGCGACCGACCCCGCCCCGCGCGCCCCTCACTCCCTGGCCCTACCCGCCGGAGCCGTGGTACAGAGTACATATAGATTTCTTAGGACCCATTCACGGAAAAATGTTTTTAATCATAGTAGATGCCTACTCGAAATGGTTGGAATGCTATGATGTATCCACGGGCTACGGCAGCAAGGTAGTAATTAGTAAATTATGTGAGACAATGAGCAGATTCGGTTTGATAAAGACGATTTGTTCCGATAATGGCACATCTTTTATATCAACTGAGTTTCAAATTTTTTGTAAAAACAATGGTATTGAACATATTACGTCCCCGACTTACAATCCGAGCAGTAATGGGCAGGCTGAAAGTTCAGTAAAAATTGTAAAAAAGGCAATAAAGTCATTTATTTTATCTGGAATTAACATTAGAGATCTGAGTAACAAATTAAATGAATTCTTATTTCATTATAGAAATTCTGAGCATAGCACGGTCGGAAAATCCCCTGCAGAGATTTTATTTGGGCAGAAATTAAGAAGTCGGTTAGACTTACTTACAACCTGTCAACCGAACTCACGTGACCTTGACCTCGATAATATTGTTAAAAATAAACAGTGCTTACAGCGTAAATTTTATAGGGGTAAAAGATTAATCAATTTTAATATAAACGAAATAGTGTTAGTGAAAATTTATAAAAATCAAAAAATAACATGGTGTAAGGGTTACATAGTGGACAATGTAGGAAACTGCATCTATGTGATAAGACTTTTAAACGGCGATGGCACAACCATAAAACGACACACTAATCAGCTGTTGAAACTGAAGGGAGAGGAGGTGCACCTAGATTCACCAGATGAGACGCCGGCGATCCAGGATGACCCAAGGCAAGAGGTTGAGCACTTGACATACTTGCCACGAGTGACAGATCAGCTGCCTGTCACAGCAGCGACAACCGGACTGCGACAACCGGACAGCAGCTCCCGCCAACCACCACCCGCCGACGTACCGTCACACCGCGCATCAGACGTCGAGTCATCGCCGCCGCCAGCCCCGCGAAGGAAACTTCGCGATATACTTATTTTTAAGGAATAGCAACCTACTATTAGAATAAGGGTGGAGGGATGTAAAGAATGTAGTGAATGACCGGCCAGTGAGTTGCGTCTCACTCAGGCGATCATCGAGCAGTCGAATACAAAGCGTCAAGTAAGATACCCGTGTGTACTTTATTCCATAACCTAACAAATATATTAAATGTACAATTATTTTGACAGCAGTAAAGATAGAATTGAATAAATACTAGTTGAATTATTTTTAATAGAAATTTTCAAGGATAAAAATAACTTACGTGGTTCTTTTTCGACACCTAAACCTTGGAAAGTTTTGTTCAAAAATTACAGGCTAAACTACGAATAACAACCTAATTAAAAAATATATTTAACGACAACGTTAATTTCATTCCACTTATTATCCGAATATTTCAAAAAAGTTTTGGGAACATTAATTTTCTTTCGTATTTTCTAGGTCGTCACAGCCTAAGGCGTAAACCTTTTTATCCCTCAGATTTGAACAGAAAATTAAAAAGATTTCATTTCTTTCACGTCTTGTGTAGATCGTTATTAAAATAAAAAAGTATGTTTGATAGAAAAAGACCAATACAACATATGCCATTATAAAGAAATTCAACGTTTCGTTGTGGTTTTGTACTCTCGCTAATCATGAGCTAAGAAAGGATTTAACAAACTCTTTATACAACCTCTTTTACTTGTAAACTTTATGGTTGCTAACTTTTAGAGAAAAAAACATAAGATTCGTATTCGATGATTATTGTGTTGAAATGTTACTACAAGATGCCAATGCTCGCGGGACAAATGCCCGTTTATCTACACTAATATTATAAAGAGGAAAACTTTGTTTGTAAGTTTGTTTGGTTGTAATGAATAAGCTCCAAAAGTACTGGATCGTTCAAAATTCTTTCACCTTTCGAAAGCTACATTATCCACGAGTAACATAGGCTAAATTTTATTTTGGAAAAAAATAGAGTTCCGTAAGACATTTGGGTTTTTCGGACACAAGGTCAACAATCAACCAGAAAATTTACTTATTTTGCATACGCACCCTAAACTATAAAAGATAAAACCATAAAATGTTATAATAATTGTAGATCTTATAAAAATCTACAAAAAAGTCCGGGACAGACTATAACTATCTATGTCGAGTGAGGCACAATAACTTTTTTTGACTATATTTAAACGCATTTACTTTACTCATGCTATAAATCATTATCAAGGAGTTTTACAAATATAGTCCTTAATTCAATAATCCTTATCCAAATTAATACTTTATTAATCATAATTATTTAATTATGATCAAATTTTTCCTACACATCACTTGATTTAAATCAAAGCTTTAGCCGATAGCATAAGTTTAAAATCACTACGCAACCAAATAGGTAAATTTGGAACCATTTTCACTTAGAGCAATAGCTATTTGTATTTGTACGGAGTATTTGCAATAGCTCCGTTAATGTTTATTTGTAACCCAAGCCAAAAATACCACTCTTTTGCACAGGTATCAAAAACATTCCTAATAAGTGCTTGTCAAAGTTTAACTATTTGGGTGCCACAAGAGCTTTAGGTAGCAAAGTTTTACTAAAGCGTACTCAACGCCAGAGACCAGCGCAAATATTTTTGAAACAACGCAACGCATGTTTGCGAACGAATATAGTCCAAACTTTGAAAAGGCCATGCCATCCCAACTACAACTTATAGAAGCAACAAGAATCAACAATAAAAACTATAATCAATATAAGTTTGCGATGTGGAACGCAGAGCGCATTGTTGCCATAGAACTATGAATATTTAGAGCGCACATTTTTGGAGTTTGAATGGAAAATATTTATATTTAACTTTGAGTTTCTAAATATACAAACAAAATGAAGAGCAGGTTAATAAATTTTGGACTTTTATTTCACGCATCAGAATAAATTGTGGAAATAACCGCGATACAGTTAATACGATATAGTAATCAGCAACATTAATATCTAATTCTCATACGTTGAATCACTAATTTTAACCTAAGAATGAACAACTACCCAAAATGATGTGAATTATAAGGACTCGCTCAATCATCCGTGCTTCTCACTATACTTAAACTATTCTAAACTATTTGAAAAAATAACTATGTTCTTCAAGAAATACAAGGTTGATACAAAGGAGAGGCATTAAATAAAACCACATATTTTGTGTATCAAGTAAAATAAATATTATGTAAAATCAGATCAATGTAAGCAATAGTTTAGTCACAGGAATGTTTTTTAGTTTTCTGTTAGTTTAATTAAAAGACAAATCCACTCCACTTTCTTTTCAGGGAGGGATCCACTTCTTTTTCAAAACATACTTAATTAAAAATAATATTAATTTTAACATTTTATGTCCCAGTTCCACTTTTGGATTCTAGAAGAAATTTTATATAAAAACGGTAACAACGGCACAATTTTTTTACAACATTTACTATATCAAGTGGGCGTTTAAAAAAACAAATATTGTATTCTTCCTAATTATCGTCACCCTCATTGCGGGTAGTTCCCAGAAGTTAAACTGCTCAGTTCAACCAGTTGAACTAGTGGGAATTTTATTACCAGTAGTTCAACTTTGTACAATCCTCCAAGCTGGCCCAGTGCTGGGTGGATGCCAGAATTTTTAGGGCGCCTAGATGGCTTCTGACAAACCCTAACGACTACTGTATACAAGTATACAGCACCCGGGACCGACAGCTTAACGTGCCCTCCAAAGCACGGAAGTCGTCGATGAATGGTCGGCGGTCACCCATCCAAGTAACGACCGCGCCGAACGTTGCTTAACCTGTGATATCGTATGATACACACAGTAACCACGGCGCCACGTCGACTTCTGTATATGCAGTGCAGTGGTTCCCAGGACGTGGTATGTTAATATTAAGAAAAATAAATATCTTTAGCTTATGCATCACAACCCTGATAACGCCAAAAATGCCTTGTCGGATTATACATTACGTTAGTATGCGTGATGTCCTTTTTAACGTACGATTACACTCTTGAGTTAAAAAGAGACGCCCATATATATATAGTTATTATATATTGTTTATATTGTTAGATCTAGCACCAACGGCAGAACCGTTGTTGTTTTTTCTCTACTTCCTTTCATACTTATTTCGGGTGGGAGTTCCCGCCTTATCTACTTTTCAGTTTTGTGGGAGAATAATTTTACTCAGGTTGGGTATTCTTTTTATTCTCAAATAATTATCAAATATTTTCTTTATTTCAAAATTTACTATAGTAAAATTACTTCTTTTTACATTTTCTGGATAATTACACTTTATACAGAGTTTCCTTATATCTTATTTCTACAAAAACCTATTTACATTATTTTTTAATTTTAAAGCGTGTTTTTACATTTTTATTCTGATCTCGGATTTTGGATACATGTACTTATGTGCTTAACTTTCTTTCCTATTTACTTACATTATTTTACATCTATACGTTTTCATGAACGTCCATGTAATTAAAAGCAACGACTTTAATGCCGAGTCCTTTTTCTTTCTTTAGCATTGTTCCCGCTTTTTTTTTTGTTTTTCCGCCACAGAAGACAACGCCTCAGAACACCCGCAGGCCTATTGACCGTACGAGTGCTCACTGAGAGGAGGAGGAGAATACGTCAGAAGTACGAAGGGGCACTTGCTAGGGGGTATTAGTCCCCGGCCAGATGACACCCAACAGTCTGAGACTTCTACTCACTAAACTCCCCCTTAACAATCTTTTGTCTTTCTACAGACAATCGACCGAAGAAATGAGCGACAGCCAGTTGGTAGTGCAGGCTGCGCGTAGAAAATTTATAGGAAGCACAACGTGCTGAATCGACTACTTACATCAGCTATGAGCTGGCAGACAGGAGATTGTCCAGATCTGAAGAGAGCTGGTTTGGAGGATCCGAGAGAACGTCCTTGGGCCTACGACAAGAGCGTTTGAAAGATTTGGGATTGGGTTGGTACCCGACAGTCGCACGAACTAGACTATTTGGATGATTTTCGCACCGTTGGAAGTGGGATACGGATAGGGACTTAAGGTATTGCTGGATGGTAGGGAGTTTGAGGTCCCTGTGTCAGTCCGCGTTCCTAACATAGTACGGGGCGTTTGTGGCCCTCCGACAGAAGTTGCTCTGAACCACCTGGAGTTTGTGAAACAAACGAGGCTTGGCGTGGGCGAATACGGGACCGGCGTACGTCATGACTGGTCTGATACAGACCTTGTATAGGTTACATTTATTGCGCAGTGACATTTTACTGAGGCGACCTATCATGCTATTGAGTCGGCTGAGATAGAATTTAGCCAGTTTGGTTACCCTGGTGATATGGAGTTCGAACGATAGCATCCTATCGAGTGTGACGCCGAGATATTTGACCGTAGCTTGCCACGGTATGGGGACTCCACGCATGCGGACGCAAGGGTCGGACGCGGCCGCCCTACGACGTTCTTTGTGAGTGAAGCAAATCGCCGAGCTTTTGTCGGGGTTTACTTCAATACGCCACTTCGAGAACCAGGCGCTGAGGTTGTTAACAGCCTTTTGTAGCTTTCTAACTATTGTCGATATTTCGCAACCGCGACAATAGAGAGCAGTATCGTCGGCAAAGAGGGCGAGTTGGACACCTTCGGATGGTTTGGGGATGTCGTTAGTGTATACCGAGTATAGTAATGGCACGAGGACGGAGCCTTGAGGGACTCCGGCTTTTAGTGGACGGGGGGACGAGGGCGTGCCTTCAAATCTAAAGCGGAAGGTGCGATTTCTGAGATATGATGAAATTATACGGACTAACCTATCTGGGAGACCTATGCCGTATAATTTGTGTACTAGGCCTGCGTGCCAGACCTTGTCGAAGGCCTTGGCTACGTCGAAGAAGACGACGGCAGTTTTGAGGCGTTGAGGGTAGAAGCCGGAGAGGGCGTGTTCGGCGATACGTTGAACTTGCTGAGGGCAGGAGTGTTGAGCGCGGAAGCCGAATTGTTCGGCTATGATTAAGGGATCACCGTCTATAGGAAACAGGTGATTTTTGATTCGCGTGAGTATGATACGTTCGAAGTTTTTACCCAGAGCCTTGAGGAGGCTGATGGGTCGATGGTTGGATGGGTTGTTCCCGCGACGCTGGTTGCAAAGAAATACCATGTTGGCATGTCAAGTATTCAGAGAAAGTTCAAAATTATTGGACAGTGGACAGTTTACTGGAAAATGCGATTTAGTATTAGACTATATTATAATTGAACGAAAAAACAACAAAAACAAAAACAATCCTTATTTAAAAAAGGATATAAAAACTATTTCCAAAGAGTTTGTAACATCCTCCGTAGTTTATTTGAAACATAAATATTGTATTTGTTATTTTAAATAAATGTTATTTATTATGTTCTGTTGGGGTCGAGCAATTACTGCGAAAGATCACTTTCTACATAAAGAGCAAAATTCAAAGCGAATAACAGTAACAGTCTTAGTTATAGTCTTTTGGCTAATATTCTTGAACGTATCGCTGAAACGACAGAGGTCTCTCAATGCACTGTCGCCAGAATATTGAAAGAAGATAAGGCTATCATTTCATCATGTTCCGCTGCATTTACTTCACCCATGTAAAAACCTCGTTCAAGAGACAATAAATACATTTTAGATTATATGAACCGGGAAATTATTCGGACTACTATTCAAAAATTTCATATAGAACATAAAGAAATACCAACTTTAGCAAAACTTTAGTAAGTTTTAAAAGAAAAATAGTTTCAATGGATGCTGGAACACTTTATATTTGGGGGTTTGACAAGTATGTATCATAGAAGCTTGCAAAAAAATTTGAAAAGGAACATATGAAATATTATTGTTATGGCTTTGAGCTTGTAATTAAAGTGGGTGAATCGAGTGACAGCTATACTGAAGGGTTTAAAAGTGACAGGGACAGTTTATTCGAAGAAGATTCATTGTACATAATAATAGAGAATTTTATTAATTTCAAGTTTCTTCATCTAATATTATATTTCTTAGAACTATTTTTCGACTGGTGCAAGGCCGTTATTGTGCCACTTTATAAAGGAAAGGGGTCACAGCAGGAATGCAAAAACTTCCGTGGCATTAGCCTTTTGAGTATTGTAGGCAAAATGTATGCAAAGATATTAATCGAAAGAGTGATGGATGAAACAGAAAGCAAGATCTGGGATGTGCAAGCGGGATTTCGAAAGGGGATGGGATGCACGGATCAAGTCTTTGCCTTAAGATCAGTAACCGAGAAGGTTCTGGCTAAACACCGAAAGGTTTTCTGCTGCTTCATTGACTTGGAAAAGGCGTATGACAGTGTGATGAGGAATGAACTTTGGTCAACTCTATCCGAGTTTGGGATGGACAGTGACTTGATACGAGCACTCAAATCCTTATATAAGGACTCGAGTGCTTGTGTCAGGTTGAATGATGACTACACAGAATGGTTTAGCATCGATCGCGGTGTTAGACAGGGCTGTGTAGCGTCTCCATGGCTGTTCAACCTATTCATGGATAGCTGTTTGAAAGATCTGAAAGAGTGTGAATGGGGTTTAAAAATGAATGAGACAGTGATCAAAACTCTGCTTTACGCTGACGACCAGGTTCTACTTGCATCGTCAGCGTCGGAATTGCAGCAAATGGTCACTGTGATGCATGAGTCGTTTAAAAGAAAAGGTGTGAAAGTGAATGTTGGAAAGACGAAAGTTATGGTTATGGAGAGGAATGAAGATATGACGGAATGCAATATTATGATAGGGGAGGAAAAAGTGGAACAAGTGAAAGAGTTATAAAAAGTTAGTGTATACTTGGGGTCCTTGTTTACAAGAGATGGGAAGTGTGAAGATGATATTGAAAGGAGAGTAAAAGCAGGAAATTGTATTAATGGCGCCATATACTTGATAATGGCAAGCAAAACTATACCAAATAAGGCTCGTCTTGCCGTACTTGAGGGAGTTTTGGCGCCAACGCTTATGTATGGAAGTGAATCTTGGGTGTGGCAGAAGAGACATGAAAGCAAGATTAATGCTGTGGAGATGAGAGCGTTGAGAAGCATGTGTGGAGTGAAATTGAGTGATAGGGTGCGCAATAGTGAAATAAGAAAGAGATGCGGATTGAAAGAAGATGTAGTGACTAAAATTGAAAAGGGTATGCTACGGTGGTTTGGACATTTGGAAAGGATGAGTGAAAGTAGATTTACGAAAGAGGTGTACAGAGCAAGAATGGATGGTGCTGTCGGAAGGGGCCGCCCTAGGCGAACGTACGCCGATCAAATTGGCGACGTTCTTAAAAAGGGCCTAGTTAAAAGTACCCGTAACCCGCGATCATGTATGAAAAGATTAATGAACGTGGAGGAAGCGAAAGAGTTATGTATGGATCGAAACAATTGGTGTTCCCTTGTCTCTGCCTACCCCAAGGGGAGACAGGCGTGAGCCTAAAATTAACATATTAATAAATTTCTTTTTATTTTTTACGCTGAACTTACCGATCTCACGCACACTTTAGCATATTTACAGATACGAGTTTACTACAAGCAAAGCCCGGTGGCCATATAGGCAAAGTTGTCATTCACCGCGGAATTTCAAAATGTCAGTCCAAAATCCAAATCTTTAAAAAGGATATTTTACATTTAAATTTTTTCGTATACTTCTCATATTTTTTGTAAATAATTCGGAGTATCCTCTTGTATATGTGGTTTCATTTAATGCCTCTAGCTTGTATCAACATTGTATGTGTAAGGTAATAATTGTAAAAACTCATGTTATTATTTTATGAACCCATAATAAAACTCTCAACTCTTTCTTGAAATCCGTTCATAAAATTACGCAAAAATAATTTTATGTAAACAAAACAAACATTTCAGCTCTACGTCATTTACAACTCTATATGCTGTGAGTGGCATATGAAGAAAGTTGGAACGTTGGAACTTCCCCGCAGAATTCCTTTCTACCAACCGATTGCGCTCTTTAAATTCTTTATTTAACTACTTTCAAGTTTCAAGCTTTATGAAAAAACGAGAATCCACAAAATATTCATAAAAATTGTTGAAAAACTTACATTTGAGCAAAGTTTTGAATGTTACTTTTAAACTTCTGAAAATATCGGCATGAGTTTTCAAAACGAAAGCTGACAATGTTTTTATGTTTCCATTTTGTAATATTTAGTGTCTGTCTACCAGGAAGCGCCTTGTTCCACTATGTGATTGGCTCAACATTATCTTTCCAAGTTGCGATCAAAACTGCGACCACTCCCATTTAAGGCAAAGATTATTACACCGCAATCTAATGATGATTTGAAAAAACTTGTGCAATAAAAAAATATTTCTTGAACAACATATTTTACGGTTAAGTATCAACATTTCGTTTATTTATTGAAATGTTCATAATGTGCCTTCTCTAAAATAATTAAACAGGTTTTTTCCAAATAACAATAAAATTTATAGTAATTTATGCTTGAAGAAACACAATCTAAAATTGGGATTACGACCTACTTATATTATCAAGAGACACCTTGCAAACAAATTTTACTGAATAAATATAAAATTGCTTTATAAAAAGTTAAGGAGCTTACCGTATTATGGTAAACTCGAAATCACTTGATAAAAATTGAACGCAGGATAAAATCAACTAAAATCCATTTTTACACGGCAACAGAATTTTAATGAACGCGACCGTGGAAAAACCGCTGAAACAGTTATTTGCAAAAAGGTTTTACTACAGAGTAAGGAAGAATAAACTTAAGAACACTTTAAGAGACGATTTGAAACAGTACGTAGTTGGTTGTAGTAACTGTAAGTAGTTGGTTGTAGTAACTGTAGTAGTAAAGCATAATCAACTAAATATAAATTTGTACCCAGGAGTTTTTTCATTTATTTATAAAGGAATTTTGATATGAATAGGAATATCTCCTTTTACCAAACCGGTCATGTATTTTTTATTTTATTTTTCCTTTTTGACTGTGTGCAATAAAGTCTAAATTAATACAAAATATGTGTGCAATATAACTGTCTGACTACAAAGAACCTTAATATTTTTAGGCCGTCATTTGGGATAAACAGAAAATAGTATTCTTTATTGTGTTAAATGTCTAAAACTAGATGACATTTAATTTCACAAGTATAAAAATATAAATGGCCATAACATGCATTAATCTACTCAACCAATTATTTATTTTCATACCCTATTTGTATATTGGACTTTCTGAATTTATTCTTGATTCTCTAATTGCCAACGAATCGTTACACACCCAACAATAGACACCAAAAATTTCGTATAGGCCCGTATTATAAAAGCTTTTGCAAGCTTTGATTAAAGCTGTCAAATCACCATAGAAAACCGTCAAACATTCTACGTAGAGTTCATTACAAGCCTTATCCTTCTTGTCACCTCGTGTCATGTTATCATCGCTCTGTGGTGATACCTTCCTTGACTTGATTTGCGGTACTTTTTCAGCGTCCCCACATACGCGTACGTGCTGCAGACAAATTGGACTTATCGTTGATACTGTTATAAGAAACAAAATATAGTATTAATACGAAATAATAGTGCCTTTTAAAAACTTTTATAATAAATAATAATAAAATAAAATCCCCAGACAATCACACCAATTACATGGCCCCAAAGTAGGCATAGCTTGTGTTATGGGATACCATGTAGCAAACTAGGGGGGAACCTAGAATAGAAATACATAAATAGATAAACAGACACGGAACATTTTCTTTTCTTGTTCGGGGCGGGAATCGAACCCGCAACCACTGGCGTCTGATGCAGACAGTATTTACTAGGAACTTCTTAAATACATTTAGATTTATTGGCATAGCAAACCTCCGGAGATAAGTACATCAAGAAAGGTATAGAAGATCAGCAATACCAAGAGCATTACCGATATAAATTACGTTGCGGACCGCAAGCATAAGTTAGAGCTTATATTATTGCTCTTGTAATTTCATTTTTATTTGTATTAGCATTAAGTTGTTAGTTGTAGTATAAACTCGAGAAGTTTCAAAATAAACTTTACTATGAAAACATACATCTTTAACGGTTTCACCTGAGCGCGCTTAATATGTTAATAATAGTCATAACCCAATGCATGCAACAAATAAATAAATTTAGTACAAATTTCAATTAAATTCAAAAATATAAGGTAGATACAAAATAAACTGAGAGGAACAAAAGTCAGGAAAAAAAAGTACAACTGATTTTTTTCCCATAATAGTTTAATAATATTTTAACAGCAGATTAAGGTTGAAGAGTGGGCATGATTCGAAAAAAAAATTTTGTTGAACATTTTTCATAAATTAAACAAAACTTCTTCTAAGTGATCAAAATTTAAGTTTAATCTGTAGCACACACAGCAAGTCATAAAAACGTTTCCATCTTATTGTATGCAGTTATAAAATGAAACTTAAATTTTACTCACAGAAAAGAACTTTGAAATTTAAATTTAAAAAAAAATTTTTCGAACTTCCCATCCCCACGTCATTCTTAATCTGCTATTAAAAATAATTGAGTATTATAGGCGGACCCTGTATAAACGCAGTGATGAAGAAAATTTCTGGATGCTTATCTATTAATTTTTTTTATATTCTAGGTTCCCCCTAGTCCTTTACAAGTATCATATAACCTAAGCTTCGCTTACTTTGAGCCTATGTAGTTGGTGTGATTATCTGGGGATTTTATAATTTCTATAATTTATTCAATATTAACTACAATTTGAATAATTAATTGAGTGAAATAAAATCCATTTACTCGCAAGTAGGTTAATAAATTGCGGGTCATGAATTCTCCTGTAACGTCTTGTAAACATCTTAATGAATAGGTATATGTTATTATTAGCCATAGCATATTTATTAAGTAAACAAACTTAATAAATATCTGTTATGATAGCTAATATAATGAGCTCAAGCTATATTGCATTTTTAAGTATCTACATTAAGGATAAATATAATTAAAAAATATTTTACATACTTACAGAGATTTTTTAATTATGTCTATCCTTATAAAGAAGTGAAGTTAAGTAGTCGTGGCGCCGTGGTTTACTGTGTGTATCATACGATATCACAGGTTAAGCAACGTTCGGCGCGGTCGGTACTTGGATGGGTGACCACTGACCATTCATTTCTCACGGCGACTTCCGTGCTTCGGAGGGCACGATAAGCAGTCGGTCTTGAGTGCTGTATACTTGTATACAGTAGCCGTTAGGGTTTGTTAGAAGCCATTACGGAGCTCTGAAAATTCTGATATCGAACACCCAGCACTGGGCCAGCTTGGTGGATTATGGCCAATACCTCCTCGTCATCCAAAGGACTCATACCCTGCAGTGGGTGAGTTACAAAGAGTTGTGTTGATGATGATGATGATTTACTACAATTTGAATAATTAATTGAGTGAAATAAAATCCATTTACTCGCAAGTATGTTAATAAATTGCGGGTCATGAATTCTCCTGTAAACATCTCAATGAATAGTTATATGTTATTATTAGCCATAGCATATTTATTAAGTAAAAAACTTAAATAAATATCTGTTATTATGGCTAGTAATTTGAGCTCCAGCTATATTGCAGTTTTAAGCATTTACATTGTTAAGTATGAGGATATAAGACGAGAGAGACGAGTGAAACGAACGAATGTCAATAACGGACTGCTTTATTGGTTCGAACAACTTGGTTATAACCATACGTAAATACTTATAGCTAGGTAGGTATACATATGTAACAATCCTCCCCTAATAGTTACTTTTACGATATAAAACAATTAAAATCAAACTTTTTAAAATACAAAAAACCATATATTTAAAATACAAAAATACATATTGAAGCTGACTGAACCCTGGCATGTCAATTAACTATTTTAATTCTCGGCCTCATGAAAATCGTCCTCATTATCTGACGGCACTGCCCGCATTAGACCTCCACGAGTCATCGTTACTTTTGAAGGTGATGGCGAAGAACAGCTGGGCTGCGTTACGCAGAAATAGTCATCCTCTCCAATCTGCACGGGCCGTCGGACTCCTCGTGTCACGGTGACCTTGGATGGTGATGGCGAGGCGAGGTTACTCCCACTTGGTCGCAGGACGCTGTTCTCTTCACCGGCGCTGGTATCGGATGCTGCTTCATCCATACTCCCTCCTTGCGGGTTGTAGTCCATGGCATTTAAGATGTCATCTACATTCGAACTAGACGGTTGAGTTTGAACATGAGGCCTAGGTATCATATGTGCCATACCGGTTGAGGAACAGTCAGCGCTCAAATTTTTACTGTTCTTCCTTAACAATAAGTGGTTACTATGTTTTTTGTGCTCAATCGAAGTTGTACAATCTTTAATTATATAAATGTTTTTTGCTAATCTTTTGACTATCACTCCTTTGAGCCAAATATACTTATTATTTATAAATTTTTTATACATTATGCACTGGCCCGTTAAAAACTCTCTAGGTTTGCCACCTTTATTTTCAATTTGCGAACACTGTTTCAATTTAACAAAATTAGCGAGTGGGGTAGATGACGGCAATGTCGCTGACGGCAATGGGTTCAAAATATCTAGCCGCGATCTAAGTTTGCGTCCAAACACTAACTGAGCCGGTGAGACGCCTGTAGTACTATGTACCGAGTTCCTATAGTCAAACAAATACTTATATAATTTTAACTTCCTTTCTTTAACTGTTCCACTTTCAATAACACTCGAACGAATACCCTTTTTCACTACTTTAACATAGGACTCCGCTTGTCCGTTGCTAGCGGGATGGTAAGCCGGTGACGTCACGTGAGAGATACCGTTTAATTTGCAAAAGTTAAAAAAATCTTGTGAGCAAAAATATTGTGCATTATCCGTTACTACAGTATGCGGCAGCCCATACCTAGACATATAGTCGTACATTTTTTCTATAACCGCTAAGCTAGTCGAAGTATTCATTGCGTAAACTTCAACCCATTTAGAATATGCATCTATAATAACTAGGTACATGCAATTATTGATGGGCCCTAGGAAATCTAGATGTACCCGGTAGAAAGGGCGCGGCGGGTATCTCCACGGAGTTAGCGGCGCGCGCGGCGGCGACCCGCGCAGCTGCAGGCACACGTCGCACGACGCGATCATACGCTCCAACGACTCGTCTATGCCGGGGAACCAAAACCGTGCGCGGGCTTCTGCTTTTGTTTTCACGATACCTAAATGTGATAAATGCAGTTCTTTCAAAACCTGAGGGCGTAAGGACTCGGGTATCACCACCTTATGACCCCGCATGACGCAACCATTTTCAACCGATAGTTGTAACCTACACAAAAAGAACGGTTTCAAAGATACGTTGGATGTGTTTCTAGGCCAGCCGTTACAAATATAATAAGCAACTGTACGCAATGTGCTGTCTTTGTCTGTCGCGTCTCGCAATTGGTCGACTGTAATAGGTAAGGCGCCTTCTACTACAAAACAAACGTACGCGGCGCGATCGGCCGGCTCCGGCCGCCCCGCGCCCGCGTCGTGTTCTCTCGGCAGGCTCGCCCGCGACAGATAGTCCGCGCTGTTGTCTGCACTCTTCACATACTCGATAGCATAATTATAACCGCTTAAAAACAATGCATAACGCTGCAGTCTATTAGCTGAAACTTCCGGAATCCCTTTATTAGGCCCAAATATAGATAGGAGCGGCTTGTGATCGGTTCTTAACGTAAAAGGACTCGATCTCCCGTATAGATATTGGTGAAAGCGGCGTACACCAAAAACAATCGCTGTAGCTTCTTTCTGTATCTGTGAATATTTTTTTTCTGCGCTATTGAGTGTTCGTGACGCAAACGAAACCGGCCGCTCGCGACCCTCCGAATCGATTTGTGAAAGAATTGCTCCTAACCCTGTCGGCGAAGCATCTACTGTTAATATTAAATTTGAGTCTGCATTATAATGCATTAAGACCTGGTCAGATCCCAACATTTTTTTAATTTTACAAAATGCGTCATTTTCTCGAGAAGACCAGTTCCATTTACTGTCTTTTTTAAGCAAGTCATATAATGGACTTAAAATACTTGACGCGCCGGCTCCAAAACTTCTATAGTAGTTTACTAATCCTAAAAATGATTGTAGTTGGTTAACATTATTTGGGACCGGCGCATTTAAGATTGCTTCAACTTTCTCCGGTGACTTTTTAAGTCCATTCTTGTTGATAACGTAACCTAGGTAACTAATTTCGTCCTGAAAGAAGCTGCACTTGGCCTGCTGCAGCGTGAGGCCGGCGCCTGCAGCCGCCGCAGCACGGCGTGCAGGCGCTGCAGGTGCGCGGGTGACAGCACGTCGTCCGCTGCAGCGTGAGGCCGGCGCCTGCAGCCGCCGCAGCACGGCGTGCAGGCGCTGCAGGTGCGCGGGTGACAGCACGTCGTCCGCTGCAGCGTGAGGCCGGCGCCTGCAGCCGCCGCAGCACGGCGTGCAGGCGCTGCAGGTGCGCGGGTGACAGCACGTCGTCCGCTGCAGCGTGAGGCCGGCGCCTGCAGCCGCCGCAGCACGGCGTGCAGGCGCTGCAGGTGCGCGGGTGACAGCACGTCGTCCGCTGCAGCGTGAGGCCGGCGCCTGCAGCCGCCGCAGCACGGCGTGCAGGCGCTGCAGGTGCGCGGGTGACAGCACGTCGTCCGCTGCAGCGTGAGGCCGGCGCCTGCAGCCGCCGCAGCACGGCGTGCAGGCGCTGCAGGTGCGCGGGTGACAGCACGTCGTCCGCTGCAGCGTGAGGCCGGCGCCTGCAGCCGCCGCAGCACGGCGTGCAGGCGCTGCAGGTGCGCGGGTGACAGCACGTCGTCCGCTGCAGCGTGAGGCCGGCGCCTGCAGCCGCCGCAGCACGGCGTGCAGGCGCTGCAGGTGCGCGGGTGACAGCACGTCGTCCGCTGCAGCGTGAGGCCGGCGCCTGCAGCCGCCGCAGCACGGCGTGCAGGCGCTGCAGGTGCGCGGGTGACAGCACGTCGTCCGCTGCAGCGTGAGGCCGGCGCCTGCAGCCGCCGCAGCACGGCGTGCAGGCGCTGCAGGTGCTCGGCGTCGTCACGCCCGGTGACCAGCACGTCGTCCAGCAGGCACAGAGTACCGTCGAGGCCGGCCAGTAAGTTTTCCATAGCGCGTTGAAAAATTGATGGCGCGCTATTTAATCCAAACACTAAACGTGTGTACGCAAATAAACCACGGTGCGTATTTATACATGTCAACTTTTGCGAAGCATTATCCAAAACAAACTGATTGTACGCCATTGATAAATCTAACTTAGTAAACTTTTGACCACCGTGTAGTTTCGCAAACAGGTCATTTATCGTAGGAAGCGGGTATTGTTCAACTACTAGCTGCTTGTTGATTGTAACAGAATAATCCGCGCAGATCCGCACTGAACCGTCACGTTTCAGGATAGGCACGATCGGAGACGCATATTTGGAATGCTCAACGGGCCGCAGTACACCTAATTCAGTTAATCGGTTTAGTTCTTTTTCAACTTTATCTTTAAGCGCGTAAGCCACCGGCCGTGGTTTAAAAAATATGGGACGAGCATTTTCTTTTAAAATTAACTTAATATTGTATTTATTAAACCGTCCTAAGGTAACCGAAAAAAGAGAAGGATATTGGTGGCCTAGTGAGTCGATGATTGAATTCGAGGTTTGACATTGGTACACTGGAGTGAGCTCTAGCTTGAACTGTGACATGAAGTCCCTGCCTAGTAACGGGGGACCGCCCCGACGCACTATGTACACGTCTAGGTAACCGGCAATCGCGCACATCCGACACAACCTAGCACTTCACCCGTGTAACTAAGTAGATTTTTCTTTGAACAGGTGATTTTAACGCTTTTAAAATTATTATTAAACGTGTCTTCTGACATAACCGTAACTGCCGAGCCGCTATCAATTTCAAATTTCAAATCGACGCCGTTGATTTGTACCGTTTCAGTTAGTGGTTCGCCTTTAATAGAACGTATATTAAATAATTTACCGTCATCGTCGTTGCTCTCATCTACCTCATCCGTTGACATATAGTTAACTTTTTTACACATTCGCCGTAAGTGACCTTTGACGTTGCACTTTTTACACGTATATTTAGCGAAACGACACTCCGCGGTTTTAAGGCTCGTATAACCACACACACGGCACTGCACTTTTTCACTTTTGGCGATCTTGAACAGCTGGTCGCTCCCCATAGCCGGCGCCGCCGGCGCCGCCGGCGCCGCGGGCGCCGCGGTGACGCCAGCGCACTGCGCCGCCGCCCGCGCGCTTTGCATATTACCCACCATTTCGACGGCTTTGGATAATGTTAACCCCGTTAGCTCTTGCATGTACAACTTTTCTTTTTCAATCCCAGGTAGCATACCCATAATAAACCGATCCCGCAATGCCTCTTCAACATTGCTGAACTGGCAGGACGCGGTGAGGCCGCGAAGTCTCGCCGCCCACTGGATAGCCGACTCCGTAGGTAGCTGAGTAGCTGCATAAAAGTTGTGCCGCTCGCTGAATCCCGCCGACTTTGGTGTGAAGTGACCGTCTAGCAAAGACAGTATATCTTCGTATGGCACCTCCTGTAATTCCTTCGGCAGCGCTAGATCTGACGCTAACTTGTATGTTGCGTCGCTGAGTCCGCTAAGCAAAACCGCTCGCCTTCTGACTCCCACCGGGTCGCTTATCGCGCTGATGTCATTCGCGATAAACCATTGTGTGAGTCTACACTTCCAAGTTTTCCAACTATTCAGGCTATGATCAAAATTGTTCAAGGTTGCAAAATTTAATCCAGACATTTTGTTTTTTTATTTAACACGAGGGTAGGTACGTCGCCACTGTTAAGGCCCAAATAGACTGTTGGAAACAAAACATCAAACCAAGGTGACCTTGCTAGTTTACAACGTGTTTCCAACAGTGAAGATGGCTGTTGACAACCAAATTACATGACCTTGGCGGGTTGGAAACGGCGGTGTTTAGAATCACAGACATACATCTACATAGACAACGCAAGTGCCACGATTTGTATTCGAACCAAGCGTGCCGACTTTTTAAGACCTATTGAGACGTCACAGCTGATATTTATTACTGGAAAATACAAAAAGATTCAGAGACACCGATACCGCCGATGATTATTATTAAGACCGATATTGATATTCTTGACTCGATTTTCTAACAGATATACATACACGCATATTACAATACATATCAGATCTAGAGGCGACCAACCTTGACATTTGGTTGGGCTTCGGACACGCAAAGGACATGCATTTGCGTTATCTATGTAGATGTATGTCTGTGTTTAGGACTGTGTACGCTTGTTATTGTATATTTTACTATGTAACTATAACTAGAAATGACTCGAGTTTTGAAGCCTTTTATCCTGCGTTTCAACCTTTCCTTCTTTGTATCCTCAATTGCATACAAAACTGCCATCGCGAAGATGTTGTCAACGCGAGAGATCAGAGCACACTGACGATTAAGGGGCGTGGCCTGGCGTGACCTTGGCTTGTGTTCTTGTTTGTCTCCTTGTTGGAAACCACCGTTTGTAACAGTGTGGATGACTCGGAATTGGTTGTCAACAAGTTAACCTTCCTTAACCTTGGTTGGATACATTGGTTTTCAACGTGTTGTCAACAGTCTGGCGGCCCTCTTAAGTATGAGGATATAAGACGAGAGAGACGAGTGAAACGAACGAATGTCAATAACGGACTGCTTTATTGGTTCGAACAACTTGGTTATAACCATACGTAAATACTTATAGCTAGGTAGGTATACATATGTAACATACATTAAGGATTAATATAATTAAAAAATATTTAACATAAATACAGATATTTTTTAATTATGTCTATTCTTATAAAAAGATATTTTTCAGTCACCAGACAAACTTAAATCTTATTTTCTTTCATACGATATAAACGTACCTGCGTTATACTATAGGTGAGCATGAAGCTCCTTTAGCATAGCTTTCAGATTTTTCAAAACCATCGATTTGTATTTATTTTAGTATCGCTCAGTAGAAAAAAATAAAGATATGGCACTACAAACTTTTTTACAAATACTCGCTGTTGATGAACATAGCTGCTACGAGATGGCATTTCATTGATTACGTTTGATAACATTACGACGTAGTACTACAAGATGTTTTGTAGTAGCGTGTAGTTTTATCCGACGGCTTCTTTTGGTTTTTGGTCTACTGTAATATCTTATTCAACAACTAGTTAAAGCCGAGTGATTTTCAAAATTCCTAAGATGTATAAAACTTTTTAAATTTTCAATTTTTGTCGTCTTTATTTAAATAGTATTTATTCATTATTTAGAGTAACCATGCTTTGCTTAATATGTTAGGTAGCGAATATATTAATGTTCATGTTAAACAATATAGGTATTGTTTTGCAAAAATCGTTTCTATAAATGATAATCATTGAAAAAAATTTGGAAGGTGGCTAAAAATAAGCATCTATCACATAAACAAATATTCAAGCATCTATTGAATAGCCTCTGTTTTTGCGTCGGGCGTCAAAAATTATTATTTAAACTATTATTTTTTTAGTTGACGCCTATAGAATAAAACAAGCAATTTTTACAAGTTTGTAAGTAAGGAACACGATCATAACCGATTCTTATTTTATTCCTTGTTATTATTGATTTTTTGAGATACATCTCGTTTTCTCCGGAGCCGGGTTTTTATTTAGTTTTTTTTTTTATTATTAAAGGCTAGAAATAATAGTAAGTATATTCAATTTCTCAACCTGAATCTTGCTACTTTTATCCTGAAATACTTTAACTTATAAGGCAGGCAATTTCTTTCAAGTCGTCGATAATCCCATCGTGGCGCCGAAGAAAATAGAAAATGATTTTTAAAGCCACTATAAGATTATAAGTAAGTTGAAAATATTGCGAATATTGAATAATGCGGTATCTTCAAGATATTTCGTTTTCTTAAGCCTGTTATATTTTACTTTCATTTTGATGTTATTGAAACCGTGTAATAAGATAGCTTTTTTAAGTATTTACATTATTTTGTAAATCGTTAAAATTTATAAAGAAGAGGCTCTTAATTAGGTTTTATATTTTTTAAACCAATGTTTAACGTTTTTTTTTTTCATCATAGGTTAAACTATCGGTGCAATATATCTAGTTTTTTTTTTTTTGTTTTTCCGCCAAGGAAAATTCTTTGGCACCCACTATAGCAAGTTCTAGCAGGAGGAGGATGAATCCTGTTACGGACAAAAAGGGAATTCAATAATCTGCTAACCCCAGTGGCTAACAGATATAGAGTACCCAGACAGTCTGGGGACCGCAAGAGCGACCACGAAACTCCTCAGTAGATTACTGTTACGTTGTTTAAATGATTTACAACTTACAAAATGTAACAAAAGAAAAAGTTTTTTTTTTGTTAGCTTAACATAATAGAGGTTGAGTTAGAAATAATATTTGAGGCTCGCTTTGAACTCGTTTTAAGAAGTTTGGGCAGCCAAAAATTAGGAAAATCAGGGGAGAAAATTCATGTGATTTGGAAAATTGGGACAGTTATAAGTAATTTTTGAAATCCAGATTAACATATTAAAAGTCCTCAAGGGTGACGGGTTTGTTGGGGTTTAATTGAAGGTTTTTTTTCAGGTTTTTGCTTGTATCACGAAAATCTGTACAAATAGAATAATTGTTGCTATGACGAAATGCTACATACATATATAACCCCACACCTGCTTGTGCTTGTAACCAAAGGTTCTATATAAATTTTTCTAATGAATTGCTCAAATTATTTTTTACTGTACAAATAATATTTGAGGAGCTGTAGGGTATTTAAATTTGATAGTATTCAGGCGTCTGCATGGTACGGCCTGTGGTAAACCACTGACTGAGGTAAAACTCTGGCGTGGACATTGCGTCTTCAACCAACTCTCCGTGCTTTTTCCTCCATTGTAGAATCAGAAGAAAGCATGCGTTTGCTGATATATCGTGCACCCAATACACACCATAATCTTTCAGATATACATTCTTCCTATTTGTAAAATCCAGCACCAAGTCAAAAGCCATTTCTTTCTGCGCTACGACAAGACTTTCTGAGTAACAAAACGCCACCTGAAACAGGGGATGCTTAGGTTCATCCAAAAACGGAGTACCTGTAAATATTCTAGACATTGACGATAGATTTCAAGATAGGTTCCAGATAAAAACAATAATTTTAGTTCACAATGTTAACCATATAATCATTTCGTCACTTTACCATACAACAGAATGTTTCCCCATCATAATGACGCTCCCAGCTACACAGTAGTGCTGCTCCCAGCTACAAACTTAGTCCTATCAAAGTCATACTAGATTCCATTACAAGAGTTTTGCTTTGGTGGCGTGCATCTTATTTATATACTTTAGGCATAGCCTAACAGATGCTTGATCTTCTAAAGGGCAGTGTGTAGAACAGGTCTTGGAATTTCAAATATTATTTTTTCGCCACATAATGTCTCATATGCCGTAGATCCTGGACCATCTCACATTTGTGTGATAAACACAAATGTTAGTAATGAAATCATGTTTTTTTTATTTTAGTTTATATTCAATATTAATACATCCAGTGTATCGTCATTACAACACTTTTGCAGGGCATGAGTCTCTTCTCTAAGTGACAATGAGGTATAGGATGTCAGAATTTTCAGGGCGCCAAAATGGCTTCTGACAAACCCTAACAACTACTGTATACAAGTATGGACCCGGGACCGACTGCTTAACATGCCCTCCGGAGCACGGAAGTCACCTTGAGAAATGAATGGTCGGCGGTCTCCCATCCATGTACCGACTGCGCCGAACGTTGCTTAACCTGTGATATTTTATGATACACACAGAAACCACGGCGCTTAAAAATTACAAACTTCAAAATTACATAATGTAATTTTCAAGTTTATTTACCCACTATCTAGTATAAATAACATAAATCCATTAAGAAACTTAACTAGTGCTTCATTTGGCTAAAATGTTAGAATCATTCACTTATTTCTATTTTATGAAAAATACTGTAAATATCAAGGATGCGGTCCAATGTCAATGTTTATGTTTCAATCTAAGCTATAATAATGATTTGGTAGAGAAAAAAACTTTCTCATAATCTCAAAAGTTCACATTAATAAAATAAGCAGCCCCCGGTTTCACTTCTATCCTAATATCCCATGTGTTTTCCCTAAAAACGTCAACAAACTGCTTACTGACTTTACACTGTGGTTTCCTCAAAGTTGCAATGTAGTCAGTGCTTCAGGTAAAGTTGCTCGGAGTGGCCTGATGTCTTAGAATAATGTTTCCAAGGAGAACTTCTGATTAGGGCCTAGAAAGTGTATCTTTTGATGTTATGTAAGAGTTTGTACGTTTTCTAATAGTACGATAAATATTGTTGCACATATATTCACACAAAGCTGTCTAGCCCTATGTATAGTAAGCATGTACTTACTATAGGGTTATTTACTGTGCTTATTTATGTTTATAATACTTATACTTTTTTTTTCGTAAATACATACATATCAAACACCCAGAGCAATGCAAACAAACATGTTATATGCACACGAATATTTGCTTTGTGCGAGAATGGGCATTTTTAATTTTTTTTTATTTGCTTCAAATGAAAAACCGTTTCGAGGAATAAGGTTTCTGATTAATTTAAAAATATTTAACAAAATTCATTTGACCTTTATTTAACCTTGGTGGCATCAAATCGCTTAAGATGTTAATTTGAATCAATTTTTTAAATGTTTTTGTTTACAATCCATTTGGTGACATTACATGACTTTATTATACAGACACAGTTAATGTTTTTTTACTGACTGACACATATTCACAAAGTTAATGTCACTGATGACGTCAAGACGTACTAAATTAATAAAATCAATATAAATTTAAAGACACACTTAAAAATAAAACTGTTCATATTAGTCTCTCAAAATAGGTTAAAGATTAATATAACACAATAAAAATAATGGGTAAAAAAATGAACAATGCCTATTAGCGACCACTAGCGTCTGAGGTGACAGTTTAACCCCATCGCCAAATTGGCCGTCAGATGTTTAATGCTCTGAAAGTTATAGTCTTGGGTTTTGGTCGTTTCATTTGTATGCATTTTAAGTTTAAAGGTACAGAGTTAATTTTAATTAGCGCATGACTTCTTGCAGGCATCCTCACTCACCACATGAATCAAAAAAAAAATGTTCTAAGACTTTTCAATGCTAATAATTTAAAAAATTCTAGTTTTCCCATACAAAAAATATTTACATTCTCTAAACTGGCGTTACTCTATTTACACTGATGCCACGCACTTTGTGTCACGCCTCGTGCCGCGGGGCTCAGGCACATGAGTAGATAAAATCTACTCATGTGGCTCAGGGTTGCGAGCTGACGGTCAAAATACAGAGTCATAAATAACAGAGCTTGCAAGAATTTGTTTGTTTTTCTTTTTTTGTGTTATTTATCAAGATTTGTAAAATGTTGTTGGGATTGGTGTGGAGAGGTAGCTTGCAAGAGGTGATGCGTTAATTAAAATAATCCAGTACAATACCCAGATGATTTCGACGTATGTGCAGTACAAACATGTTATTTACCAAGGAAATCATGACTCCTTCACGAATTGGTATAGCTAAATAATGCTTACATATAACATAACCTCAATAAATTCTATTATTATAAAGTACCTATTCAAGAAAAACATGACTTCTTAGTGGGAAGGACAAAACAATCTGCTCACATTCAGTTAGTCGGAGATCAGAGCAGAAAAGACAGAAACCGATGAAGAATTCAGTATTCGATTATTATTATATAAAACCATAATTCCAAAACGATTGTTACATAATACGTTCCGCAGAAAATATTAATATTATTCCCGGACAAAACTCAATACACTCCGTAATACCGAACTTGTCATGAGCACACAATTCCCGCGACCGGCTCACCACAGAAACTTCAGTGGTCGCGGACACTGTTCAATGTCTACTGACCACTACAAGTAGTTAATATCTGATACTGATGTTAATAATATTCATTAAAAATAAATTTATTTGATATTTTCAGGTGGTAAAATGTGATTATAAGATGAGATTAAAAGTGGATTTGAATTTTTCACCAACTCGTTCATAGGTCAATTTGTACGCTTTATTCTATAATAAAATTCCAAAATATTTAAGGTTAACCCTTCGATAGATTTAGGGATAAGTGTTAGGTGAAAAAGTTTACTATAAGATATCCGGATGCAAGAAGATGGGATTCCCTGGCTGTAAATTGTTATTGTGTATTTTTTTTTCTTATTTTTAAAAGATGATTGCTGTTGAGTTTCTTGCCACTTCTTCTCAACAGATCGACTTTCCGAAGTGGTGGTAGATTCAGTTTAATTTGTAAATTCTTGACTTATTTCAAATGTATTGAAATACTTACGAAATAAAGAATATTTGAGTTTGGATTTGAGTTCAGGCACCGCAAGTCATAATTGACACGATGAAGGACTGGTTAGGAAAAATTGCCTTCGGGTCAGTGAATAAACACTTTGTAAGTGATGATTCGTGGTGGTAAACCCCAAACTAAAACTATCTTTTGCATAAAGTCTGCTACTAAAATCTTCGTGATTATAGCGCTCAATATTGTCAACTCGAAATAAACAAAAAACGGGTCCAAGGTGAATTTGATTAATGCCTAATAATAGAAGAAAACATGTTTGCTCTTAAAAATAAAAATAAAACTGAAATTGTACCAGTGTGATATGTTACAATAAAACTTCATGATGAACTAGTTTCATCTAGTTGAAACTTTGAAAGCGCGTTCAGTAAAGAGAAAAAGTCTGAGTGATGACAGCAAACTAAGTTTATATTCACGGATCATAAACGGAAGCATAATAGAAACAAACCGAAAAACTTCGTATATCAAATAACGTTTTCACGATTTAACGAAAATTAAATACATATTGATTTTTCCATGTTATAATGATTTTACATGTCCACGATGTCCAAAATAACATTAAAATGTTTAAGTAAAAACTCTCAGATAATTTAACGCGATAAACTCTGTAACTACAAGTCTGATTTTTACATTCAACGATCAAAAGCAAGGTAGGAAAAACTGCTGATGTATGACATAATAGAACATCGGTTAAAATAGTCTTTTATTCAGTTCAAAAAATCAGTGTTAGTCAATTCACACTTTTGTGAGACAAAATCCTTCCAGTGAACTACAGACCACTTATACAAGCTATTTTTCCTTCCTCTGCTACTCAAAATTATCACCTATTACTATATTATTTCATGTACAATTTAAAAATTAAAAGCAAATCCATTAATTACATACTTTCATGCAAAAATAAAATAACAAAAAGGTGAACACAGATTAAAAATCCTCAAAGTAGAACGCGCACCGGCCCACTTAACCGTTTATTTAAAAAGTTTCCCGCATGAAATATAGAGTCGTCCCCCGCGTCACGCCGCCGGCGACACGGCGACTATTCATTTGTCAGCAACCTCATGATGGATGGAGGGAATCTGTACCCACTGGACTGTTTCGGGTGTAGATGATAAATATCGGAAACCTTTTTGTACAAGCTTTTATAAATCGTCACCTGTGTGGGTTGAATTTTAGAAAAGTTTTAAACTGTCGATAGGACTGATATGGAGCTTTTTTAGTCCAACAATTTCAAAAAAAATATATATTGAAAAAGACCTTTTTATAACGGATTATATTTTAAATATATTTTGGAGTTATCACTTTTTTAAAAGCGCTCATTCATCGAGTCAAAGTTTACTGTATAATTTTAAACGATCATTCTTCTTTTTTAAATTGAATTATTGACCGCTTCTATTACTGAAAATAAATCTGTTTGTGTCATTCTACGAGGATCTTTCACGATTTTTGTAATTTAAAATTAAAAGTAACAGTAGTATCTGGGTGTTTCTCTGCTATTTGGAAAATCACCTATACAAGACTGTCCCAAAGCAAATTTTATTTAATTATGAGAGTTTTTGTTCATGAAATGAAAGACAATATATATTCGAAAAGCCAATTGATTTTCGTCCTGGCTTTGGAGTAATAGACGATTTTATTAAAAATCGCATCAGAGACTATTGTAAATGCACGGGGGAATTTTTTTATGAATAAAAGCATCTATTTTATATTTTATTTTATATATCTATTTTAATATAAAAATAACTTATCACACTAACAAAACAAATGTGGCTACTATATTACTATACTTAATAATCAAATTATTTGAACAAATGTTGGGAGTTAAAACTCAAGAGAAATTACTGCTTACCAGGGGACTGTTTTACCTAATGTGTATTTTTTTCGTAAAACTACTTTTTAACCGGATTAATCGCGTATAATTTATATTTTACATTTTAACTCGACGTTTTGGTGTCTTTGCAGACCCCGTGGTCACGAACGACTCTAGTCTTTTTATTCTCTAGTACGAGGGTGGATTGAAAAGTTCGCGGCCTAGTCAAGAAAACAGAATAAAGTACATACAAAAATATTTTTATATTTCGTCGTAATCTCCATTTAGCTCTATGCACTTCTTCCATCTGCTTTCCAGAGCTTCCATACCTGTTTTAAAAAAAAATTCCTCAAGGTCTTCAAAATACAGGTTAACAGCGGCTTCGACCTCTTCATTCGTTAAAAATTTCTGCCCACCGAGGTGTTTTTTCAGGTTTGGAAACAGATGAAAGTCCGAAGGTGCCAAATCAGGAGAATAAGCTGGATGTGGCAACAATTCGAAACCACAATCACGAATTTGAGCCATAGACTCGACAGACGTGTGGACTCGGGCGTTGTCCTGGTGAAACAACACTTTCTTTCTCAGTAATCCTGGGCATTTCTGTTTAATTTCTTCACGTAAACGGCGCAGAAGGGTGCTTTAGTACGCAGAGTTTATTGTTTCGCCTTTTGGAAGGTAGTCCACCATAATGACACCCTTAGTATCCCAAAAAACCGATGCCATCACCTTGCCAGCCGACAGAATTGCCTTTGCTTTTTTCGAAGTTGGTTCACCTGATTTTTTCCATTGTCTGGATTGTTGTTTTGATTCTGGGGTATAGTGATGAACCCAGGTTTCATCCATTGTCACAAATCTGTCAAGAAAACCTTGTGGATCAGCCTTGAACATCTCCAAACAGTCGCGAGAAATCGTGAGTCGAATTCGCTTTTGCTCTACTGAAAGCAATCTGGGGACCCACCTAGCCGAAACCTTAGAAAAGCCGAGTTCATGGACAATGATGTTTTGCGTTCGTTCATATGAGATGCCTATAGTGTCTGTAATTTCTCTGATAGTCAATCTACGGTCTTTCAATATGAGATCACACACTTTATTGATGTTTTCTTCGGTCGTAGACGTCATTGGCCTGCCGGAGCGAGGGTCATCTTCGATGTTCTCTCGTCCATGTTTAAATTCTGCAACCCATTTTTTCACAGTGGTATAAGACGGGGCAGATTCCCCTAATGTTGTTTGCATGTCATCATGGATCTCCTTTGGTGTTAATCTTTTTTTAAACAAATATTTAATCACAGCACGTTGTTCAAATTTCTCCATTAGTGAAAAATTGTTCTACACACGTATTTATATTGTTCGTAAAATTTTATTTAAACAAGATATCAAATTGAAAATTCGCGGGCTGACAATTGAATAATGACAGTTCAAAATGACGGCAGAAAAAATACCAAATTTTTTTTTTAATGGCCAGGCCGCGAACTTTTCAACCAATGTAGTATTTTCATTTAAATTACGAATCGTGAAAACTTAAGACAATATTAAAGTTTCGTGCCACTACAAAATTTTACTTAAATGCAGGATTCAAATTTTATCTGGGGACTGTTTAAAAAAATTGAGGACAGCTTTCACATATAGATTTTTCGATTTAATATATATAGACAAAGACAAACAATAAATATTAAACTTAACTGTAAAAGTAATTTCAGTAGTTACTTATAATTTGTTAATTTCATAATTTTTAACTTATTAATTTTGTTTTAACTTATTTTTCTTTTGTTTATTAAAGTCGTTTTATTCATAATAATATTAATATCAACCAACTTAATGGCAATATAACATAATATACCTATTGTAAGCAATGAAATATTGAAAATATTGAAAAAAATGTAATCACAAATCCTGTTTAGCAATAGCTTTAAAGATGTTATCGCTTCGCTTCCGTATAGCTATCAATGGAAATCGGCCCTGGGACCCCGCGATACAGGTTTGCCTAGTGCGGGGACCGCCAGTAATATAAGCAGAAAACTACCCTCTTAATAAAGGAAAAAAAAAAATATTATCGCATAGTAATGTTGTTGTCTCTTTTGTTTATTTCAATGTAGATAAACTTTACTGTAATAGATTTATAAGAGAACATAATATTACTATAATTAAAGCCCTTCTAGAATAAGTCTGTAAACCTTGATTTCACTTGTCTGTTATGTATTTTTGTCTGTTTTTGTATCTATTTTCTGGTAAATAAATATTATTTTATTTATTATTTATTTATTTATTTATAATGATAGGTAATGCTTTTTCAAAAGTATTTTAATAATTTTTATCCAGCTTTCACCGGAAAAAGGCAATATTTCTCAGAAGGTTTGTAATTTGGGAAGTGGGACATACCAGGGAACTGTTTTTGAGTTTTTTGATGTTAATTCAATCAAAAATCAAAATTTTTAAGTACTAAAGAAGCTGTGGCGGGTAATAATTTATTGGATGAAATTTTCTTGGGACAGCGATTTTCCATTTAGTAGAGAAATACCCATCTAACTCCGTTTGGGAACAATTTGCTCGACATTTAATAATAAATAATAAAAATAAAATCCCCAGACAATCACACCAACTACATGGCCCCAAAGTAAGCATAGCTTGTGTTATGGGATACCATATAGCGAACTAGGGGGGAACCTAGAATATAAATACATAAATAGATCAACACCCAGACACGGAACATTTTTTGTTTTCTAGTTCCGTGCGGGGATCGAACCCGCAACCACTGGCGTCTGAGGCAGATAGGTTTACCCCAACGCCATAGTGGTCGTCATTACGAGGGTCAAACTGAAAGTTCTTAGAAAATCAAAAACTAAGCATTCTAGCAAGTTATTAGTTTTATTATAACTTTTCAAAATAGCGTCCATTCACATCAATACATCGCTGCATTCGATGGAACCATTGAGAAAAGCACCTTGCCCACTCGGCCTTAGGGGTCTCTTCGACGGCGTTTTGAAACGCAGCCACTGCTTCTTCGGCGTCCATAAAATGTTTTCCTCGAAGTTTTTCTTTTATTTTCGGGAATAAATAAAAATCGCAGGGTGCGAGGTCGGGGCTATACGGCGGGTGACTCAGTAATTCCACGTCTGAGGTCGCCAAATAGTCGATCGTTTGCCTGGCGGTGTGCGACGAGGCATTGTCGTGATGAAGGAGGATCCTGCTGCGAGGTCGTTTCTCTCGAACTTTTTCCAAGACAAGTGGCAAACAGTTGTTAGTGTACCACTCTGCATTAACCGTTTTCTGATCCTCTAAGACAACTGTCGCGTAATGACCTGTCTTTCCGAAGAACGAGGCCACCATCTTTTTTCCAACACTTCGACCTCTCTTCACTTTAGTTGGCAACTCTTCGGAAGGAAACACCCACTGAGCAGACTGTCTTTTGGTTTCCGGATCATAACAGTAAATCCAGCTTTCGTCACCCGTTAGTATGTCGAACACAGCATTTGAGTCACCTCCGTTAAATTTTTGGATCATTTCTCGGCACCAATCAACACGGCGGAGTTTTTGAGCCTCGGTCAAATTATGCGGTATCCAGCGGGCACAAAGCTTCCTGACCGCTAAATGTTCATGGAGGATTTTGTGCACTTGACTCATACCTATGCCTAGACTTGTCCGAATCTGCTGATAGGTCACTCTTTTGTCAGTCTCTATCATACGCCGCACAACACTGATATTATCTTCAGTCGTCGCTGTAGAAGGCCGTCCCTCACGCAAATCATCGGTGAGATTAGTTCGACCACGTTTGAATTCATTAAACCAGTTGTAAACTGTGGCACGAGATGGGGCTTCATCGTGAAAAGCCAATCGAAGTCTATCATAACTTTCTTGTTGACTTATATGACATCGAAAGTCATAAAAAATCATTGCACGAAAATTTTCTCGGCTTAAATTCATTCTGACGTGCACAGACAATTTTCAATTTGCCGCCAAATCGTAAAACAAATGACAAATGAATGAAATGAATACTCAATATTATTGGTAAAGAGTTCTATTTTCAAAATTTAAACTTATTTTTTTAATATAATGCTTTTAAGTTGCCAGTTCTAAAAACTTTCAGTTTGGCCCTCGTAATGAAGAGATAATATTTTGCACGTCTGTTTCCTGGCAGAATGTAACAGAGACAGATTAGTTATACATTAACCTAACATTATTGTGCTACATTCCAGCAAGTAAATATATTGAATTTGATTTTGAGGTTTTTGTTGTCTTTTCAAACTTATATATTTATTTAATTCCTTGCAAAAGTTCAAAAGTTTCGAGTATTACTTCAAACAAACGGACCGTCAGACATTCCAATGTAATATGTTACGAATTTATGTGTGGAGAAGATACAGTAAAGAATCAACTTCTACCAACACGTACCAACCAATGATACCGTACAATCATTTGTATATAATCCATGATATACATTTGTCTGAGTTTATTGAATGATATATGTATATGGTACGGTAATAGTAAATAATTGAAGATTATTAATAATTATCAATTATCTATACATATAATAAAATGGTAGGAAAGTCAAAACTGTACATTGAATATTTTTTTAAAAGAATACTTGGGGTATGATCTACAATCGAAACAGAAACAAAAAATATAGTTTTTAGAATTTTTGTCTGTTTGTCTGTTTGTCTTTCCGGGATAAACTCAAAAAGTACTGCATGGATTTACTTCAAATTTGGCATGAAGATAGTTAAGAAGTCGGGTCAACATATAGGCTACATATTATCACGCTAGCAGTGTTATAATCGTAGGTGCGTTTGGTGCTGCATAGCGTTCACGCAGACGACGTCGCGGGCAGCAGCTAGTTATTAATAATTACCGAAAGTCGAGGTTAACTCTCTGTTTAACTCTGTTTTGTGAGATTATAAAGAAAATGACCACGGAGGTTAATGCAAGGAGGATTTCTTCGCTCCTTGCATTAACCTCCTAACCTAACCGGTCCATGTCGGTTCTGCGCAACCAGCCTCAGAAACCTTATCTATAATTATTAATAATCTTCAATTATTCACTCTTACCGTAACATATACATCGCTAACTTATCTTACGATGGGAAACATCAGAACTATAATTTAAGATTACGAATAACCGACAAAACGTACCTATTACCGTTCTAACCAGTTACGAATCGCAATGAAGTTCAACATACGGTTCTAATCTGATCTGGGTGCGTTCAAATTTCTAATTAAATAAGATCAGAGTTGAACTGCGAACTTCCGTTGCTTAACTAAGTGGTTAGCTCTCGAATTTATAGGGAAAGTTATGATCCGAACGCTCGTCTTTGCATATGATTGGTTATAGGATTCCTACTTGTGAGTCTATCGAGAGATTGTAAAAGGTAGATAAGGCGTAGATTTTCGATCGCATTTAGTATCATTTTTTTGCGTAGTACGAATATTTGTTTGAATCGATGTTTTACATACATACATAACTTCACGCCTGCATCTCTTATGGGGTAGGCAGAACACCAGAGCTTATAAGAACATCTGATGTCACGATTGACTTAGGAGGTATTATAATGATGGATAGAGACTATTGCAATGACAGGGGGTCAGCCTATCGCCCACAAAACACGCCAATAAAACCTCTGTCCCTTAACTGACTTTTACAGTATGCCCGGGAAGAGAAGTAGCCGGTACATAATATGTTTTTCTTTCGCTCCCAGTCGAGCGTGGAAGCTAATGTTTTAATTTCATTTTTCATGCATTTCATACGGATGAGCATGTTGTAAAGTTTTAAAAGCGACTAATTCGTACGACTCCCGATAGGTTGTAACCCCTTATTGAACTATCTTCATAATATAATGTATGCCACTATATGATATGGCTCCGGTGCGATGCGTCAATAATAATATATTCCGACGATGTTTCATTATCCATATAGTAAACCTATATTCACTTACCAGGTCTGATTGAGTTGAATGAGGGTTATGTCACTGTTACCAAAAAGGTTATGAATGAAAACCAAGGCTGCTTAAAAGAAACTACATATTTTATTTTGAAAATTAATTCTTTGCTGATGATACTATGACTATTTTATTCCATTCTTGTTCAAATACTCTGGTCCCAGTTTGTCATGTTCGTATTGTGCAACCATAGCTCGTTGCACCTGCTATGTAAGCAATTTGGTTGTGGCATGACATTGGCCCTCACAATTAGCTGCCTTGTGTTTGTTTTTTTTTCATGTCACGGTCAATTTGTACTGTACCTATTTGTATTAATTTGATAATTCTGACTGAAAAAGAGTGCTAAGAGTATTTTTCCGCCGGCTTTTTTTGTCTCTTGGTCTACTGTAATATCTTATTTAACAACTATCAACAACTATTTAAAGCCGAAGTATACGATGACTGACTTCATCAAGTGTTTTGTGAAATTCCTAAGATGAATATAACTTTTTTAATTTTGAATTTTTGCATTTTTAATGGCACTCAAGTTTTATCAATTTATTAATTGAATTACAAAAAACTGGAACTCTCCAATTGGTCTCAGTAATAAAGTGCTGTACCCCATTCTCTCGTTGCTGGTTTCGAATAGCTGCCAGCCAAACTACGCTACAGTCAATCGTACGCAACCACAGACTATTACGAGTATCTTAAAAACAATTACACAGAAGGCCAGCTCCATTATATAAAATCTTTTTTATTCGTTGTGGCACGTGTGGCTGTCAATCGGGACCAATATTTTCCCCCCAAACTTATACACACCGGTCTGTTCTGCGCTACCTATATCCAACATTTCTCGGTGACTTTGATCAGGTCGTCGTCCACCATGTCTGCCTTCGATGCATCTCCCAATAAATGGTCTTAGCTCGAGAACCCTTTTTACCTTTATCTAACCTCAACCTCACTCGGTGGTAAATGACGATGGGGTTGAAGTTCTTGGGTGAGGGCAAAAATGGTTCTTCTTACATAATAAACATTGCCGAAACACGTCAACGTGAGGCGGAAAATAAATATTTTATTGTACACCACAGAAAAAAATACAAAGTAAAACAAAAACAGAAACATGGTGCAAAGGTTGTCTAGTAGAGATCGCTTTCCAGCGATAAGACCGCCAATTGTATCTCAAAATTGTTATCATGTATTTCCTTTTTTTTGTACTTATTAATGGCATACAATAAAGTGTAAATAAATAAATAAACCATGGAGCAGATAAATGTTTAATCCTAACGGGTCGAACTGGAGCGTGGCGATCATAAAGAAAGCTGAAGAAGGAGAGAATTAAAAATAGCAATTTGAGAATCTGTATTTTCAGCATTTATGACCTCAGACCAGTCGACTTCCTGCGCATCACGAAGCAAGTTTTCATAGTCAATCCCATTAAAATTTCTTAACAACAGTACCCTAGGCTTGGTTTTAGGAGGCTTGACTTTATAAGAAAGGAATATTAAGTTATGATAGGAAAAGGCCTCTGCTTCTATTTGTCCAAGATGTACAACGTGATCCAAACAAGACACAATTATAAGGTCCAGAAGGGAAGCAGTGCAATTGGGGGAAAAAATGAGTTGCAGAGTATGGTAATATATTCAAGTTGCATCTATTAATAATTATTCAAGTTTTCTAGAGCGAACATCTTTTTTCAATAAACACGTATTGAAATCTCCCATAATAATAACGTGGTTGTATAGAGGAAGTAATTCTTCCAATAACTTCTTGAATACAGGAAAGTAGTTTGCGTAAGGAGATGCGCTATATGCCACTCCTAGAAGAACTTTAGTATTATATATTAACACTTCTTTAAAAAGATTTTCAGTCGCATGTGGGTTGGATGAAGTTTAAAGAGAAGAATTTACAATTTTACTTGAAATAACAGACCGTAAGTAGATAGCCACCCCACCACCAGTTCGGTCAATACGATCATTTCGGACGAGTTTAAAGCCTGGTAAGGCATATGAGATTGAAGATAGGCAGGGCTTCATCCACGTTTCGGAAACTAATATGGTATGAATTTTCTTAGAATCAAACGTTGCCAATATATTGGGGTAATGAGCTGAATACTTTGTGCGTTTTTGTGAATTACGTTAAAATGTTTCAGTAAAACTGAGAACTAAAAATCTAGATTTGAATTTTAGTGATTAATGGCCAAGTGGACACTGAAAAGATTTTACGACAAGGGCAACTCAGATTAGACGCCTCTAACGTCAGTGGTCGGCTATTCTTCACCATCCCTACGCAGTTTACTCTTTTAAGACTCTGCAAATCTCTTACGACATCATGTTTACCAGCTAGGGGTTTCTATTCATAGGCAAACCTACGCTAGCAACACTACTACTTAAGCTTGTTCTACTCATTGCACCTAACCGTCCTTCTACTCTATTCCACGCTTTGATTTCTCCGGAAACTACATAATCGGACGACCGGACCGGAGCGCGTTCATTCCGTTGTCCACCGCGTCCGTTTGCCCACGGTACCCCATTGTCATGCTAATGGTTCATTGGTTGAAATAACTAAAGAGTATAATTGGTTACGTTCAGCTGTGTCGGTAGCTCGCGTGTTTGCGGTAATTGGATAACCACAGACAAGCCAAGTGATTTTGTGGACTCCAATTTTCCGGTCATGAGGGACAATGTTGCATTGTTTGCTTAATATTGCAGTCTTCGTAATTCTTGTTTATTATCGAACAAAGAGCGTATTTTAATGTTATTTTATTTAGATATGATTTATACACGAGTAAATTAGTCATAGTGCTTATAAAATTTCATACCAAAATACACATGATATTATTATAAGTAGGTATGTCGTTTTTCTTGGTCATAGAAGCGAAATATACTTCAAATGGTATTATTTAATTATACATTTAGCACTTATCAATTATAAATTTTGCAAATTCCATTCTATTTCAGCTTGTTATTAAATATATAACTTGTTAAAACGTAATCGTTTCGGTAAAACGGTCGATTGGTCTTTTTTAACTGGTGAATTAATTCGAGGTTTTTACAAGAATTCGCCCGCAAAAGTACAAAGGAAGAGGTTCTTCAAAAAACACTGTCAGTGCCCGTAACACATCAGAGGCGAGAGGCGAGAGATTAAAAAAAAGGATCTGGAAAATGGTTTTACCGACAAGCGCTCTGAAACTGTTCACGAGTGAACAGTGCCTCAAAAGCCAGCCAATCCTTTTGAAACGTATATTTTAATTAAATGCGATAAAATCTGCTTTTTTCTAAATGTAGTCATGAAAACTTAAGATGATAATGATCATCAAAAAGTGTATTAGTTTAGATGACGATGATTATTTTTATAAGCCATCCTAGGTGTTCCTCATAATAAGATATTGTCAGCTGACCCTGTACTAATGTGTGATTACACTTTAACCTCATACTTATGAGAAAGTATGAGGTTAAAGTGTCAGCACACGGTTTTAGAAAGGAACTGGCTCACCATAAAATACCGTTGTAATCAAGGTTGCCTGTAAGAGATCGCTTAACAGCGATAAAGCCGCCTGCTGTCCCTATCTATTTATGTTCTTTCCATTTAAGAAGTTTTCCTTTTGTAATTGTGTGCAAAACAGCTAAAAAGAATCATTTCTATTTGTTCAAATTATGAAACAAAAAGTCTTTAAACAGGGACACAAAACTCCTGTAAACGACACTAAGACACCCAGAAAACTAAGGCCATAAAAGAAAAGGGGAATCTTTGACCCCCAGGCGTAAGTTTTAAGTAGCAATAATACTTTGGATAAGTGGGTTAACTGTCCCCTAAAACAATAAATGGGGAGTTCGAATGCAAAGTATAACTGCACTTTGCATCTCAACGTATGTTTTTGAGTCGTTATTTTATAACCGATATTCAAATTTAGTTAGTAACAGAGGTTGAAATTTCGAATTTCTGTTACATTTTCATAAACTTGGCCGGCTCTCCAATAATATTAGCAAGCAAATTCTGTGTTGGCTATTCATAAGGTGCAGTCAAAATGGTCAATGAGACTGTCCAGAATGGGAACAGAGTTTGAACTTTAATATGAAAAGTAGAGAAAGCTACGGCAGCCAGTGGCCAATGCCGATTTTTACTCACATTATCATGATAATAATAATATTATCTTTTATCTGAAATAGTTATGCTGCTAAGAAAAAACTTAAAAATAAAAATAAAGACAATATGGGTGGCTTTATCGCTTTAAGTTCCGTATTTTATAAAAGAAACAGTGTGTCATATATTAAATTTCTTTTTTTTTTATTTGTGAAGACTGAGTTCGATTATAAAATACTAGAGTGGTATTTTAACAAAGAACTTCCATGCTGGACTGGGAGCAAAGGAAAAAAACATAGAATGTGCCAGCTGCTTCTCTTCCCGGACATATTGTAAGACATATTGTATTGAGGGACAGAGGTTTTATTAGAGGTTTTTTGTGTTTGATAGGCTGACCCCCAATGTCACTGTAATAGTCTCTATCTATCTTTTTATTCAGATGGTTTTATAACCTTTGGTGTTCTGCCTACCCCATAAGGGATACAGGTGTGAAGTTATGTATGTATGTATGTATCATTGTATGCTGCTGTCCACACCGGTACCTCCATTTATTCTTTTGCTAAATTTAGTTAAAGTTAGAAATATTTTTCAGTGGATGTCTAACTAAACATCCAGGCATCCTACTGAAATGTAGCAAATGGATCTGTAAGTAATGTACTGAAACACAAACATACAAGACTGAGCAATGTACCTAATTGCATGTCCATGTTTACAAGCGTCCGTGTCTAGATGGCGCTAGTTGTCTTACTACTCGCTTTAATTGCCCAGACACCTATTACTAACAGTGCCGTAGTCGAGAATAACTTTCAAAAAAGTATTTGTATCATAAACTTTAATCTTTTAAGTATGTGAAACTTTGTTCACTGCTCCCGCTGGACGTAAACGGTATTCACTAATTAAGTCAAAACTAACTAAATCTGCTCACTAATATAATTAAGCAGAAGTTTTGTTAGTTTAACAACAAATAGCCAAATTTTTGAGGAAGGCTGTTAGAATAAAAGAGGAATATGCTATACCTATTCTATTAGGAAACTCCTACAATGTTAAAAAATACGAAAAGGCAAGTTATGACATAAATTACAACTTGAGGAAACTTTTAGTTCACATTTTTACCTCAATCTATAAATAAATAAACATTTATTTTCAAGAATATTTGTACGATGTAATGTTTATGTTTAGGTTAGATAAAATAATTGCCAATTTCCAAACTGCCTGATACAGGAGAGAAAATATTAACGCGAAAATATTAATTTATTGGCGACCTACAAAAAAATTTTGCTTTGTAAGTTTAAATAAAGTAGGTAATAAAGTAGTAAAGAGAGAATAGTTACATAAAGAATTGGTCGATTTGGAGACTGCTATAGAGAATGATTATGAATGTATGGCGGAGATATTATTAGAAATTATCACGAAGATGATTACTTTGATAATTAATTTTAAAAATCTCGTCTCTACAGACTTTACATTCGATGATTATTCGCACCCAATTCAGAGCATTCGTTTAATATAATAATAAATCTTGTAACAAGATATGTATCGCATGCGTCGGGGCTTAACCGGCGCAAAACACTCTAAAACAGCTCAATGGATTATCACATGTTTTACACACGGAATGATTAATGAGAAGGGTTTAGGTGTATAAATTATTAACTAGAATTTGGTTTAATATAAAGAAGCTGAAATATAAATAAACTAGCGACCCGCCCCGGCTTCGCACGGGTGCAATGCTGATACTAAATACACTACAGAAAAACTGTGAACGTTAGTTATATTCAGGCCGTCGGAGTAAGGCTTTTAAAAAACAATTTACTTAATAAAACTTTAATATAGTTACAATTCAAAGACATGAACAAGACTGAATTAAAATAATACAAATATAAAACATGATATCGACTAAAAATGACAATGCAGCAGTAATAGAATGCTTCTGTCTGCTGCGAGTGTGGGAACCTGCTGACTACGCGCGTTATGTCCGCGTAACTCCTCCGTCCTTAAGAGAGAAGCGCGACCCGCAGCTTCTTTCAACGTCCTCGTTGACATCAGGTTGGGATGGTATCTTCTTCTTTGACCGCAGCTTCCAGGCGATGAAGGCGACCGCAGCGGCAATGTATATGGTCACACTCGATAGACTTGGTATTGCAACTGCTATGGGGAAACTGAAGTCCTGTTCTTCCATCTGTATCTCTTTGGCTTGATTTATCAGCTCATGGATGCTGTCGAGTCGAATATCCTCAATTTTGATCTCGTACTTCGTTAGTTCATTGTTGATATAGTTAGTTTTCGGGAGAGGTATGATATCATTTATACATAATGTTTTGGTGTGTGTCTGCAAGGTTCTGTTCATGATGGTTATTTGGCAATCATCTGTGAGTTTCAGTAGGTAAGCACCAGATAACCGCTTGTATTCTACTTTTTGTTCACACTGTTTTCTTAAAATTTCGTCTTCTTTAGTAATTATTATCCAGGTGTTTTCTTTGATTTTCTGTATTTTTCCGTTTTGTAAGTCTACTTTCGCGTGAGTACAGTTGGTGGGCCTGTGTTGGATGAGCGAGATGATGCAATCTTCGGTGAGATGGCTTCTTCTTAGATTTGGTAGTTTACAGAGACGTGTATCATCGGAGATGCTGCGACAGTCCTCTTCCAGGTAAGCGAACTCTTCGCTTCCGAGTGCAAGGTATTTGGATTTGGGAATTATAGATTTGTTTTGCTTATTAGGGATGGAGTAGAGGTGAATAAAATCATAAATATTAGGGGTGACTACAGGGATCTCTAAAATAAAGGTAAGTGAGTGCTCAGTACTATACGCTTTTACCTCTATTGACCGTTCAATCTTATGTATATTTCTTATGTCTATTTCCGCTACTGGTTTATATTGTAACTTACTACTAATATTTAACATTTCTAAAATTAAATTTTGTGGACTTATTATACTTGGATGCATAGTCCCTAATCTAGAAAAACTAATAGCATCTTCTAATAGTGAGAGCTTATCTAAAATAATTTGTAAACTAAAATCTATTTGTACGTAAATATCTAAAAACTGTAAATGATTACTAACTAAATTTGACGAATTTGTAGCCCTTAAAAGGTTAAATAAAAGTTTTCTTTGATTATCATTAATTCTCTCTAATTGAGAACTAAACTCCTTAATAGCGTTATGTGCTAAAGAAATAGTTTTCTTTAATGGCGTTTGTAGGTTTTGTAAGCTAGATTTTAAAGTATTAATTTCACTTTCTATTTTTAGGGCGTCCTCGTTATCTAAATTTCCTGTTATTGATTTTACTATTGAACCTAAACCGTTAATTAAACCACGTTTACGTCTGGTTGGCGGCGCAAGGAAAGATAACTTTTTATTTATTAAACTTAAGTTATGTTCAATTTGGTCTTTATAAGTTTTGTGTATATCATCGGATGGTGTATTTGCCTCTGCTCGTTTAGTGCTTGCATATAAATTAGTGATACTAAAAGTTGTATCTCGGAGATAAGTTACATTATAGACACATGCTAGGCTAAAGGAGTCCACATGTCTACGTATTTCGCCTTGTTTAAGTAGTACTATACCGTTGGTGTTGTCGATAGGGTCTAGGATTAGGGCTGCCTTGGCGCAGAGCAGGATGGCTCCTGAGATGACAAATCTGGAACAAGGTGAGGTCTCCGTAGCAATTTGAAGTGTACTCGAATCGATTTAGAATTAGAATGAGTACCTATTATTTCAGCGACGCTGTTGGGGTGTAAATGTATAATTTTATACGGACCTTTAAATACCGGCTTAGTTTTATCATTTCGTGCCGTTTTGGCAACCTGTTTATAAACAGTTTCACCTACCTTGAAGGTGATTTCTTCTGCATGCTGGTTTCGCCTAGAAATGACCTGATCTTTATTTTTAGATAAATGCGCTGAAATGCATTCCTGTACGGCTTCCGCGTTCATCTTATGCTTAATAATGTAGTCTTGGTAGAATTCTTTTGGGTAATATAGTTCAAGTGGATTTCTGGATGAAGTATGACCGAAAAGTAATTCGTGTGGAGTGTAATTTGTAGCAGAGTGTATGGAGTTATTGTAGGCTATTACTGAATATTTCATTATATTTTGAATGGGGTCTTCTTTGTTAGTCATTCTTTTGATTCTAATTATTTCGCCAATTGTGGAATGAAACCTTTCTATGGGGGAGTTAGAATTAGGATTATATGGTGTAGTGAAGTGTATTTCTATGTTATGGAGTGCACACAATTCTTTAATAACATCGTTCTCAAATTTGGTATCTGAATCTGTAGTAATTTTAAGTGGTAGGCCAAATACAGAAAATATTTGAATCAGAGCTTCCGCGATATGGACACTACTGCAAGCTGTTAGTGCAATGGCCTGAGCATATTTGGAAAAACAATCAATTATAGTTAGGAAAGTAGCTCCGCCTGTGGAATAAAGATCCATAAAAAGATGCTGCCATGGTTTAGTTGGGGTTTCAGTTATGGCTAAGAGAGGTCTTAAAGGGTTGCGTTCATATTTAGCCTTTAAGCAAGTGTCACATTGATTGACGTATCTTTGGATAGAAAGGAGCATATTAGGCCAGTGATAATTGCGATGAAGATGTTTGTACGTCTCTTGAATACCACGGTGTGTTGTTTTGCCCTCGTGGTACTTCTTTATAAGGGCCTCTTGTTCAGACTTATTTTCGACAAGAGTGACACGAGTGGAACATTTGATTAATTTAGGACCTCTGTCATTAAATATGGTAGTATATACTCGGGAAAATACATAGTAAAGTTGTTCGTCATAAAAATAACAATGAAAAACTCTATCTGCTATGGTGTGCTCCTTTAAAAATTTTATTATTTGTTCCTCAGTATTATTAATAGGTATGAAAACGTCTTTGATTACAGTTCGGGAATTGGTTGACCTATTCTCTACTCTGTATTCAGAACCTGGTGTTGAACGAATATGAAATTGTTTGAGTTGTCGGTCAATGGCGTCAGTTACTATTGGAATACCTCTATTGTCGTTGTCAGGTTGTGTGTGGTTGGTAGATACTAATTCGTTTGTGTCAGTTACAACACTCATGGAGTCGGATTCGTTGTCTACTGAAGGAGGTGGGTGAGTAAGGTCACTATTTATGCTAGGTGGGTTATTAGAGACAGGATTTTCAATTGGTTGATTTTCATTTTGTGCACGCTCGTCAATCATGTCAAGTATATCGTCAATTATTTGATGTTCATTGTCAACGTTAACAGCAAGTGACTCTGTACTATTGTGAAAAATTTTTGCACGTGAAAGGGCATCTGCGTTGGTGTTTTGTCGGCCCTTTTTGTACACTATTGTATAGTCGTACTCAGCTAGCTTCAAGCGCCATCGGGTGAGTTTCGAATTTGGATCTTTTAAAGACATTAGCCACATTAGAGGGCGATGGTCGGTGTAAATGGTAAACTTTCGACCATACAGGTAAGGTCGGAAGTATTTTACGGCCCAAATAATTGCTAGTAACTCCTTTTCGATGGTAGAGTACCTAGATTCGGTGTCAGATAACGTTCTAGAGGCGTATGCTATTGGTTTATCGGATCCAATATTACCTTGCGATAATACTGCTCCTAAAGCTATGTCTGAAGCGTCAGTCGTGAGTACAAAAGGCTGGTCAAAATCGGGGAACTGTAAAATGGGTGCGTTGGTGAGAATCTCTTTACATTTGCAAAAGGAGTCGAGAAACTCTGGGGAATGAATGACTTTACTATTTTTCTTTAGGCAAACTGTCATAGGTTTAGTTAGTTTAGCGAAGTCCTTTATGAACTTCCTATAGTAACCAACTAGCCCTAGGAAAGACTTTATTTCTTTTTGGTTGCTGGGTAGGGGGAAGTCTAATACTGCTCTTATTTTATCTTTGTTAGGTTTTAAACCCTCATCTGTTAATTCGTGCCCTAAGAAGTTGACTTGTTTTGCTAAGAATTCCGATTTATCTAACTGAATTTTGAGGTTATGGGTTCGAAACCTGTCAAACACATCTTTGATTTTTTGAATGTGTTCCTGTAGGGATGTGGATACTATTATTACGTCATCTAAATAAGTAAAAACGTTACTTAAGCCTCTTAGGATATGGTCCATTAGTCTTTGAAATGTGCTAGGCGCGTTTTTTAAACCAAAGGGCATTCGAAGGAATTCGTAATGGCCTCGTTCGGTGGTGAATGCAGTTTTCTCTATATCGTTCGGGTGCATTTCAACCTGATGGTACCCGCTAGCTAAATCTAGCGTGGTGAAATACTGCGCCCGCCCTAGCCTGTCTAAAATGTCGTGAATGTTAGGAAGAGGGTATTTGTCTTCAATAATCCTATCATTCAGTCGCCTGTAATCGATGACAAGTCTCCATTTCACCTGTCCGGATGCATCAGGCTTTTTAGGTACAATGTGTACAGGACAAGACCAAGGTGATATGCTTTCCCTAATTAATCCCTGCTTAAGTAATTTGTCAACCTGATTTTTAATCTCTTTTCTTTGCTGTGGTGCTTGTCTATAGCTCCTAACAAAAACTGGAGTTTCATCTTTAAGTCTGAGTTCGTGTTTGACTGCATGTGTGAAAGTCAATGGTATGTTTTCAGAATAAAACAAGTCCCTATACTGGTAACAGAGTCTGGTAATTTCCCTTTTCTCTTCGTCATTGAGATGGCTTGTCTTTATTTTATTCAAATTATCGACAAGTTCTCTCTCCAAATCTGATTCTACGTCCATAGTCATTGAATTTAAATTAGTTTGTGAAAAATTTTGTAGGTCTAAGTCATACCGTTCTAAGTCAATGTGAGTTTTATTTGAAATGATTTTCTTTTTATCGCTAAAATTTATTACAGAAGTTTTAAACGATCCATTTTTTACTGTAACTACAGCTGAAGGAGATTTAAGTTCATCAGACCAATAAAATTCATCATGTAAGTATTGTCCGTCAGTGTAGTTTGTTTTAACTGTAATTATTTTAGAACACTTTGGATCAACACTTATTTTTCTAACTGGATAATCGAAATAAAGAGGTATGGCGGCTGTGGATGTATGTAAAGTCTTATGTTTCAAGTCAATGTTACTATCTAAAATTTTTAATAAGTCTAAACCAATTAATCCCTTATATTTAGTGTCAAAATCAAAAATTAAAAATTTGTGTATAATGTTAGTGTTGAAAATGGGTGGTAGGGGTAAGTTTACTACGTGATTATGGCGAGTAATTGCATGTGCAGTTTTAACTTCAAAAGGTTCCACTTCAACATAATTTTCAAAAATAGAATTCTTAATTGCTTCGGGAGAAATCATTGATCGAGAGGCCCCTGTGTCTATCAAAAATTTACCATTAAATTCTTTTATTTCGACATAGGGTAGGTGATCTTTATCCTGGTGGTTTAATTTTACTAAGTTTGGCCTTCGGTGTCCTCGGTCAATGAAAAATCCTGATTAATACTATTACTTACCTCGTTACTGCTACTCTGCTCAGCAACATTCTCTAGCTGGTACGGTTCGCAATTATTATTCAGTGTAGTGTAGTAGTCCGGTTCGCTGTAAAAATAGGGTTGATTATTATTTGGTATAAACTGTTCGTCAGGCGTGTAATACAGTTCCTGAAACTGTGGGGTTGCAGGTTTGTTTACCGATCTCATGGTGACGTCAGATGTTTTCTGCGGAGGGTTGTGCTGCGGCACGTTCTGCTTCCTGTAATTTCTGCTGTTCCTAAAATTACCTGAGTTCCTAGGTTGAGTAAAATTATGCTGCCATGGTGCTGCAGGTCTAATCCACTCGCGTACTTGCTCTGGTACTGGAGGATTCTGGAAAGGTGTTACCGTCTGCTGCTGCACAGGATATAGTACAGGCCGCTGCATCATGGGGTATATGGGTCTAAAATTGGGATTAAAATTACTGGTGGGCTTTTGTGGCTCCTTGGGTCTAACGTGTGACGTCATTTGAGGTAGATTATTAGAAGGTATTATACGGTTATGTGCAAGCCTAGCTTCTTCTTGGCGAGCGGCAACTATAGCTAACTCTAATGTACTAGGTTGAGTGATTCTAACGCCAATCGAAATATTAAACTCTAATTGGTGTATATATTGCTCGATAGCCATACTCTCATAATACATTTTATCTGAATGACCACCGACTGAGTGAAGCGTATCGAGCATCTCTCGAATGCGTTTTCCGAACGCATCCGCATCTTCACTCTTATTCCTACGCATCCTAGTGAGCTCCTGCATCAATTGTATCTCGTTACGGGGTTCGCCTAGCCGCCTAAGTAGTGCGGTTTTGATAGACACCCAATTGTCTAAACACTCCTCGTACGCAATACTATCGATAGCCGGGCCACTTAACCGGCTCTTAATTAAACACACTAATGCTGGGTGATTCGCATCCGCAGGGGTCATTAATGAGATAATGCTATCCACTTCTCTTATATAAAAATTAAGGGTTTTTGGATTGCCATCATATCTTGGCATTAAATCCGCAACTATTTTAAAATTAGATCCGCAATCTGATAACGCCATCTTAAAAAAAATATACCACTTTTCTACGTAGATATACTATTAAGAAACGCGTAGACTATATAGCGATAATAGCAAATAGACCGAAACACACACTTAACACAAATAATACGTATATAACTAATTATCGGAAGGAAATATAGCACGGGAACTCGGAAGTTTCAAAGAGCTTACCGGGATATCCTTTGCTTCTCCCACCGGGTCTTGTCAGTCACGGATCTCCTTTATTCCGGATTTCCGTTCTTCTCCGACGCCTGCGTAGATTCTTCTTATACGGATCGCGGTTAGAAACGATAAAAACCGTTCACTTCGATGATTCGCGAAGAGTTTAATTCAACGATACCCGAAATGCCACGATCCTACCGACTGCGCCAGTTATATTCAGGCCGTCGGAGTAAGGCTTTTAAAAAACAATTTACTTAATAAAACTTTAATATAGTTACAATTCAAAGACATGAACAAGACTGAATTAAAATAATACAAATATAAAACATGATATCGACTAAAAATGACAATGCAGCAGTAATAGAATGCTTCTGTCTGCTGCGAGTGTGGGAACCTGCTGACTACGCGCGTTATGTCCGCGTAACTCGTTGTATACAGGGTTACTGGTTAAATCGACCTAGATCCATTAGGGGCGTGTAGCACCTGTCTTTTTTAACTTATTTCAATATGAAAAACCTTACCCCAAACCTAACCGTTTTCGAATTTTGTTATTGTTATTGTGTTAAAAGATGATTGCTGTTGAGTTTCTTGCCACTTCTTCTCAACAGATCGACTTTCCGAAGTGGTGGTAGATTCAGTTCAATTTGTAAATTGTGATTATTTCAAATGTATTTAAATACTTACGAAATTAAGATTCTTTTGACTTTGATTTTGACTTTGAGATAATCGATGTTTAATTTTTTTAATAAAAAATGCCGATTTTTTGGCCATTAAATATCATATTTTGAAATTGGTGCGCTTTTTTATTATTATTATTTACGTTGTATAATATATTATGCAGATCAAGGTGTTCTATGATCTTAGTAACCAAAATCCTACGTAAGATTACTAAATACATAGTTCTGAGTGACTAAATGTTCTTAAAATCTGTAGTTTTTTTTACAGTTTACTTTTCTTTTAAGAATATCTCAAAAAGTTATTGTGGCAGTCGTTCGGCAGTGTGTGCTTAAAAACATCTACAGCTACCTTACAAAATATAACATATAGGCACGCCAAAGGCCCCGGCCGCGTATTTACAAAGGATATACTATTAGAGTGAAAGTGCAAACTGAACTGGCTTAGCTTTTGTATGACAAAAACTTGCCAAAACCCTAATCTATTCTAGTACAAAAATTGACCGAAGTCGCGTAGACTTTGTGAGATAACTTCAATTTAACATTGCAGCAACAAAAGCTATCCCATTTGATATCGATATTTACCGATCGTTAGCTTAAATTTGATACTTAAATGGCAATTGTTCTGATTTTCAAAGATAGGAATAAAATGTGCATGCATTATGACCATCGTTATTTTGATGACTTAACGTTTGACTTTTGACCATGTCGGGATTGTCCAGGGTTGACTATAATAGCTGACCAGGTTTATGGCGCTTCGCCGGCCGCTACCGCGCCACCGCTCGCTTCGCTCGCTCGGCTCGCGCACGTGCATAACAATATGCAACCTAACATGCTCCTCCTCGCTGCGCTCGTCGTCGTACCTAACCGTACCGACTCCGCCTTCCGGTGCGGGAGCCCTTCTCGTAGCTTGTCTCTTTCATCGCAATGTATATCAAACAAAGATATACCTACTTTTCATCTTGACAAAAGCTTATATATTTGAGTGAATATGTATTATACAGTACTAGGTTTTATCTTTGCATTTCTTTGAAAATTACAAGAGCAAAAGCTAATCCATTTCAGTAAATTTTTTTACTGAGTTAGATTAGGTATTGTCGAGTAATGTGCATAAACAAAAGCTCCTCTATTAGAGTCTGACTCGTGACTCAAATAGTATAGCCTTTGTATATTCGCGCCCCGGCCAGCCGGTACCGCTGAAAACGCTACGTCCCGCAATCTTTAAATCTGTAACATCTTCGAAAATATTCATTTAAATCATATGCTGTAAGCCATATAGATCTATATTAAATCAAAAATTTATGTAAAGTATTTAATTGGATAAGGATTAATGCTGTATTGGTTAAAATCGCTTCGAATATTAGCCATTATTTGTCGTATGTATGTAATGGCAAAAAAAAATTATTGTGGGATATCCATAAGAGATAGACCATCGCGGAGTTTTCTGTTGACCTTTTCAATGTGTACAATACTTAGTACATTATTTTGATAAATCTCGTAGTGTTCAGCCTGTGATTGCAATGTAAACGGAAAATATGTAATTATTTACGACATCACATTAGAAACCTCAAAAATAACAGTATTTCTCCATTATTTAGTAAGTGCCATATGTGAAATCGCTCATACAACTCCATACGCCATCGATGAAAAAAAACGTATCCAGTAAAACGTATCCAGTGAACGGGCTGTAAGACGATTACACGGTTTTTTTATTTACGACGTATCCCGCGTTTGATCTATATTGATCTATATCTCTCCTGATGGTAAGTGGAAACGAGGCCGAAGATGTCAGCACACGGGTTATTGATGAAATTGGGTGTTCATAAAAAAATCCGTAACACATCTCCGCTACAGTGGTGATAATTGGTAGCCAATTTTATAGAGTTCCAGAATACCTAGCACCAAGTGAGGTCCTTTCAGATTAGTCCCTTTTACTATATAGGGCTATTCTAAACCTATAAAATTAGTCTTAAAAATTATAAGTATAAGTAAGTAATAGTCATGGGTGGTTTCACTCAAATAAACATGAAAACACTCATCGAATGGCAAGTTTATGATTACTGCCTAAGTCACGAATTGTTCGAGTGTAGCTACCTTTGCGTTGTGAAAGGTCCTGTTTTTGGTAATAAATATTTCTAAGCTGTTCTTCTGGTGTACCTTCTAGTCGGTATATAATTCGAGTTTTCACTACATTGTGTCAAAACATAAATGTCACGTATAATAAATAAATCACGTACAATTTTATTTGAAATTGTACTTTACGTTGCTAGGTGATTCGAACTTTTATTGACTTACAATAAACTCTTCTATTCTTTATAACAATACAAAAACAGTTAGCTTCTTTGTTCATTACTTATGACAAAATTCGTTTTTGTATCGTAAAATCGTTACGTTAACGCGTATAACAGGTAGAGTAAAAACTCTCCTATAAAAGTTTTATTTAACTACCGCACAGTATGGATAGTATTACGTTAACGTAGACTTAAACTTCAAGACGTTTGCACATATTTCTTCGTAATTGTATTTCTGTCTTGCTCTGGTGGCCACCCCAACCCGGAGTTTGGAAATTAAAAATGGACGGAAATTAAAAATCCCTGGAGTCCATCAATAAATTAATCACTAAATAATAAATTTAGGTGGTTACCTAACAGATTACTAAGGCGCTAATCTGTATACATGTAGGTAAATAGTTTGAACTTTAAATAACCCATTTCTTGATTCGTTGTCCGCGTCTGGTTGATTAAGAGTTACCATCGCACCGGAAAAAGAGTTTTGCGAGTGGCAACTTATACGCATAGTAGAAAAATTTTGCGCAACAGCGTCGCTCCGACGATAATGTGTTTCAACATATATGTACAACTATTGTCCGTTCATCGTAAGATGTCCCCTGCCGTTATGTTGGCACTATTGCTTGTCAAGCTGTTTTCGTTATCTGGGATAGTGAATTAATCCTTTTTATTGATTACTTGCAGGAGACTTCCAAATCATGTAATCGCAAATTGTAACACTAATAAAGAATTTTGATTTGATTTGATTTGATTTTTTTGCTTGGTGGTAGGATCCCTTCTGGGTCCGCCTGGCTAGCGACCACCCTTTATATAAAGTCTGCCGCCAAATGTTACCGCTCCGGCGGTAATGTGTTCCGGCAATATTGTATAAAGAGCCAGTTCCTTCCTAAACCCGTGTGCTTTCATCTTCGACCTCATCGTCACTTACCATCAGGTGCGATGGAGGTCAAACGCGGGTTTAGTCACTTATAAAAAAAAAAAAATTTGACTTGCGAAAAGGGCAAACGATAACTGGATCCTATTATGCATACTTAATCCCGAAATTACGTGAAGCGATTTTTTTTTTTTTTATATTGTAAGGATAGGACGTTTGTCTTCCATGCCACCTGATGGAAAGTGCGCATGAAGACTATGGTGTTACACGTCCATCCACGAAAAACCTATTCACTCGACACTTAAAAGTTCCAGGACTGTAGTGGTCAGGAAAAACAGACGCAGGCAGATTGTTCCACACCTTGGCAATCCAAAGGAAAACGTTGTGGGAAATTGTCATTGGGCGTGTTGTTTCTCCAGGATAACGCTCCACCTCATCGTTCGGATGTTGCGCTCACCGCAATCCGCAGTGCTGGCTTCGAAGTCCTTGATCACGCACCATATTTTCCTGACTTAGCCCCGAGTGATTTTCACTTATTTCCAAAATTAAAGGAGCATATTCGTGGAACTAAATTTGACGATGATGACGCGGTTATGACTGCCGCAGAGGAGTTTTTTAATAGTCGAGAAAATGATTTTTTTGCGGAAGGAATAAGAAAGTTGGAGATGCGGTATTCTAAGTGTATAAGATTAGAAGGAGATTAAGTAAAAAAATAAAATATTATTGTTTTTTTTTTTTTTTGTATTCATTCTAAGAATTTTTTGATTCGCCCTCGTATAATATAAATTGTGTCGTCATTCAAAACCTTCCTAGTCTTATAGTTGTTTATTATTTACAAATTAAATATATATGTATTCGTGGTAGGTATAAACAAAGTTAGATTACGGGGTTAAAATGGACACATATTATTGGTAACACTGCTGCCACAATGCTGCCAACATCAGCAGGCAGGGGACATCTTATAGTGAACGGTCTGTAGCTGATTCAAGATCATTGATTTAAGATAATAATTAACGCAATAAAACCCGAATAAAATTAGACTTTATTACATGGCTTTAAATAACGCCATCTATTGAAAGAATCTGAAAGTTTTAAACCAACATCCACCCACAATGGCACGCAGTGTTTCCGTGTGTTACTAAATACTAACCGCGGGTGGTGCTTTTAAAAATGTTAACTAAAGCAATTTCATAAAATAAGATTTCGCCAAATATCTAATGAATACTGTTGTCATCAATCGTTTCGTTTAGTTTTTCTGTTACATTGTTCATTTTTAACGAGGTATGATTTTATACAGGACTCTTAAACAACGCCATCTGAAAAATGTAACTGAATACGTCTAGAAACATAACCACGTTATCATAAGTAACACGGTAAATATGATAGATGGCGTTGTTATGAAAAATCGTTGTCTCTTCTGGGATGCACTTATGCTATCAATTAAACAATAATAGGTAATTCATTACTGATATTTTAAAGTTTTAATACTTAGACATGGTGATAATCGGTTTATAAAGAGTCTGTAACATATTGTTTATTATGTGGGAGAAACGTCTCATTCTTATCAAAAAATCCGGTACCCCAGTATAAACATTTAATAAATTCTTTATTTGCTGGTATATGGTAATTACAAGTAGGTCTTAAATTATTTTATATGTCCAATCACATACTGCCGTAGTTTCAGCGTGCAAATATACATGTCAATTTTTTTGATTAAGCTAGGTCAGGTCTACAATTCAAATTACAATGAATGTCTAATAAAATTCCAATTCAACTAAAATTAAATTCAAATTGTACCAAATGTCAACTTCAATTAAGATTAAATTTCAAATTTTAGTGTATGTCCTACTAAATTAAAATTATACCTAATGTCAACTTTGATTAAAATTAAATTAAATACAGCTAAGTCATACAAAGAAATGTCAAATAATTTAGAAAATATAATATATAAACTAGTTCAGGATACAAACAGAAAGATAAATAGAAAATTTTGTTATTAAATGTCATAGATCTTTATCATTCAAATATGTACGAATGTCATAATACATTTTGTTTAAAATTTGCCGCAGTAGCCACCAAATAACTTTGAATATAGCGTAACCGAATATAAATAGTTTATTTCCTACATCTCTATTTGATGTAGCGCTTATTTTTTATGACAAAGTCCTCAAATAAGGCGTCCACTCTGTGAAACGTTAGTTGCCCATATCGTTTTAGTTCTGGAATCTCCCATGCAGCCTTTATGGCCGCGGCAGGCACTTAATCTTTAGATAGAGGTTTAGCCAATCCAATAAAATGACAGTAATGGTTTAGTTGATAAGCCCGTCCACGTGCTTCAATCCTGAGATTAAACTCGGGTAATGTCACCAGTAAAAACAAGTTAATATAAGTAACTCACTGTTAACTTAATGTTAGTATAAGAGCCTTTAGACTTTTATATATCGAGTAGGTACATTGCTATGAAAACGTACGAACAGAAAGAAAAAAAGCTGTAGGTGTAAGTATAAAATCTTATCCTGTTTATTTTCAAAAGTCTGTTTGTCTGTTTCGACTTATTCCTTGTTAGGCAATAATTCTTAAAAAACTGTTAATTATAATTATTTATTTATATTAAAATTTTAATTAAGTTAACATTAAATAGTTGGATATGTAGTATTTATACTTTAAAAATATATATTTCTCCTGAAAATTAGATGATGGTAAGAGTTTATAATTCTGTCTGGGGCCACATTAGCGGCTAACGTTCAATGCTCATTTGCGCGGTAATTATTACGATTATTTCTAACGCGACAATACATAGTTTGTCCGCTTCATTGCATTAATTTGGGTTGTTCTCTCGCATTGAAATGGAGGGATCAAATATAAATATTGCTAATATAATTATATTATAATAAATATTGTCGAAAAAGACAAAACTTTGGGACAAAACAAGGGATAATTTTATTCCAGATATTCCCATGAGAAAGCGATATCCGCTAGTTAATCCGTGAATACTGATAGATTATTAAAAGTTCTGGCAAGGTTTGGTATTATAAATTGCAATTATAAATTTAATATTTTCTTGTTATTATATGGGTAAGGTTTCGTACTTTCGTTAAAGTGCTTTGAAATAAACACCCTTCCTCTTACTATAGAGACACCCACATAGTTAATAGCCATTGTGATTAGTTGAATGTGTGGCGTAGACAAGGGTCTCACCTATTTGTGTAGTCTAGTCTACGTGGGCCATTGTAACCGCATCCGCTGTCGCTTCAATGGTGTCAGTTTCAGTATTATTTCTCTTTGCGAATATGTCTTAATAATCTAGTTACGCTTATACTAGGGTGAATCAAAAAGTTCTTAGAAATTTATATGTATTTAACCTTTTTGGAGGCAGTTCGATATTTTTTTTAAAGATTGACATGTACATATTACTTTTCCAGACTTTCAATTGTTTTCGACAGATCGTTCGCAAAATATTAATTTTATTGTTGAGTGTTCTGATAAAAAAAAACGAAATTATGGAGAAAAACAAGTTACGCGCGGTAATAAAGTACCTATCTGTTCCTGAAAAAAATGTCAACGAAAGAGATTTTTTCGGACATTCAACAGACATTAGGGAATGATGCTTTACCCTGTTTCACTGTGGCTTATTGGGTTGCTGAATTTAAAAGAAGTAGATCGAGCTGTAAAGATGACCCGCGTTCTGGACGATTTTCAACTTCCATCACCGAAGAAAATATCAAAAAAGTGGAAAAATTGGTTTTAGACGACAGAAGAATTACAATAAAATATTTAGCTAAGATCCTTAAGATATCGTTTGGTAGCATTCAGTCAATTTTAACCGATTCACTGGGGTTGAAAAAAGTGTCAGCAAGATGGGTGCCATGAATGTTAACCGAAGAAAACAAAAAAGAAAACGTTTGGAAATTTTCAAGCGTAATCTCATTTTTTCGTAGATACACTTGAAGTACGTTAAATCAATATATATGAAACTGTTCCGTTACTGACCGAGTGACTGTGTGACTGACAGACAAGGTAAAGCCGTAACTACTAGGCGTAGAGAGCTGAAATTTGGAACATAAATTTTTAGGGGATGTAGGGGTGCACTAAGGAAGGAATTTCCGAAATTCCCACGGGAACGGGAAATATAGGACTTTTTAGTTTGTATGAAAAATCTTATTCCTTGAGTGCACCAATGTGAAACTTGGTGTAAAGGTTTTTCAATATGTTTCTGGTTGTTTTATGAAAGGAATTCCCAAAATTCCCACGGGGTCGGGAAAAATAAGACTTTTATGTTTACGCGCGTACGAAGTTGCGGGAAAAACCTCGTTATTTATAAATTGAACGGAATCTACCACCACTTCGGAAAGTCGATCTGTTGAAAAGAAGTTTCAAGGCAATCATCTTTTAAAAATATACAATGACAGTTTACAGCCAGAGCATCCCATCTTCTTGCATCTATCTTACTATCTGACTATCTTATCTTACTTCTGACCCTAGACGGAGCTTTGAACTTCGATCTTCGATCTCAGCTTAACTTACTAACTACGATTACTAGCATCATAATCTTGGCCTTTGCAATAGTGCTGAAATATTGAGACCTCATAATAAATAAATAAATGTTGTGGTTTTATGAAGAGCCTTTCCCTTCCTAAGCCCTTGTGCTTTCATCCGTGACCTCATCTGTTCTTACCATTAGGTCAAACGTACGGTAAGCAACCAGTATAAAACTGAGCATCATAATATCTGATAACAAGAAAGTGAGCCTTGAATAGTCAGAACTAGATTTAATTTAATGAAGTGGGACCAAATGGAAAGCGACAGCTTTCTAATAAAAAAGAATCATCAAAATCGGTTCACTCAGTCAAAAGGTATGAGGTAACAAACATAAAAAATAACAAACGAATTGAGAATCTCCTCCTTTTTTTAAGTCGGTTGAAAGTAGTTTTTCGTCTTTGAGGTAGAAAATTACATCTATACGGCGTACCTAAGGTTAAGTATTTGAAGGGCAACTTTTGTTACTTTTGTACGCAAAATTCACTCTGAAATCTCAATACTAAAATCTGAACCTAGTTAAAACAAAAGTTTCGTACTTAATTAAAAAGTAAAATTGCAACTAACTTCGGAAAATCTTTTTACCTTCCACTATGAAAGTTAATTCGCAGAAAGCCACTGTTTTTAATGAATAATTAACTACAACGTTTTATAGAAACTGTCTAAATGGTATATTTGAATATTCATTGAACCTTCATTGGCTTTGTCACGAGTTGTTGTTACTACACGAGAATGTTGAATCCATCAATCCTTAAGTAGGTATCACATTGGACACCTTCCTATGGATTAATGCGGTCAGTAACCTTTGGAAGTTATTCTTTCAATAATATATACGGAATGAAACAGAGCCGAAACGTTAATGGAATCAGAAAATATAAGTGACAGGATAGCAAACAAACTTTGATCACAAAGGATAGGTAGTATCATGTATATGTTACATTATAACTAAAAAGGTACAAGGATTAAGTTTAAAAAAAAGGTTTATTCATCTTAGAAATTTCACAAAACACTTGATGAAGTCAGTCATCACATACTTCGGCTTTAACTAGTTGTTGATAGTTGTTCAATTTTCAGTCAGAATTATCAAATTAATACATATAGGTACAGTACAAATTGACCGTGACATGAAAAAAAAAAACAAACACAAGATAGCTAATTGTGAGAGCCAATGTCATGCCACAACCAATGTCATGAACAACTTCATGATTCATAATAAACCATCTGTAAATTTATTGATGTTTATATGCATACAAGAGTTTATTTTCTAATAACAATATAGGTATTCAATGAGCTTTATTTGAAACTAGCTGTGACCCGCGACTTCGTCCACGTGGATACCGTTTATTAGAGTTGGATAAATACTATTATTATATCCTCCTTGAAGTTAAAACTTACCTTATTCGTCAAAATCGATTCAGTAGTTTAGCTAGCGGTAGCGTCGGGTGTCGGGTCACCCTCTTCCCTAAAATATGGTTGAGGAGGGTGATGGCTGGTGCTTGCGTTATACTCGTGAACGGGTGCTGCTAGCGGTGCCAGGTCGTTTTGCTGAAGACTTTATGACTATGTTACTTTTTTGAATTTGACTCTGACTTCCCCATCTCCATGTCCACGTCCGTGTTTGTGTCCCGTCTCTTTCCACGACTATTCCCATCTCCATGCTCATTATCTGTATTATCTCTCACCTCTATCGCTACATCTATCTACTTCTATCTTTACCTCTATATCTATGTCTTAAGAGTAGAGGTGTTAAAGGAGTTGAGTGAAAAATATATAGGATGGTCACAAATATTTACTGACGGATCTAAGAATGGGTTAAGATTGGGCGCAGTCTATTGTGATGGTATGGGAAATGTAGCTATGTTTAGGAATAAATACAATGTTTCTATTATGACGATGGAACTCATTGCAATCTTTGAAGCATTGAAATTTATAGGCGGATTAGAATGTCACAAATTTGTTATTCTTACAGATAGCAAAAGTGCCTTGCAGCATTTAGCTCGATGCGCCTCTGGATACAGCAGAGGTACATCGGTAGCTTACAGAATTCTTGACATTATCCATAATTTTAGTACACGTGATATTACTCTCAGGTTGCAATGGGTTCCTTCTCATATAGGGTTAAGGGGAAACGAAGAGGCTGACAGATTGGCAAACTTAGCTTTAACAGAAGGTTTAGAAATATCTATTTTACCAATTTTTACAGAGATCCTATATGAATTGAAAAACAAATGTTATGACAAATTTACAGAATACTATGATGAAAGAAGTAAAGAAAAGGGAATTTGGTATAAGACAATACAGTGTCAGCCTCTTAGGATCCCATGGTTTATCAGTGCGCCAAAAAGTAGACAATATATTATTATATCCCACAGACTTCGATCTAACCATTATCCATCTAGAAAATTTGGCTTCTTAATGAAAAAACTAGAATCGCCTTATTGTGAAACCTGTAATACTGTAGACGACGTCCAGCATATACTTTCAGAATGTGTTAAGTATCAGAGAGAAAGACAAGACCTTTTGCAAAAATTTGATATTAATAGATTAGATGTCGGCGTATTCTTGACCATATTATCACAAATCCAAACTCAGAAGTGTTTAATAACTTAATTCACATATTTTTGCACAAACAAGTCTCTCTCTGTGATTCATAAATATGATTATTATAATGAGAATTATTTGTTATAAATTAAGTTTAGGTTACGATGAGGCTGACATATTCTCCTAGAATAAAAGCCTCTTAAAAATAAGAATAAAAAAAAAAAAAAAAAAATATCTATGTCTTATGTTTCTGTCTAATATTTGATTGCCTATTGTATAAATATAATAGTAAACTCCAGAAGATCACCAACTCGTTCATGGGTCAATATGTGTACGCTTTTATAATATAATTCCAAAATATTTAAGATTAACCCTTCGATAGATTTAAGGATAAGTGTTATATAAAGTTTTACTATAAGTTATCCGGATGCAAGAAGATTGTTAATTGTTATTGTGTATTTTTAAAAGATGATTGCTGTTGAGTTTCTTGCCACTTCCTCTCAACAGATCGACTTTCCGAAGTGGCGGTAGATTCAGTTCAATTTGTAAATTTTATGACTTATTTCAAATGTATTCAAATACTTACGAAATAAAGATTCTTTTGACTTTGACTTTGACTTTGAGCTGTGAAAGCGTTACTGATAGATAAATAGACAGAATTACTTCAAAAACTATTACAACAAAGCAGTGATCCGCAGTTTCACCTAGGTTATGTGGAAAAGTATAGGTAGGTAGGTATATTACATAGATGATGCCCGCGACTTCGTCTGTATTGAGTTAGTATTTCGAGTAGGTTATTTTCTTCTCCAAGGTCCTAACTATCTTTAATAACAAAAATAAAAATGAAGAATCTTCGCCCATATAATATGTTTAACTCCTAACCACAAACATTGGTAGGTAACTATCTATTAGGTACATTACAAAGGCACATAGCGTTACAAACAAATCGGCTGCCAAAGTGCCTTAAATTTTAATATTGTCTTAAGTTTTCGTGATGACTATTATGTATGACTATTAAATAAAACAATTTTTAACCGGATTTATCGCGTATATTTACATTTTTAATTTTAACAGTCGCTTGTGACCACGGGGTCTGCAAAGACACCGAAAATATAAATTATACGCCATTAATCCGGTTAAAAAGTGTTTTATTTAATGCCTTCAATTATACTTATTCATGCAATATCTTCATTAATTATACTTAGCTTATTGTTATTCTAGGTAAAGGTAAGTAGTTTTTGCGTGAAAGAATAGCAAAAATCCATCCATCCAGCCATTATCAGTGTACATACAATAGTACCTATAGTTATGTATGGCTGCTTTTCACTGCCAAACGGCTAAGCCAATATTAATGTAATTTGGTATAGTAGTTAACACATACGTTACTTTTTATTCCGAAGAAATCTACGGTTTCTGACTTCCAAGAGGCAGAAACGATCATGAAATAAACAAAACCTTGATTTCCATTTTATCTCTGTATGTACAGAAGGCAGTACATCAAGCGTTACAAATCTGTCAAAATTTTTTACTTGAATTTGAACTCTATGCCCTCGATAATAAGTTAAAATTGGTTGTGGAAATTTGACAGGTAATGTAACGCTTGTTCCTTCTGTACCTACCTATATTAAATCGCGCAAAAGCTTGCGCTCGCCTCCCGCCTTTTTATACCCTACCGCCGCGAGCCGCGTCGAGCGCGGCAACCGTTACGCAAAAATAATCCCTATATCATTCAGTATTCACGCGCGATGGGTTTTTAGCGTATTTCATGTATAAGTTTGGTGTTTCTATACCGATTTCTATGATTTTTTTTTTATTGAATAGGTAATAATGTTATTATTTTTTAATTAGGGATGAGTGAGAGTATTATAAACGTGAAAGTAAACGAATATAATCAGAAAGCTCCGAACTGCTAAGCTATCGGGATTTACACGTGTTATTGTGAGTCAACCATAAAATATAGACATATACTGTTGTGGGATATTTTTTATATAATTTTAGGAAGAATATTTCTGTCATACATGATTTCTATGTATCTTTAACCATTAAGGCTGCACACGCGACGGAGGCTTAAAAAATGAAGTAACTTCTGCCGTTTTTCCAACATTTCCCTTCACTGCTCTGCTCCTATTGATTGTAGCGTGATAATAAGTATGCTATAACCTGCCCAAGAGTATGAAAAATAATTTGACCAAGTTTCGTTAAAATCCGTGGAGTAGTTTTTGTTTCTATAAGGAACATACAGACAGACAGACAGACAAAAATTTTACTGATTGCATTTTTGGCATCAGTATCGATCACTAATCACCCCCTGATAGTTATTTTGAAAATATATTTCATGTACAGAATTGACCTCTCTACAGATTTATTATAAGTATAATATAATATAAAAGATAGATAGATATAGAAGATATAGATATGGATTATGCTCTCTTATCCTAGGTCAAACAGTTGCTAACCAAAAGAGTAATGCTCACGGTCCATACAGTCTCTGACCTGTCAATCTACTTTTTGTTAGGTATGTGAATGTATAAAGATGATATTGTCATAAAATACTGCCTGTTTATATCTAAGCTATTGGCGTAGACTTGATTTAATTTCTTAGAAAAACGATATCGGGATTTTCATTTCAAGTGAATGTGAATAAGAAAAACAGTGAATGTGAAAACGGAAAACCGCCTCAGCATTATGTCGCAGCTAGGCTACGACGCTGATTTTCAGGCAGCGCCTCCGTCCCACTGAGGTGGAAGGGGACACATTATTGGCCGAGGGATCTGCTTTAGTGTTACTGTTCAAGATCACTAAAATTTAATAACAATAACATTAAAATATAAAATAAAAAAGATATGAAAACCAATATATCCAAGCAACTTAATATAATAATATATAAAATATTATGTAAAAATGTATATTAATATTAAAAAACTCATCTGCATATATCTACATAATATAATGACATAAATCAACCTGTTATGGTTGTCCGCGCCTCGCATCATTAGTCATAAGTTTTAGTTTGTAAACACATTTGCTATTTTATTTTGTTAGGCTACTTTGTTTTATATAGATTAAAATTGTTAAAGTCACTCTCTCTGCGAACGTCATCTCGAACGCATCTATTGTAATATTTATTTTAAAGTTGTTACCTCGATAAAAGGGTTTCATTAGAAGCTCCACATGTCTGAAGAGACATAAATGGCGACCGTGAAGTGATAAATTGAAAAACAAAGTGCATCCACGAAATAAAAAACTGCCACTCTTCTCGACCACCGTGACTTCGTGATCACCAGCAGTCGAAAATTGGAGTTTGCGGAGCCAGCCAAGCAGCCAACAAGGATCTAATTGTATGACTGGAGTTATCTGTAGCAGCCGCAGCCTACGAAGAGTGCAGGAAGTCAAAATACTGGAGGTTACACCAGGGTCAAGCCGAGCACCGCCGGGCAGTGACGCAGCTAAAGCCTCACCTCGCAGCATAGTTCAACAGATAAGTGCCCTGTTTAACCATCCCAGTTTCCTGATCCATTAGTATCTTGATTTAACATCTTAAACTATTTCGTAATTCATCAAACGATTGAGGTGAAAACTACCTGCATAAATAGATATTATAAAAGAATTTTCTAGATTTGCCTAATTTCAAGTGATCAACTAGTTAAAACCTAAAATACATTAAAAATCATTAAAATCATTTAATATTCCGCAAGTCGAACAAGTGTTTTTAGTGATATTCAACCGTTTTGCCGGATATATTTCAGTTTGTGTTGCCGGCCGGCGCGGCCGTCCGCCGCGACCTTGATCGCCTCGACGAGACGGTCAGCGCAGCCCGAGCTCGGGGCCAGCGAAGCCCGAGCACCGCTCGCCTACCCAGGTACCACTACGAATTGAGGAGCTTATATAATATTAGGTGATTAATTTAATGAGATTGCTTTGTGATCGCGTAGGTAGATATTTTGAATTTAGTGATTCATTTTAGTTATTATTCATTTGAAGTTTAAATCGAAACTTTTTTTTTACTAAATTACTTAAACTTAGCTTACTTAATTTACAGTCAGTTAGTTACTTTATTGTTTTATCTTTGTAATTATGTCTGAAAAGGAAAATAATCGTTCTAAAGGAGAATCTAGTGCAAATGTATCTGCCTCAGAATATCATTTAAAAATTAGAGAGTTATTTACAAAACGGAGTTCAATAAAAGGTCAAATCACTAAGTTTAAAAACTATTTGGACCGTGTTTCGAAGCAAGCTTCGCTAACACCTGTTGAATTTGCCGAGTTGTCGTTAAAACTAAGTAGGTTCGAAACTTTATCTTTTAAATTCGATGAGTTGCAAACTCAGATAGAAGTAATTAATTCTTCAAACCTTGACATTGAGATTGACGAGAGAGAGTCCATTGAGCAAGACATAATTTTATGTACGGCAATTTGCAAGGGATTAATAGAAACGCAAAATGAAATTAAATCTTTAGAACAAGAAAAGAAACGTAGAGAATCAATCTTTCAGGATTCTCAATATACATTTGATCATAATGAGTTTGGAATAAAATTACCTCAAATACAAATTGCGAAGTTCGACGGATCCTTCTTCCGTTGGCTTGAATTTCACGACACGTTTATTAATTTAATACACAATAATCATCACATTTCTAATATACAAAAATTTCATTATTTGTTAAGTTACCTTGAGGGCGAAGCAAGGCGCATAGTTACAAACATAGAAGTTTCTTCAGCAAATTACTCAAATGCGTGGCAACTTTTGTGCAGTCGTTATAACAATAAAAGATTACTTATAAACTATCATTTAAAATCACTATTTAATATACATTCTATAACTCGGGAATCGGAAGGTTCATTACGGTTTTTTGTTGATCATGTAGCCAAGAACCTACGCGCTCTTTCCAACCTCGGTCAGCCAACTGACCAGTGGGACACTTTAATAATTTTCATGCTTACATCGAAGCTTGATAATTCTACAATAATGAAATGGGAAGAGCAGCGAAATAATTTAAATGATATTCCTACGTTAGAACAATTTACTTCATTTTTACTTGATCGCGCACACGTCCTTGAGTCTATTAATAAAAACAAAGAAAATAATTTTAAGTTTCAGCATAATAAGATGGATATCACTGGTGTTAGTAGACCAAGCTCTAATACGAAAACATTTACCTCAGCTAGTCAATATGTCGATAAAATGTTTACGTGTATCGTTTGTGATCAAAACCATAGAATTTATGAATGTCCTGTTTTTAAATCGAAATCAATTAATGATAAAATGTCAGATGTTCGCAAGTTTAAGCTATGTCCTAATTGTTTAAGACAAGGTCACTCACTAAGCGAATGCCGCATGGGCCCTTGTAGGCATTGCAAAAGGCGTCATAATACGTTGTTACACAACCATTCCAAGCAATCTGAGTCTAAGGCTAACTCAGTAGAAATACAAGAACATGAGTCCATAGTCAACTTTTCAAAGGAAATTGCCAGTCAAGTTTTATTATCTACTGCCCTAATTGAAGCTGTGAATCCGGTGACTAAACAGGTGATAAGTGTTCGTGCCTTACTGGATTCTGGCAGTCAGTCGACATTTATTACAAAATCCTTACGACAGAGATTATGTCTAAATGTAAGTCCTATTTCTCTAAATGTTATCGGCATTGGCAATTGTCAAGTAAAGACAGTCACTGAAAGGTGTGTCGTGCAATTGCAGTCCCGCGATTGTATAAATAATAATTTTAATATAAAATTTTCATGTTTTGTATTAGAAAGTCTCACGGGAAAACTACCTAAGTTTCCAATTGACCCAACTATTCTCAAATTACCTAAAGATATTCAACTAGCTGATCCTCGATTCGATCAACCAGCTCCTATTGACGTGTTGATTGGGGCCGATCTTTTTTGGGACATCCTAGGTGGTGAACAAAAATCCCTAGGTAAATGTATGCCTAAATTACATAGTTCTCAACTCGGGTGGTTGATAGGAGGTCAAGTAAGCATTCCAAATCAAACAAATAAATTTCATACAATAAATAAACAAAATTCATCACACAAAATTAATTCCAATCATGTAATAGTTAATGGGCAGGATTTATCAAAAGAATCCCAAATTGATTATTATCTACCAAAGTTTTGGGAGCTAGAAGAGCTTCCACCTAAATCTCTTTTAAGTCTTTCCGAAAAGGAATGCGAAAATCATTATTTACTTAATACAACAAGACTAAATACTGGTAGGTTTTGTGTAAGACTGCCACTTCGCGATTCACCTGATTGTTTAGGTGATTCATATGAACTAGCCAAAAAACGCTTTTTAAACTTAGAAAAACGATTTAAAAAAAAACAATAATTTAAAATCACAGTATGTTGAATTTATAAATGAATATAAATCATTAGGACATATGTCTATATCCGCGACTAAGTTACCAAATCCAGCGTATTTTCTGTGCCACCACGCTGTTTTTAAGAACTCTAGCGAATCAACTAAAATACGTGTCGTTTTTGACGGTTCCGTACCTTCCTCTTCAGGTTATTCCATAAATGATTTGCAGTTGGTAGGTCCTAATATTCAAGACTCTCTTTTCGCCATTTTAATTCGTGCACGTCAGTACAAATACCTTCTCACCGGAGACATCGAGAAAATGTACCGCGCTGTTAATTTGCACCCTGATGATAGGCATTTACAGTTAATATTATGGCGAGATGATGAGTCCCGGCCTATCGAGACTATGCAATTAAATACGGTCAGTCACGGCACTGCAAGTGGCAGCTATTTGAGCACTCGCTGTGTATGGCAACTTGGAGAGGAGTGTCACGACAGCCTGATTAAAACCATAATACAAAGGGACTTTCTAGTTGACGATCTGATAACTGGCTCAAATAATGAAAATGAATTACGTTACATACAACAGAGTGTCACTATGGAATTAAATAAAGGCTGTTTCAACTTGCGTAAATTCAAAACTAATATGCCTTCTCTATTCGATAATTCAAATAATATTCAAGAAAACCTTACTATTAGTGAGTCGTCAACCACCCTAGGGCTCGGCTGGAACCCTAATAACGACACTCTAAACTTTCCTATCACGGAACCTTTGCAAAATGATATTATAACTAAACGTATTATAATGTCCCACTCATTTAAAATCTTTGACCCATTGGGTTTACTTAGTCCATGTATTATGCAAGCTAAGTTACTTCTACAAAAATTATGGCAACTTAAAATCGACTGGGATGAACCAGTACCAAATAAAATTAAAGAACAATGGCTTTTGTTTTCTGGTAACTTAAATATACTTACCACTCTCCATATCCCAAGGCACGTTCTCATCGAGTTTCCTTCTTCTATTGAAATGCATACTTTCTGTGACGCTTCTCAACTTGGCTACGGAGCCTGTGTCTACATGCGGACGACAAGCAGTAAAGGTGAAGCCGTCTGTAAGCTATTATGTTCAAAGTCTAAGGTAGCACCTTTAAAGCCTACGACGATTCCGCGTTTGGAGCTGTGTGCAGCTCTCCTGGCTGCTCGTTTGTACAAGGTAGTTACTGAATCTCTTCGCTACACTGTAGATCGAATTTATCACTGGTGTGACTCTAGTATTGTCTTGGGATGGTTGTCAGGTAATTCCTCTAAGCTTAAAACTTTTGTGGCCAATCGAATAGGAGAAATACAAGAAATTACTAAACCCGCATCATGGCGCTACGTGCCCACCGCTAACAATCCGGCTGACCTAATATCGCGTGGGGCAAACCCAAGTCAGCTACCAAATCTATCACTATGGTGGCACGGCCCTAAATTCCTATTAAGTAATGAATCCCAATGGCCTAGTCTAAACCTAAACACATTGGATATTAATAATTTACCAGAAACCAAGTCAACTATTACGATATTAACTATAAATAAAACAGAACCTATAATTAATTTTGAGCGATTTTCCAAACTAACTCGAATTAAAAGATCTTTTTGCTATGTTTTACGCTTTATAAATAATTTAAGACATCCTAACAATAAAAGAATAGGTATATTAACTATTGATGAATTGAATCAATCTTTTAACTATTTATGTTTTATGTCTCAACAACAAACCTTTAAAAATGAATATGATTTATTAACTAATAATAAACCACTTAATCCGAAATGCAGAATTTTACCACTGTCTCCCTTTGTTGACAAGGCTAATTTAATGAGAGTAGGTGGTAGGATCGATGCTTCCGATATTTCATATGAGTGCAAGCATCCAATACTTCTTGATTCATCTCACTATCTAACTAAACTAATATTTCTGCATGAACACATCCATAACCTACATGCTGGTCCTCAGTTGCTATTAGCTACTGTGCGACAAACTGTGTGGCCTATTAATGGTAGGCGTCTCGCCAGGCGTGTTGCTAATAACTGTGTGCTTTGTCGTCGCGCTCAGGGTAAGACCTTAATACCTAAAATGGGTGATTTGCCAGCCCAACGCATAACTATGGACCATCCATTTAATTCTGTAGGTATGGATTACGCTGGACCTTTTTATATCTTAAACAGAAAAGGTCGTGGTGCTAAATTAAGTAAATGCTACTTGTGCATTTTCGTTTGCTTACGATTTAAGTGTTTACACCTCGAAGTCGTGAGCGACCTAACCAAAAACGGATTCATAATGACATTACGTAGATTCATATCTCGTCGTGGCAGGCCAGCGGAATTGTTTTCGGACAATGGACGCAATTTCGTCGCTGCTTCCAAAGAACTAAGCCATTTTCTTAAAACACAAAATGATTCACTCTCTGAGTTTGCAAGTCAAGAAGGATTTAAATTTAGGTTTAGTCCGTCTTATGCTCCTCACTTCGGTGGTATTTGGGAGGCCGGTGTTAAATGCGCGAAATACCATCTGAAACGCGTTATGTGTAATTCTCATCTTACCTTCGAAGAATTAACTACGTTATTTGCGCAAATAGAGTCAATATTAAATAGCCGCCCTTTGTGCCCCCTTTCTCCATCACCTGATGATTTCCAATTCCTAACACCAGGGCACTTTTTGATTGGACGGCCACTGAATTCTTTGCCTGCACCGGCCTCCATGACAGCGGACAGCTGTGCTAACAGATACAAACGCATAGAAACAATACGACGCCATTTCTGGGAACGATGGCGTAAGGAGTACGTAACTGAATTGCAAACGCGTACTAAGTGGAAGCAAGACAAGGCGAAATTAAAGATCGGAGAGTTAGTACTGATTCACGAGGACTCCCTTCCTCCTATGTGTTGGCGCGTGGGGCGAATAAGCAAGCTCTTTCCTGGAGCTGACAACATCAGTCGCGTCGCGGACGTGACCACCACCAGGGGCACCTACAGACGCCCGCTCGTGCGATTGTGTCGGCTTCTTCCCGAAGAAGATTCGTGTTGAAGAACTTCCGTCTTCAACGGCGGGGAGAATATGTCCGCGCCTCGCATCATTAGTCATAAGTTTTAGTTTGTAAACACATTTGCTATTTTATTTTGTTAGGCTACTTTGTTTTATATAGATTAAAATTGTTAAAGTCACTCTCTCTGCGAACGTCATCTCGAACGCATCTATTGTAATACTAGCTGCTGCCCGCGACGTCGTCTGCGTGAACGCTATGCAGCACCAAACGCACCTACGATTATAACACTGCTAGCGTGATAATATGTAGCCTATATGTTGACCCGACTTCTTAACTATCTTCATGCCAAATTTGAAGTAAATCCATGCAGTACTTTTTGAGTTTATCCCGGAAAGACAAACAGACAAACAGACAAACAGACAAAAATTCTAAAAACTATATTTTTTGTTTCTGTTTCGATTGTAGATCATACCCCAAGTATTCTTTTAAAAAAATATTCAATGTACAGTTTTGACTTTCCTACCATTTTATTATATGTATAGATTTATATTAAAGTTGTTACCTCGATAAAAGGGTTTCATTAGAAGCTCCACATGTCTGAAGAGATAAACTTAAATATATTCGTAAATTGCAATAATCAATCGTTCAAATTAAATGACTCTTAAAATTTGCCATGGCAAGCTTCTCTTTTTTGTACGGCAAGCAAATGATTTCTTAGTTTCCGTTTAAAACTTATTTTGGAATTTAAAAGCTTTAATGGTGGCGGTATATTGTTCCAACATTTGCTTGCCATATACCTAAAACTAACACGAAAAGCCATAGTTCTGTGTCGAGGAGTACTGAGCCTGTTTTGTGACACTCGAGTGTAACGTTCATTTTCACTTGACATCCAACGAAGCTTCTGGTATAAGTATTCCGGTCTCTTATTTTTTATGAAATCAAATAGAAGACAGGCAAGATGTAAAGTTTGACGTGATTTCATTTTTAATTTATTTGAATTGTCCAGAAAAGGTGTTACGTGAGATCGACGCGGTATTTGATAACAAAAACGGGCGCACGCGTTCTGTATCCTTTGAATGACTTTTTAACTTTTGCTCAGCAAACAAGAACTAAAAACAATAACAGCATAATTTAACTTGGACAGGACAAGAGCCTCACACAGATGCTCGCGCAAACTAACTGACAGAAGGTTCCTAACTTTGTACAATACCCGCAATCTATAAAAACAGTTCTTTGCAACGTTGATAATATATTTTGCGAATCGAAGATGTTCATCAAATGTAACACCTAGGTTTCTGGCCTCTGTTACAAGCTGTATTTGATTACTATCTATCTTTACATTAGGGTTGCGAATTTTTATTTCTTGAGTTTGTCTTTTAGAACCCATTATCAGAAATTGTGATTTGGATGGGTTTAAGAGCCCATACTACTCAATCTGAATTTCGCCCCCACCTCACCGCCCGGCCGTGAAGCACCCCGCAACGCGCGTCGGGGCTATCTTACTCACTCGCGTTTTGTTTTCTCCAACTCTGCCTTTTCCGTATCTTATTTCTTTCATTTCCCATTTTGAAATAAAACACACCACAAATTTATTTATGGAAAACACGATATTTACGTGATGTTGTAGCAGCGGCGGCAAGCGTGAAAGCGACACAGGTTCCTCGTACGAATGCCGGAGCGCAACTGAATCCTTGAGCGGGCGCAGGTCACCCGTCGTGCCAAACACATTATTTTAGATTTAAGATTTATAATGTGTACATAAAAAGTTAAATAAATAAATAAAAAAAATAATAAAATTATTTTAAAATCAGATCATATAGTACACGTATTGTCATACCTTGAAACTAAATACCAAGTTACATTAGTGTAGGTTAAGTACTAATTAAGTAATAAGGTTTCTTTGTTAATTTTAGAGGTAAGTTTGTGATATTTTTCTATCGAGATTTTTTTCATTAATCGTGTTTTCAAAACATATGGATTTTAGTTCATACTCGTAACTTTGCTATATGTTTTTTCTAAAATTATTAGTTCAGTACTCTGATAGATATTTGAGATCAAAATTTGGATTCGGAGCGTGTTTGAGGTAGTGTAGGCCCTTAAACACAATAAGCTTATATTATTCAAGTGGATGTCTATTGAGTAATTTGAGAGGGTAAAACGTTTTAAATCCCTGCTGCGGTTTCTAATATAAGTAAATGATTTGGAATTAACGGAACATGAGCTATTATTTGCACTTTATGTTGTTTAAATACATTTCATGAGTTGTCAAAAATCTGATAGGTCAGCTATGAACATTACTCTTTATTTTAAATCTCTCATTCTGACATCATCTTGCAATTAGATTGTAATGTCGAATATTCCCATTACACAGGGTGAGTGGTGATAAATCTTAGATATTGGAGGAGAGCACTTTGAACTCGATTCTGATTATAATTATGTACTAAAAGTTTTTTTTTTATATATTGTAAGGATAGGATGTTTGTCTTCCATGCCACCTGATGGAAAGTGCGCATGAAGACTATGGTGGTACACGTCCATCCACGAGAAACTACTCGACACTTAAAAGTTTCAGGACTGTAGTGGTCAGGAAAAACAGACGCAGGCAGATTGTTCCACACCTTGGCAATCCGTACCAAAAAGGAACTATCGAAGCGTTTTGTTCGACTTCTTGGTTATCCACTATATAGGGATGGAAGTTCTGTCTGCGTCTGGTAGTCCGGTTGTACGGTGGGTGTTAGAGGAGACAAGTTAAACAACCGAAATCTGGATCATAACTGAGTTTATTAGGATAAGTCAACGATTATATATTATAGATATGATTCACCTACTACATCTCCCATGCGGAAGAAAAAAAAATGATTAACATTACAATACATTTTTTTTTTTTTTTTTTACAACACTATACCTTTATATGATTCTTATTACTAGACAGTTACAGATCTAAAATATATTTATTTATTGATTAGGAGTATATAATTTTGTTCTATTTTTATGCACTAATTCTATTTTTCCATTTTTAAGTATTTCTATGTTAGGTGATACATCTTTTATCACTTTATATGGTCCACAAAATATAGGATCTAATTTATTACCTACTTCATTTTTAATTAAAACTAAGTCATCAATATTATACTTAATAGGATTAATACATTTGTCATACATAATTTTCCTTTTTTCCTTTGATTTAAGCAAATTGTCTCTCGCTTCTTTTTGCGCTAATTGTAAGCGATATCTTAACTCACAGGGATATGAGTCATAATTGTACAGTGGTTCTACTTGTTTTGTTAAATTACTTGGAAGTGAACATCTTTTCCCAAACACAAGTTCATACGGTGTGAAATGTGTTTCGGAATGAACAGTGGTATTATAAGAGAATGACCAATATGGTAGCCACTTACTCCATGTCTCTGGATGGTTATCCGTCTGAATCCGTAGAAAAGAATTTAAATTCTTATGTGAGACTTCCAAAGCTCCAATCGACTGATGGTGATAGGCTGTTGAAGATATTTGTTTTATTTCTAATAATTTACATACCTCTTGGAAGGTTGTTGCCATGAACTCCTTTCCTCGATCAGTAGCAATTACTTTCGGCATTCCATATCTAAGGATAAAATTATTAACTAAGCATTTTGCTACTTCTTCAGCCGTCTTGGATATCAATGGATAGGCTTCGACATATTTCGTTAGCTCGCATTGTAACGTTAACGCATATGAATAATTATTACTATCAGTTTCTATAGGACCAATAAGATCTAGAAATATTTTTTCAAATGCAGTATTGGCTGTAGTAGTTAAATTCATTGGTTCCTTAACAGGTAAAGAGTGCTTTTGGCGCTGACATTTATCGCAACGGCGCACATATTCTCTTACATCACTATCAATACCTGGCCAATAAAAATATTTTTTAATATTATTAGACATCCTTCTCATGCCAGCATGGCCACTACTAGGCAAGAGATGGAAGTCATTTAGAATAACTTTTTTATCATCTTTATTATCTATAACTTCAACATTATTTATAATACATAGACGTGGTCCGGATCTATTCATATTCTTTATTTGTTCCACTAACTTTTTAATAAATATCGCATTATCGCTTTTCTTTATTATACATACTTCACTAACATTTACAGACTTACAAAACGTATCTAGCTCACACACGAATTCGCATCGCGACATTTGTGACTCTGAGTCTAAATATTTAATGTAAATTACTCTATTTTTTGGAACATAACATAGTATTTTACTCTCTTTACTTATATCATTATTTTTCCTTAGTTTATTTAACTCTTCTCTACTCTTAAGAAATTTTAGCTCAACTGATTCTGTCGGTTTGATATATGAACTCACAACTTTCGGCTGATCAGACCTCAAGTTCGTTTGCTCAATATTTCCCGAAGAATCGTCATTATTTAATTTTCTTGTTTGCGCTCGAGTAAGTACTGTTATTGCATTTTCATGCAACTCTTTCAGTTCATTTGATGTTATACAGATTCGAGATAAGGCATCTGCAGCTGCATTATCTGAACCTTTTACGTATTCTATTTCAAAATTATACTCTTCTAATAAGAGTCTAAACTTTAAAAGTCTGCTCGAAGGATCTTTCATACCGAAAAGGTAAACTAATGGCTTGTGGTCAGTTTTAATTTTAAAATGTTGTCCATACAGATACGGTCGGAAATATTTAACTGCCCAAACTATTGCTAGCAATTCTTTTTGTATTACCGGATAGTTAGATTCAGCTTTATTAAGAGTTCTACTTGCGAAAGCTATTGGTTTATTATTTTTATTGGATAATATTGCACCTAATGCTTTATTTGATGCATCTGTCTGTAGTATGAAATAATTATTATCCGAAAAATCTGGATACTGTAAAATTGGAGGTGACATAATACACTCTTTTAAAGTTTCAAATGACTGTTGACACCTATTATCCCAAACAAAAGGTACATTTTTCTTGCAAAGATAATTTAAAGGTAAAGCTATTTTAGCAAAATTTGAAATGAATTTCCTGTAATAACCGATAAATGCAACGAATCTTTTGACCTCATCTGCATTTTCAGGTTGTGGGTAATTTTTAACCACTTTTAATTTATCTGGATCCGGTGAAATACCTTCACTAGAAATCAAGTGACCTAAATATAAAATTTCTTTCTTCAAAAAACAACATTTTGACGCATTTAATTTTAAATTAACTTTTCTAAGTCTTTCAAAAACATCTAATAAATTCCTATTGTGAGATTCTAAATTTCTACCAAATATTATTAAATCGTCTTGATATATTAGGCACTTTTCATGATTTAATCCAGACATTGCCAAGGTCATCATGCGTGAAAATGAACTAGGACTTGTTTTAAGGCCCATAGGCATCCTAGTCATTTGGTATTGACCCGAATAGAAAGCTGTGTATTTTCGAGACTGTTTTTCTAAATTCACATTATAATAACCTTGATAAAGATCTAAGTGCGTAAAATAAAGACTACCAGAAAGTGATTCCAATATTTCTGTGATGTCAGGGAGTGGAAATTTGTCATCTTCAATCACATTATTTAATTTACGGTAATCCACTACTAAACGCCATTTCTTTTCACCTGTAGCATCACTCTTTTTCGGCACTAATAATAATGGACTAGACCAGTTACTTTTGCTTGGTTCAATTACTCCATCCTGTAATAACTTATCGATTTGCTTCTTAATTTCATTTTTCTGACTATGAGGTATTCTATATTGTTTTGAAAAAATAGGGTTGGTATTATTTTTTACTGAAATCTGATGTGTGTAGATATCAGTTGTACACAACTTATCTCCTCGCAAATAAAAAATATCCGCGTATTTAGCGCATATCTTTTGAATACTTGAATGCTCTTCGCAATTTAAATTATTAAGTTGCAATAAAGAAAATAATTTCTTAACCCTTTTTGAATTCATATTAGATTGATCAAAAACGCAAAGTTCGTAATCGCTAAGCTTATGTATAATTGGAATTAATTCTGTATATTTCAGCCTGACGGGCTCCTCAGTAACGTTTAAAATTTTAATTGGAATTTTCCCTTTAATAGGTTTTGCCAAAGAATTCGCTAAAAACACACCATTTTGTATTTCAGTTGAACAAACTAAACAATCTTCACGAATATCGGTTTCAATAAAATGAATTGATTCACATCGCGGTGAAATCTCAAAAATATCAGTGCTTAAGTAACTTGACTTATTATTAAAGTTCTTCGACAATGGTAACAAAATATTGTTACTTAAACCTGAATTAAAAGTTAAAGTATTTAAATTAAAATCCAATTGACACTTAAATCGATTTAAAAAGTCTCGACCTAAAATCCCATTCACTTTAATTGGTAGCGAATTAAAAACAAATACTTTATGAGTAATGATATCATTTCCAATCAAAAAAGGTAAGTATATGAATCCACTAGTTTCAACTTTGCCCCCGATTCCATTTATGAAAATGTTTTCTTTATAAACATGTAATCTAAGCTCTCTGACGCACGAAAGTTTTAGGGCGGATAATGATGCCCCCGAATCTAATAAAAATGAATACGTTACCTTACTTGGAACTATCGGTAAATGAATAAAACAATCACTATCACTCGCTAAAATTGAATGATTCATATCGTTAGTCACGAAAAAATGTTTCAAACTTTGGTTCATTTTCTGTACGCATATGGTTTTCCGATTCGCTAATAGTATTAACATTATGCCTGCTTATCCTTTGATTTCCACGCTGCCTATTATAGTACGTACCTCTATTAGCACGTCTCTGGGTCGTTTGACCTCGCTGCATCGAACGATCCCCAAATCCTCGTTGCTGGTGACCAGAATAACCCCAATTTCGTCCACGATTAGGATTTGTACGTCCGGAAAAACCTATACGTGAACCTCTAAAATTTCCATGAAAATTACGTGAATTAGAAAAATATCTTTTACTCATACCCATTATTTCTCCACTGGTGGACGCTCCGGAAACCTCCTCGTCCTGGGCGGCTTGCACGGCGTCCTTCAAAGAGCTATAATTCCTAGCCGAAATAATGGTGCTTAAACGACGATTTCGCAACCCGTCGGAAAACTGTTTAATTGCTAACTTTTCATTTATAGGTTTTAATATATTATAAGACTGTGTGTTTCCGTCAGCTTGCGATATCGTTAAATCTACAAATAATTCAGTAATTTCCTTCCCAAAATCAGCTATAGATTTCTCATGCTGTTTTACTCGCTGCAATTTATTTTGTATTGCAGTTGCCCCCTTTTTAGGTAGCAATTCCCTAGTCATATCGGTAATTAACTCACTGATAGAATTATACTCGTCCCTTAATTTTAATTTAGAAGCTTGAGATAATCTGCTTTTTAATATAAACTTCAACAAATTCATTTTACACTCAGGTTTATTAAGAATTGAATCGTAATACTCAATATTATCAATTAACTGTTTAATACTACTTTCACTATCGGTCATTACCGGCAATAAAGTTAAAGCCGTTTTTAAATCAAAACAATCCATGTTTGATTGACTTACAATTTCTTCTTTGCACAATAATAAAATCTCAGAATGAAGTTTCTCAAAATCCTTACACAATTTCTTTATTAATAATAAATCGTCACTTTTTATCTTTCCCTTATCTAAATCTTTCTCTAATTCTAATAACCAGCTAGAATAACTATTAAATATAGCATTAGCTTCCGTAGATTTACTTTGCAAAATACGACCTTTTCGTCTTTCTGAACCGATTTTAATTAAATAAGTTCTTATTTCTTTTAATTCTAAAAATAACTTTTCTAAAACAATAGACATGACTTACCAACAAACTGTAGATTAGAATACATTTTCATAAAATACCTTATAACTCACCAACGTTCACTTTTTATTTATGATTACGTAGACACCTGTACTTTTACTATTTAACTAAAACATAAAATATATCGTATAAAAACTTAATCGTAGGTTCAAAAACGCGGTGTCACATTTTTAAAAATATAGTTAGGTATCTACATATAAAACTAATACGTAAGTACGAACGAGTAACCACTTATTGTTTCTATTTATGACACATAGTTATTAAGACGATTAGGTATATTGTACATAGATACGCGTTTAAAATACACTTCACAACACTTTACACTACATATTTTGCACTTTGTTGACCTTCAGCGGTATTCATTAAGCCAGCTGGTGGCTGTGGTTGTCGACGAAAAATAGACCTTCGTATGGCATTCCGGTGTATCTCCTCTGCTATCCACTTTTTGTGGCACTTTTTATACATTCGGTATGCAGCAAATGTAATTATCAAAAGAAAACTTGTCAAAATGGTTATTAGCAGAATATTAGTTACGCTCAAATGATAGCGAATTTCTTCAACCGAAGAATTATTTCCAGCAGCCGCATTCTGAATTATTAGGGTTTCCTCCTTACTTTGTTGTTTGCCCATTTTTCGCGTTAATAATTAGTTCTTTCACCAAATGTACTCACTCGTAAAAGTCTTAAAACCGAATACATTTTTATATTGAATTCAAAGTTATTACTCACTTAGTCTTAATCATTGTTTAAAATGTTCCACACTATATATGGGAGAGCGTATCGGATTCGCGACGCGCGCCTGCTCGAGCAGCGCGCGGTGGCAGGGTCGCCATGTACGGTGGGTGTTAGAGGAGACAAGTTAAACAACCGAAATCTGGATCATAACTGAGTTTATTAGGATAAGTCAACGATTATATATTATAGATATGATTCACCTACTACACGGTGGTAAAAAGGAGTGGGTTACTTAATTTTTCACCAGAATTCCCTATAAATAAATAGAGAGACATTACAGCAGTTTTTCCGACGCGCTGCCTAAGTGAACACACACACAGTATTGTTCCCGCCACACGCACACCACGCGCCAGTTGTAGCTATTGTATTACGATTATGTCACTATGCGTTGCGTAATGAATTCTTTAGTTTTCGGTTAAGTTTGCTCATTAAATAATTAATATTTAGTTTTTATTTTATTTTTTTCTCTTCATGTACGATCTCAAACTATCACGTCCCCGAATTTCGAAAGTGACCCACAGTCACCCTGTTTATTTTTAAATATTCCTTATGTTAACAAAGTTCCACTCATTTTACGATCTCTGTTATGTTATGTACGAATATGTAAAAGAAATAAACGTTTTCCATTCATTAAGTTTCATTATTCCCTTTTTTTCATATTCCCTACTTCACAAATTAGGTAAGAATATATAAATTACTTATTGGTCCTGCGATTTCCTTCGCTGATCTTTCCTTATCCCGTAGACAACATGGTATTTCCATAGTCTTTATTGCAATTAATAATAGCAGTTTTCGAAGTGATCACTGGATCGAAGATATAATACACAACTACATAACTTGTGAATGTTTTGCCGCTGAAAAGCGTAAGCGAGAACCGTACCAAGCCTGGGCAACCGCTCGCACAAGCAAAGCCGTGGATTCGCATGAACACAAGAAGAGGTACCATGCTGATTATCTGTATGTGTATTTGATTGCCTTCGGCTCTATGTATGAGATGTTTTAGTATTAATTAATTGCTTTGTATTTATCGTCTTCTTATTTTGATTTATGTATTTTTTTTTACAAATTCTGTCTTAAGTTCTTTTCATATTGCTAATGCTTGCTGAATGCGCATGTATCTATTGGGTTATAATTTAGAAATGCAACTATTATTACTTACTTTACATTATATTTATTACAATTGTAACCTATTTTGTGCATCTGTGAATAAATTAATGCCTGCAAGTCCTGCAAAAAGATGATCGCACACATAGGTTGTATTGGAGACAGAATAGCCTCATACCCCTCGGGAAGTAAAGCTTTCTGGTCCCTCGCCAAGTCGGTCGAAACGAACTTTTGTCGCCCGTCGCTGCCGCCTCTGCGGAAACCTGACGGTTCTCTGGCCCACACCGCTAAGGAAAAGGCAGATTTGCCAGTATCTTTGCGGAAAATTCTCGTCTAGATAGCCAAGGAAAAATCCCAACGCAATTACTATACCTTTTTCACTTCCTCCACGTTCATTAATCGTTTCATACATGATTGCCGGTTACCGGTAGAGTGTGGACCCATGTCTACGGTGCGGCGCCGTTTGCCACGTAATGGTACGGCACCGCCGCCGCGGCATCCACGGCTGACAGGTCGCATCGCTTATTGTATTGTCAGCAAAGATCGTTTCAAAGACCACGGCAAACGGCGCCGCAAGGTGACATGTGTCCCCACCCGTACTTTTAACTAAGCTCTTTTTAAGTCTGTCGCCAATTTGGTCGACATACTTTCGCCTACGGCAGCCCCATCCGACATCATCATTCTCTCGTGCTCTGTTCACCTCTTTCGTTAATTTACTGATTATTTTATTTATTTATTATTATAATAGTCTCTCTCCATCATTATAATACCTCTAAATTTGTCAAACGAGACCTCAGATGGTTTTATAGCCTCTGGTGTTCTGCCTACCCCGTAAGGGATACAGATGTGAAGTTATGTATGTAGTATGTATTATAATAACACACCTTCTATTTGGTCCTAAAGTAAGCGTAAGTTGTGCTATTAGACAACGAATATTCAGAAGTAGGTACACAATATTTCTTTCGTAAATACATACATACGATTCAGATCAATGCAAAACAACATGTCCATGCACACAAACATTATTTGCATTGAGGGAGATCGAACCTGCGACTACTGAAGTTCTGAGACAGTACTACCCCATCGCCCATAGAAAAATCTGTAATAAATAAAACATCTCAGGACAAGTTCTCACACATTCCACATAAACAACGTCAGTAATCATCAGACAGAACACAATTGGCCTGCCGGCGCACCGCGCGCATTGCTCGTTCTATTGATGCACTTCCGTGACGCACTTCCTCATTACTAGGACCACATAAGATGACACTCTGCTGAGTAAATGACGTGACTCGAGGTGCTCTTAACTATATGTTTTTAATTGGTTTTTATCGAGATAATCCGGTTAAAACTTTTATTTAATACTAGCCACCGCGCGCGGTTTTACCCGCGTAACTTTTGATTCCGCGGGAATTTCGGGATAAAATATAGTCTATAACCGTCCTCAAGAGTTGGGCAAAGAATTTTTCAAATCGCACTTGTAGTTTCTGAGATTAGCGCGTTCAAACAAACAAACTCTTCAGCTTTATATACTACTCTGTGTAAAAAGTATCGGGAATATGTCAATAAAAAGACCCGCGTAAAAGAGGTCGTTCTAATTTTTTTACTGCATGTTGTTAGCACTGTACTGATTTAGCGCGCAAAATTTGAGCGGGATCTGTCATTTAATTTGTTTTAAACTACACTTCTTGTTGGTCATAGTTTAGAGTCCTCGGCGATTTTTACAATGGAAAATATTGTTGAACAAAGAGTGCGCCTTCAATTTTGTGTTTCGAATGATATTTCATTTGGTGAATCACTAAAAATGTTGCGAAATACCTACGGTGAATCGTGTATATCGAAAACAAGGGCTTATGAATGGTTTACGGCTTTTAAAGAAGGCCGAGAAGTAGTAGTAGACTTGCCTCGTTCTGGTAGACCTTTAACCGCTACGACCAAAGAAAACATCGACAGAATCAAGAAGCTAGTGCTCGAAAATCGACGTATGAGTCTGAGAGAGTTGGCTAGTGAGGTGAACATATCTTTTAAGTCCGTCCACAACATTCTCATTGACATTTTAGGCATGAAACGCGTCGCCGCTCGACTAGTTCCAAAAGAGCTCAATTTTGTTCAAAAAGCGCAGCGAAAGCATGTCGCTGAAGACATGGTTTCCCGAGCTTCTACGGATCCGTCCTTTATGAAACGTATAATAACTGGTGACGAGACATGGGTTTATGAGTATGACATGCAAACAAGCCAACAGTCTTCAGAATGGCGTCTCAAAAATGAGCCGAAACCCAAAAAACCGCGGCAAAGTCGCTCCAAAATCAAGGTGATGCTGACAGTTTTTTTTGACTACCGTGGTGTGGTTCACTACGAATTACTTCCAGAGGGGGAAACAGTGAATAAAGAATATTATTTAGGCGTCATGAAGCGTTTGCGTGAGAGTATCCGCCGAAAACGTCCAGATTTGTGGCAACACAACTCATGGATGCTGCACCATGATAATGCACCATCACACACAGCCATTATAGTGAAAGAGTTTTTAGCGAAAACTTCAACAAAAGTTCTCGACCAAGCACCGTATTCACCTGATATGGCTCCGTCTGACTTTTTTTTATTTCCCAAGTTAAAATTACCACTTCGAGGAAAACGTTTTGAGTCGATAGAAGCCCTAAAAGAAAATTCGCTGAATGAGCTAAAGGCCATACCGCGAATAGCCTATGAAAAATGTATGGAAGACTGGGTGAAGCGGTGGATATGTTGTATTGCAAGCGATGGGGCTTACTTTGAAGGCGATAAAATAAAATTAGATGAAAAATTTGTATTTTTTGTTTTATTGCCAAATTCCCGATACTTAGTACACAGAATGTATTAGTATAGATGAAAACTTAAGACAAAATATGGTTTATACTTCATACCAAAAATTATGTTACTCATATTAAATATTGTCTTATTTGTACAGTTAGTAAAAATAACAACAGCACAGGCTCCTGAGTCCTGTGTATATCAGTCGATATCTTAGGTTAAGCAACGCTCGGCCGGGTCAGTACTTGGATGGGTGACCGCTGACCATTCATTTCTCCGCCCCTAAAAATTCTGACTTCTACCATCCAGCACTGGGCCAGTCTGAAGGACTAATGGCCTAAACCTCCTTGTTACCCAGGTCAGAGAATCAAACCCTGCAGTGGGCTCATTACAAAGCGTTGTGATGATTGACTGATGCTTATTTCATTATTACCTTTTCAAATTTTTAACTTTATTTCCACATTTTACTTGATGTTTCAAAGGAGAGATAACCATAGTTGCCAACTAAAACAAGTTGAAGCCATTTATTTTTATTTAAAAATTGAAGTTGGAATTCATGCATTTCAATATTTTAAAAGTTCCAGTTAATGACGTCCTTCATTTAATAAATCACGGCTTTTATTAAATTAGCTAAATTGACAAACAACGTTATACGTCGCAAAATGGAGACATTCAAAGGTGAAGGACGCATCTAGTTACTCAATACAGAAAGCTCTAGTTTAGTGAGATGTCAGTTGCATACCGCGTCCCCTGGCCTGGATATGATGGTGCTCGGGATATTGCTGTCTATTTGCGGCTATATCCTCATCTGTTATTGAAGCCTGGTACTTTTTAATTTGGTGCGATTACTGTTCCAAACAGATATAGAATAACTGGCAGTTTAAAGATCTGTTGCTTGTTATTTCAGCCTAGTACTGTTTAACTTAGTGTATGTACTATTTTAAAAATAAATTCTTTATAGTTTATTTAATATACTCCAAGAAACACATATTCACTTATGCGTGGTATACAGGTAAATCAGCTTAAAATATGGGATGAAATTTTTCAAGAAACTCGTTTGCGGCGCGATATTTTCGTACATGGTATTTTTTTCAGTGGAATATAAAATAAAAACTGTATGGAGCTTAATCTGTGTACATCACAGATGTATGGAGTAACATTTACAATTGTATCTGAGTAGTAAAAAATCATTATCTAATAACTATGCTCCCCGTTCATAACTCCTACCATTTTTATTTTAACGTTCCGAACCATTAAAATAATTGATGAGGGCATCTCCTATTATTAAAGAATCCACAGCGTAGATTGCTGGTTCATGAGAGGATTCTTGCTCTGAATCTATTTACATTATTTATACCCGATTTTGGTGTATACGTACCTACTGATTTTTGCCAATGAGGTTATACTAAAATACGTAGCGGTTACATGATAGTTTACAAAAAAAAGAGTTTAAATAACTCCGTGGCTGACAATTTTCATATTCCTGGTATATACATATAGTAGAATAAGGCTAAATTATTTTAGAATCACGTTAGAAAAGCTCTGCTGCTGTTGAAGAAGCGAAAGATGATCAAGTTAATTCTGCCCGGTAGTAGTAAGTACCCTTACAGTGCCAGTTTTTTCTAAATCCAAGTGGTTCACCTTCGAATTCATCGTCATTCAACTATAAGCTTGAGATCGCACCTTTGATATGATTCATTTACTACTTGAAATTTTGTTTTGATAGCAAAAAATATAGATTTTCATTTTTATTATTTGCCTGTGTAAATAAGCATTACAAGTATGGGACAAATGAAGTTTATAGAAATTGCAATTTAGAATTCTTGCAATTGTTTACAAATCTAAGCCGATTACAGAAATAATGCAATCATATTTGTTTGTAGTTAACAAAATAAGGTACCGTTCTACTACAAAAAATAAACATACATACATACATAACGTCACGCCTGTATCCCTTATGGGGTAGGCAGAACACCAGAGGTTACAAGACCATCTGATGTCACGTTTGACAAATTTGGAGGTATTATAAAGATGGAGAGAGACTATTGTAGTGACAGGGGGTCAGCGTATCGCCCACAAAAACGGCCTTAAAACCTCTGTCCCGTAATTGACTTTTACAGTATGCCCGGGAAGAGAAGCAGCTGGCACATTCTACGTTTTTCTTTCGCTCCCTGTCCAGCATGGAAGACTATATTAAAAAATATATTACCTTCGGATATAAATTATTAGTAACAGAGGTTTTATTTATTCAGTTACTAACTACTAAGGGATAACTAGGCGGGAAACTGCTTGTAACTTATTTATTTTTCATTTCTAAACACCGAAACAAAACATCGTACATTTAAACCCTATTTTAACGACTAATTAGCAACAAAAAGTATTTATTTACTAAAAGAATTTCACCGTTAATTGTTTACAAACATTTTCACAATTTTTGTTTTTCTCGATAATGAAGTATTTGAGTCTTTACAAAAACAAAAACATTTCTTATTTCGTAGCTATTGCTCCAGAACCAAAACAAAAAAGTTCAGTATAGAAGTAAATATATCTGTAGGAAATAAACTAAGTCATAGGAAGCTATAATAAATGATTCAAGTCCAGTCTAAGTTAGGGCGTGGATCTATGTGTACGGTTCGTCGCCGTATGCCGTATAACGTCGCCGCACCGTGCCACGGCGTCGTGCACGGCACACAGCTCAGCGCTTCATATTTCCTCTTAAAATTATCTCCATCATGGTTCATTATAGACAAGTATGGATTCACCCATAATAGGGTCGCCACATAATAGTCAATAATATTTTAATAGCAGATTAAGAACGATTGAGTGGTTTCTAATTTTGAAAAAAAAATTTTTTTTTGAACATTCTTCCATAATTAAAATTTCAAAATTTCAAAAAGTGATCAAAATATGACTACACCGCAAGTAATAAAAACGTTTCCATCTTATTGAATGTAGTCATAAAATGAAGATTAAACTTTAATTTTACTCACTGAGAAGAATTTTGAAATTTTAATTTATGAAAAATATATGCAAAAAAAAATTTTTTTCTCGATATTCACGCCCACTCATCATTCTTAATCTGCTATTAAAACATAATTGACTATTATGTGGCAACCCTGTATTTTTTTTGATTTTGTTTTTTTTTTTCATTCATCGTCTCAACAGCAACGGGAGCAGGATACATCTTTCGCGGTCCATATCAAGCCAAATGGCATACGGCATACGTAGAGATGGATCCATGCCCTTATTGGAATAAGGAAAGTTGGGCGGAGAAAAATGTCTTAGCATAGGAATATTCGAGAATGGACTGAAGTAGCGAAGGCTGTAGGGCTATTTCGCCTTGCAAGAATAATTTAAGACTAATACAGAACTCATTGTAGTCTAGAAAATTATGGAATTAAAAAAGACGTGTGGCACTCGGAGACTGCCGCGGTAAAGCTATTGCAAAGCATTTTTTATTAACTTATGCAATTATAATTAGTATTTATTTTATTAATGCAGTAATGTTTGATCTAATATGAAGTTCCACAAGTTTCTAGTAGATGGCGCTGATTGTTTATTAAAGCCCGCATGTAAAGTTATGAAATCAAAGTATCGTATTTCGTTACGGAATTTCTGGATTCGGTCCCCACGCTCAAGGCCCGCGATAGAAGCTATGCAATAGCTTAAAAAAATCGTTTGTGTCATTAATGGACAGTACAGATTTCAATGCAATACAATAAGTTATGAACAAACAAAAATGATGTCGAGTTGATTTAATAGGTTGGTAAACAAATTAAGTGGAGTGGACATATATTTTTTGTCTCAGTTAGCATAAAGTACTTTTAATCGTAATGTGTAGTTACAGAAAAGCAACACAATACATGTGAATGTGAATAACTTAACTTGAAAATTATTTCTATGAGATAACTTTTTTATAATACACATATCTGAATCCTGTCCCTGCCTCGGCGTATAAAAACTTCGGGCAATATTTTTGAAATATGTAATCAAAAGTTTGAAAAACGGTTAATTTGAAATTAAACAGTGCGTCTGGTCACCGGTGTCCAACCCATTAAGGCGAAGTAATATAATAAATTTTATCGACAAAACCACAATAAAAAGGCATTTCACCCCTAGTGTTTAGAAACGGCGGCCATTTTGATTTTGGCTTTACTGAGTTTGGATGAGTTCATTTATATAGCAATATTTACCGATGTGAAGGTCCTACAGATATAAAAGTTATTTTGTTTGAAAGCTGAAAAAATTGGCCATAAGATAACACTAAAAAATATAACGCCAGGTATCGCCAGGGATTCGACACGAAGAAAAACTCGATGATCATGATAACATTCGCGATTTAGTTACTGCACACGACATCTACTTGCGGCCTCCCGAGCATTACCATCACATAAACAGTAAATAAAGTACATTTCTGCGTATTCACGAGCAGTAAAAGCAGTGGGTATTTTCAGAAATTGAGAATAATTGAATAATATTTATGAGTGATAACTAAACAATATGAATATACATACATAACCTTACGCCTGTCTCCCTTTGGGGTAGGCAGAGACAAGGAAACACCAATTGCTTCGATCCAAACATACCTCTTTCGCTTCCTCCACGTTTATTAATCTTTTCATACATGTCCGCCGGTTACGGGTACTTTTAACTTGGCCTTTTTTGAGAACGTCGCCAATTTGATCGGCATACTTTCGCCTAGAGCGGCCCCTTCCGACAGCACCATCCATTCTTGCTCTGTACACCGCTTTCGTAAATCTTCTTTCACTCATCCTTTCCAAATATCAAAACCACCGTAGCATATCCTTTTCAATCTTAGTCACTACACATTCTTTCAATCCGCATCTCTTTCTTTTTTCACTGTTGCGCACCCTATCACTCAATTTCAGTACACACATACTCCTCAAAGCTCTCATCTCTTTAATCCTGCTTTCATATCTCTTCTGCCACACCCAAGATTCACTACCATACATAAGCAACAATTAAGGAAAACATGTTTATTTTATTTTATTTACTTGAAATGATCGAACTGTCATTTTTTTAAGTGCCTGGTTTTAATTAAAGTTTTCCATTTTCTATCCAGCCAGCACCTTTTCATAGATCTTAAAATAAGAAGTAAAATCATTAAATATATTTAAGACTAAGAGGTTTTATAGTAAAAAATATGTTTCGTTGTTTCTTAAAAAACGATTAACATTTCATTTCAAATTAATTATTTAAAATAATTATTTTACATTAAATTTATTAATTAATTATCTCTTTTTAATTGGAGAATATTTTATTTAAACTATTTTTTTAATAAACTCTGATACACAAGATACAATAAATTAAATTTACTTTTATTTAAATTTATTTTCAAATTATTTAATAATTTTTTTATAATACTATTTTACTATATGTATAATAGTATATAATAGTAGTTGAATAATAACAGCAAGATAATTAGTTTTAATTGTAAGTCTATGAAAAGATCAATGGACGCAATCAGATCACTATGCCAAGTCGCAGACGTGGTAGCACTCCAGGAGACTTGGTTAATGCCCCACGACCTGCCACTTCTCCACACAGTCGACAGTGACTTCGGGTGCACGGGTACGTCGGCGGTGGACACCGCGGCGGGAGTACTCATCGGCAGACCGTACGGCGGCGTTGCTCTTTTGTGGCGCAAGAGTGCATTTGAGTCAGTGTCGTTGATAAAATGTGATAATGTGCGTGTCTGTGCGATTAAGGTAATTGTGTGTGGCAGAGCAGCAGTATTTTTTAGTGTTTACATGCCTACAGACTCGTACACTAACTTACCTGAATTTACGGCATGTCTTGGTAGTATTCGTTCAATAATTGAAGCGGAAGAGAATAATGGAGTGGGTGCTTTTTATGTGTTAGGGGACTTTAATGCTCACCCGAACGAATTGTTTTGTAATGAAATGTTAAATTTTTGTACAGACTTAGTCTGGGATTGTATTGACATTAAGATGTGCCCTAAAGATACATATACTTTTTGTAGTGAGGTACACGGATGTAAAAGGTGGTTGGACCACTGTATTGTCACAGAGCTAGCACGAGATTCTGTAGTAAGCGTAAAGGTGCGATATGACATGCTCTGGTCGGACCACTTTCCACTTGTAATAGAGTGTAATCTCAACAATGTTATGCCTAGAGTTAGTGGGTTGACGGCTGAACGAACGGTGAACCCCATCGTATGGGGCGAGAGAAATACACAACAGCAAATTCAATACCACGATATATGTCATTCCAAACTAAGGTTGATAGATTTTCCCCAGGAGTTGAGTGAATGTTGTGATATTTTTTGTAATAAAAAAGAACATCACTTAGTTATTGATAATTTATATACGCAAATAGTTAACACGCTGTCTCAGGCTTCGGTTCAGACGTATATAAATAAAAAACGTAGAAAAAAGGGTGGTTACATAATGGGATGGAATAAGTACGTAGAGGGCCCACATCGGGAGGCACGGCTAAAATTTAAATTATGGAACCTGGCTGGGCGGCCTTCTAGTGGTCGTACATATGATGAGATGTCTGAGGCGAGAAGATATTTTAAAGCCAAATTAAAATGGTGTCAGGACCGACAAGAACAACTTAAGATGGACATTCTCGCTTCGGACCATTCTTCTAAAAATTTTAAAACTTTTTGGAGCAATACCAACAAAATTAATGTAAGGCCGGGCCTCCCGATGAGTGTTGGTAATTATACTGACCACAGGTACATTGCCAACGCATTTAGGGAGCACTTCGCTGTGCATTCGCCCTTGGGTCGAGCGTGTAGTGGGGATGTCGGTTGTGAGCCTATCGTGACGAGGCGAAACATAAAGATATCTGCAAATAGCATAGCTAAAATTATTACTAAAATGCAGAGAGGTAAATCGCCAGGTCACGATGGGCTCAGCATCGAACATTTTAAGTTTGCGGGGGTCCATCTGCCGAGAGTGCTATCACTACTCTATACGTTATGCATAGGTCACTCGTATCTTCCTGAGCCGTTAATGCGGACAGTAGTTGTCCCTATAGGTAAAACTAAGACTCCCGTATATCCCGTCTAGGGGATATATCCGACATGAATAATTATCGACCATATCTCACTTGCTACTACAATGGCCAAGGTGCTCGACAGTGTGATAAATAGTCGCTTAACAAACCACATAGAGCTACATGACGCTCAGTTCGGTTTTAAAGCAGGAGTGTCATGTGAAAGCGCTATCCTAAGTTTAAAACACACTGTTAAGTACTACACTGCGAGGAGGACACCGGTATACGCGTGTTTCCTTGACCTGTCAAAAGCCTTTGACCTGGTCGCTTATGACGTTTTGTGGCACAAGCTGGGGGACGCGGGTGTGCCAGTGGAGTACACTTCCCTCCTCAAATACTGGTATTCGAACCAAAGGAACCAGGTGAGGTGGGTCGATACTCTGTCAGACGAGTACACCCTGGAGTGTGGGGTGAGGCAGGGAGGGTTGAGCTCGCCTCTTCTTTTTAATTTGTATATGGATCAACTTATCGGTCGACTGAGTAGTGCACGTGTCGGCTGTCATATAGACGGTGTATGTGTCAATAATATCAGCTATGCAGATGACATGGCGCTGCTCAGTCCATCGATGGGTGGGTTAAAAGGGCTCATCTCTACTTGCGAGGCATATGCGAGGGAGCACGGCTTGAAATACAACTCAGCAAAAAGCAAAATTATTGTATTTAAAGCGCCTAAACAACTGCCGCGACGTGTCCCTCCCGTATGTCTTAATGGTGTAGAGCTCAAAATTGTAGACAGGTTTAGGTACCTTGGCCATATACTCACGACCGACCTAGGGGATGATGAGGATATCGAGAGGGAGCGTAGGGCGCTGGCAGTGAGAAGCAATATGCTTGCTCGCAGGTACGCTCGTTGTAGTATAGACGTCAAAATTACACTTTTTAAGGCGTTCTGCCAATCGTTTTATACGAGCGGCCTGTGGGTGTCATACACGCGTAGAGCCTACAGCGCCCTGCGCGTCCAATTCAATAATGCTTTCAGAATGCTGCTGGGGCTGCCATGGCGCTGCAGCGCGTCGGGAATGTTTGCGGAAGCTCGTACTGATGGATTTCATGCCACCATGAGAAAGAAAATGGCCTCTCTGCTGCAGCGCACGCATGGTAGTAACAACAGTATTCTGAAAATGATTGCTTGCAGACCTGACTGTCCCTTCCAGAAATGCTGGGTGGAGACAGTTCTTGGTTTGGTAAAATAGTTAAATAAAATAAAAATCATGAAAAACGTAGATATATTACACTAACTAACTACTAAATTAGTTTACATAAGTACCATTGTTACTAACACACTAACATAAATATGGATGTTTATCTGAAATAAAGGTTTATTATTATTATTATTATTATTTTTTTTTTGTATACTTTAATAACTTTTTGAAATTTGTAGAAATTGTAGCTGTTTTTTAAAAAAGTTTAGCAAAGCTGCCATACTTTTTTACACCAGCATAATTTCAAAATAAGGTAATAAATTTTAGGATTTAAAAAAATTACATGTTTTATTTTCACAGATTATCGATAATCCCTCACAAATTACAGATTAATTAGAGGGATAAATTTTTTCGTAAATATCTGCAAAAATAAAAAGTTGAAAAAGTGCATGAAAATAACGTTATAATACATTTTCTGCACGCAGTAGGGGAAAATCCAATAAATATTCAAAATCGGTATATCTCAAAAACTAGAAAAAAAAAGTTTGGTGACTCGGATTCCTTCAAGACAACCGTTTGTATCTCCAGTTTTCCGATGGTCCACTATTTGCGGGACACCCTATATACGTGTCGTTCTTCTTCATCATCGATCATACGAAATATGCACTAGTTTTAATAATCCAGCACCCACAGAAATACTGCAGGCGCTTTACAAAAATAGCCTTCAACTGAAGTGAAGGCAACGGTTTTATGAACTTTCAATCAACGTAGGAGGTATTAAACATAGAATAAAAAATTTTGCATGCGCGATTTATTCTACAGATAACTCCATCTACCGGAAAATCGCCAAACTTTTTTGAAGGGAGCCTCGAAACTGATGATGTTTTTGTATTTTCTTCTTCTGCACAGATGAACAATTTTTTTGAAAGGCTAAGCCCGCGTTCGACCTCAACCTCACCCGATGGTAAGTGAAGATGAGGTCGAAGAACATGGGCCAAGGGAAGAACTGGCTCTTCATAAAACACATCACTGCTAAAGCAGTAATATTTGTGTGGCAGATTTTATATGAAGGGTGGTAGAAAGTCGGACACTGACAGTAGGTATCCTACCATCAAGCGATGGTCACTCAGATAAGTTTCTTCGATGGGTGTTTGGATGCATTATGGCAGGAACTTCATGCGCGTACGGAGTAGCGGGCAAAAGATCACTCGAACCCAGATCGAACGCAATCATACGTCATAACCCGGCTATCTCAGTAAGTAATAAGATGAAAAGTAGTTCATTAGTTCTATGAAGTCAAAAACAAGTTGTAACATTGGTAATAAATAAGAAAACTGGATAGTTAAGTGTCGCAGTAATGAGTTTGAACTTTTCAATGAGTTCAAGTTAATTTGAGATCTTTCTTAAAGTCCCCTAAATTGACAATCAGGGTTCTTTAAACTTTTAACACGTATAAATGAAGTATGCTCTGAGCTAAATCAGTGATTTAATGAATGTGTCTACCATCTACCATCTACCATGAATGAAGATAATTCAAATAGTGGAACTTCATATCGTTTCTACTTTTCAACCGTATTATTCAGAATAAAAAGTAAAATAAATAAATAAAAGCGGCCAAGTCGGATTCGCCCATGAAGGGTTCCGTAACGGCAAGTGAGCGACTAAAATACACACTCTTTATTTAATCACAAGAAAGCGATTTGGTTGGTTAGATATGACATCGAGCGTAGCCAGGAGGAGCAGTTAAATTTTATATATCCCATACATGCGCGAACCGAGCGAGCGAAGCCCCATAAACCTTGGCGTACATGGCGTAATGGGTACAGTGTTCCTCTTGGATTTATTTAGAAAGGTTTTGCTTTGGTTGCATTAATCATCACGTAAATTAAAACTTAGCACTTACCACATTTAGATTAAAGTTTTTTGATTGAAGCCTTATGAATAATAAAATGAAATTTTCAGGGTAGCTACCTGATAGATAGAGCATGTTTTTAAAAGCCAAACGAAATTTTTTTTTCATGTGATTTTATTTTTTTAGGGGCCCTTAAAGTTGTGAACATACTGGGTAATTTTAGCTTTCTTGGCATTTTTTTTTATTCCATTCCATTTTTAGCTAGCGATAGTAAATGTTACCATACTGAATTGGCCTATCTATCTATTGTTGCATCTACCGCAACAATTCACGTCACCATAAATAAAAACTCATCGTACTCGGCGATAGGTGAAAAATTAAAAAAAAAGTCATAACTCCGAAAATACGAAAAATCGCGGAACATACATGGGGGTGATTCAGATGGCCCTCTAGGTCCACTACCTCCCAGCTTCAGTATATCACTACTTCTTGGGACACCCTGTATAAAAATAGACGACCAAAACAATAACAAAGGCTGCAAAATTAAACTTACAAGCAATTCAAATTCGTTACGGTTGAAGTGCATACGCATTCGATATTTTAAAATTTGCGTTGTACCTAATCGACGAAAAATAATATTTTGTGTGCAGAAAAAGATAACTAAACAACATTCTAGAAATTTTAATACAATAGATAAAATCATCTAACCGACAAAAAACAATGCATAATTTCGATACCCAACTCCAATAGCCATGTAAGATACGGCGTTGGATAAGGCTTCGTAACTTGAATCAAAAATACTATGGCGCCAAGTTCCGATCTTTAGTCCGTCGAGAGCTATAAGGTCCTAAATGTCGGACTAATGTTGGGCATTTTTCCATTTTTTTAAATTTTATTCCCGACTTTAATTTTTTTTTTCGAAAAGTAAGCGCATTTTTCGAAAAAAAAATTAAAGTTGGGAATATCTCGAAAACGGTAACACTTTTACAGAGGTATTTTTTTTTATCTGCTAGAGCACACCTCAGTCTTTCTTTCATTTCAGTTTGTCGTGCAAGTTACGGGAAACCCTGTATAACTCATTTTTGGTATTTATGTGGCTTACATATTTTTGCCTTTCAAGCGTCGACATACATACGAGAAATATACCCAGCAATTTTGAGTTTTGGGGTTTTGAGGCAGACAGTATTACTCCATCGCCCATAGAAAAAGCGGTCATAAATAAAACATCTCAGGACAAGTTCTCACACATTCCACATAAACAACGTCAGTAGTCATCAGAACACAATTGGCCTGCCGGCGCACCGCGAGCATTGCTCGTTCTGATGCACTTCCGTGACGCACTTCCTCATTACCTACTAGGACCACATAAGATGACACTGCTGAGTGAATGATGTGATTTGAGGAGCTCTTAAGTATTCGTTCTCAATTACATTTTATCGAGACAATGGGTAAAGATCGAAACATTGAGTTTAAATGTAAAATATAATTTTGCATTGTTAAGTCCAGTAGAAAATACTTTTATTTAATGATTAAACTTTAGACAGAATTTGGTTTGATTGAATCAGGCGTTACTTTGCGGAATCCATGACAACTACTATAAAAAGTTACTTTGCTAATTCCGCGACTTGTCCTTGCACCAGTGATGCAGGATTTTCAGGCGTAGGTTCACCGCCCTCCCTCCCTCAAGCAAGAAGCAAGACATGCAATGAACACACACTTGGAACCCACACCACAAGCTATCACCGACACGCTTATAGTAGAATTTGGTTTATACTAAAATTATATTTCTTATATTTAATATTGCCTTATACAGCCAGGGTTACTTGTGCTTATTTAATTATTACCTTTCCAAATGTTTCAAAGATTATTTCTACATTTTACTTGATGTTTCAAGGGATTGATAATCATAGTAGGTCTAAAATAAGTTAAGGCTATTTTATTTTATTTAAAAATTGAAGTTAATTCATGCGTTTCAATATTTTAAAAGGTCCGGTTAAAGACGTCCTCTATTTATAAAATCGCGGCTTTTATATTCTTAAATTAACTAAATTTACAAACATCGTTACACGTCGCAAAATTGAGAAATTCAAAGGTGAAGGGCGCATCTAGTTACTCAATACAGATAGCCCTAGTTTAGTAACCTAGTTGCCTATATTCACATCTACCGGATTAATAATTATATCAGTGAGGTGTCAGTTGCATACCACGTCCCCTGGCCTGGATATGGTGCTCGGGAAATTGCTATCTATTTGCGGCTACATCCTCGTCTGTTATTGAAGCCTACTACTTTTTAATTTGATGCGACTACTGTTTCAAACAGATTATTTAAACTGGCTATTTAAAGATCTGTTGCTTGTTATTGCAGCCGGGTACTTTTTAATTTAGTCTGAGAACTATTTCAAAAATTATAAAATTACAGTTTTTTTCGAAATATTCCTAGAAACACATATTGTGCACTTACGCATTCACGGGTAATCCAACTTTAAAGTATACGACGTTTTCTGAGGAACTCGTTTGCGGCGCGAAATTTTCGTACATGGTATTCATTTTCCAGTGGAATATAAAATAAAATTAAGCTTAGTTATAATGTATAAAGTATGGGGTAATATTTCAATCTTTAAGTAGTGGGAAATCTGCTACCATTAGCATCTTAACGTTCCGACCGCGAACAATTATGACAGCAACTCCTTTTATTTGAAATCTCCTGCTTGGATTCCTGTTTCGCGAGAGGATTGTTGTTTTAAATCCAAAATTCAAATTCTTTATTCGAGAATGTGGTACACAAATTTTTGCCCAAAATTTTATATTAAAATGCGTAGCCATTACATAATAATTTACGGTAAAACGATTTTAATTATCTCCGTGGCTGACAATTTTTGGTACATTCCTGGTAATGGCATATTATAACATGTTTCTATGAGGACGCAGGAATTTTGGAGAATTTGCCATTTTGAATTCTTGAAGTTGTTTTGCAAATCTGAGCACTCGATTTAATCACAGAAAAATAAGATTGAATTCAACAAAATGTGATTGAATTTTGGCGATGGGGTAACACTCTCTGCCTCAGACGCCAGTAGTCACGGGTTCGATTCCCGCACGGAACAAAACAAAAATGTTTCGGATTTGGGCGTTTATCTATATAAAAATCTTTATTTCTGAAACCAATTTCACAGTTTATTGTGCACAAACATTTTCATTTTTCTAGACAATTCGTCTTTGATCTTTGCAAAAACAAAAATATTTATTATTTCTTAGCTACTGTACTCTAAAACCAAAAACAAAAAGAAAGTGTACAGGAAGTAAACATTTCTTATCTATTTTTGGTATTGGAATCAAAGCAAGTCGTAGTCTAGCTGTAACAAATGGTTAAATAAATGAAAAATGTGATAAATAAAAATAAAAATTACCCGACCAGGATTCGAACCTGGGACCTCTCGTTTGTCGGACGAGTGCTCTTCCAACTGAGCTACCGGGGCCTGGCGCTACGCCTCGATATTACTTACCATATTTTTGTTTTAACGTTATATTGCTAACGTAGCTCCATCTAATGGTATAAGCTTTGCAGCTAAGACCACCCGAGACCAATTTCTTTACAGAAATTGTGAATCCTAGTTAAAGTGAAGCATTGCAATGTTTTAATAACGTTTTTTTTTTAAGTTTTTTTTTGCATTTAAAATGGTCAATTATTCTTAAATAAATGAAAAATGTGATAAATAAAAATTACCCGACCAGGATTCGAACCTGGGACCTCTCGTTTGCCGGACGAGTGCTCTTCCAACTGATTTTTCATTTATTTGAGAATAATTGAGCATTTTAAATGCAAAAAATAAAAAAAAAACATTATTGTAACAAATGGTGTTATGCCCTAAGTTATAGACAAAAGAAAAGTTCAGCGGAGGTGAAATCCCAGCTTATACATTCGGAAATGGACTGAACTAGGGAGCGCTATAGAACTATTTTGCTTTGCAACAAATATCTAATATTTAATAAAATATTACAGAACTCATGGTAATCGAGAAAATTATGGAATTTCAAAAATCGTTATATCATTTAGTTAGTTTCATTGATCAAAGCCTCGATATCGGCATGAATACGATATTAGTTTCATTGATCAAAGCCTCGATATCGGCATGAATACGATAATTTCATTGCAATACAATAAGTTACCGACAAATAAAATAAAATAAAAGGAGTTAGTTTAATAGCTTGGTGAACAAATGAAGTTGAGTGGACTGAGACTTAATAAAGTTATATTTCTTGTCTCAGTTAGCATAATGTAACTTTGATCGTAATTTGTAGTTTTGTAGAAAAGCAATACAATATATGAATTGCAATTACTTGAAAATTATTTCTTTAGATAAAACTTTTTTATAATACACGTAACTATATCCTTGTCCCTGATCCTGCGTATAAAAACTTCGAACATTATTTTTAAAATATGTACTAAACGTTTGATAGATAAACTGTTAATTTGAAATTATATAAATTTTTGAAATAATTGTGATGAAATGTATAAATATTACATTGAGTACCTAACCTTGATTGAACTATAAGGAAGGACATGTTCAGCACCCACAGAATTACTGTAGGCGCTTATCAAAAGTACTACTTTTAAGTTAAAAGTGAAGGCGCCGGTTTATAAGTTTTCAATCAACGTGGGTATTAAAGTGACGTATTAAACATAGAATATTTTTTTTTGCATGCGCGATTTATTCTACAGATAGCTCCATCTACCGGAAAATCATCAAAACTTTTTAGATGGAGACTGATGATGTTTTTGTTTTTTCTTCTTCTGCACAGATGATCAATTTTTTCATTATTATATTATTTACACACTCGCAATAAACGATATTAAAGCGGGTGAACTCGCATGCAACAGCTAGTTCTCTATAAAAATTAACGAATTCATTCTTGTCCCACATTCATTGATCATGCAAAATTAATTCGTGGCTGACTCATTTAACGGACAACGTATGTACGTGCCATTCTTCTTCATGCCTAATATGAAATAGGTTTAATAACCATTATTCAGCACCCACAGAAATACTGCAGGCGCTCATCAAAAATATCACCTACCCATATAGTGTGGAGGCGCCGTGTGATGAATTTCCAATCAACGTAAGAGGTATTAAACATAGAATAAATTTTTTTGCATGCGCGATTTATTCTACAGATAGCTCCATCTACCGGTAAATCGCCAAAACTTTTTGAGAGGCACTCAAAACGGATAGTGTTTTTGATTTTTCTTCTTCTGCACAGATGAACAATTTTTTTTTTTAAAGGATATGCCCGCGATCGACCTCAACCTCATGGTAGGTGAAGATGAGGTTGAAGATTAAAGTATATGGGCCAAGGGAAAAACTGGTTCTTCATAAAACACATCACTGCTAAATCAGTTATATTTGGACAAAAGCTCATTCCAAATAAAAATCAATCCCGTATGGGACTCGGACCCAGATCGAACGCAATCATAGGTGAGTCATAACCCGGCTACCTCAATAAGTAATGAGATGAAAAATAGTTCATTAGTTATACATACATCCATACATAACTTCACGTCTGTATCCCTTATGGAGTAGGCAGAACAACAGAGGCTATGAAACTATCTGATTTCACGTTTGACTTTGGAGGTATAATAATGATGGAGAGTGACTATTGCAGTGACAGGGTTTCAGCTTATCGGCCACAAAACGCCAAAAAAATCCGTCCCTTAACTGACTTTTATAGTATGCCCGGTAAGAGAAGCAACTGGCACATTCTATGTTTTTCCTTTGCTCCCAGTCCAGCATGGAAGAATTCATTAGTTATATGAAGTCAAAAACAAGTTGTAACTTTGTATATAAGGAAATTTAAGAATAGTTAAGTTTGTCATTGAGTTCAATTTGAAATTATACTCTATAAGTTTCTTAGATGTTTGTTAAAGTCCCCAAAAAATTTTTTTTTCAAAAAATTTTCAAAAAATTTGAAAATCAGGGTACATTAAACTCAATAGTTGCGAACAAAAACTGTTTTTGAAGCTTCTATGATTAAACTATGTTACTAATTTTACAATTGATAATGTTAACACGTATAAAGGAAGTATGCTATGGGTTAAAGCAGAGATTGAATGGATGTGTAGAGACATCTAGCAGAATAAAGATAATTCAATAATGGAATTCCATATTGTTTCTACTTTTCAACCGTATTCTTCGGAATAAAAAGTAATGTAAATAAACAAAAGCGGCCAAGTGCAAGTAAGATTCGCCCATGAAGGGTTCCGTAGCGGCAAGTAAGCGACTAATTATTTACCCCAAAAGCGAGTTGGTTGGTTAGGTGCGACGACAAGCGTAGTGAGGAGGGGCAGTTAGGTTTCATATAGGCCATAGTGTGCGTCCATAATGCGAGCCTAAGGTGGTGACGACGGCGGGCGCGAAATATCAAACATATGAAACCATACTGTAGTGTCCACACTGCAGTGACTAAGGCGGAAGCCTAGCGCGACCGGACTGAGCGAGTCAGCGTGCGTAAGTTTCAAACGTTCGTATCCGCGCTTTCTGGCCACACTGCGGGCCTAAGCAACAAGCGACCCAATGCGCGGGTGGCGGGGGAAACAAACCAGTTCGGTAATAACTGAAAAATATGCTAAATAAAACTAAATACAAATTCAATACTGTCTATGTTAGTTTGTGCCCGCCTGCCGCTACAAGTTTTTTTACAAATATTATTAAAAATCTCTTATTGTAATATTGCTTTTTTTGTACTTTTTAGTTGAAACTTACTATATTCCGCAGTAGAGTATTTTTTATTATTTATTATTTAATTTTTTCTTTCCTGCTTTTTAGTTCGGTAGGTACTATTATTTGTATGACCAGAAACCTTAAAAACCATAAAAATGGTGAAACCCAATTTGATTATAAGTGTATGTACGACGACAAAGCCTCAGATATGGAATAGTTTCATTCAAGTAAACTAATCAAATATTGCTTCCTCATGCAAAATTTGGACCCCGTTGAATAATCCTTATTCAAGATTAAGAAAATTAAATTAGATTAGGATTAATATTCAATTTTATCAGGATTTTGTTAAATAAGCTATAAAGGATATTAAAAAATGCAGTTGCTGTTTACCTACATTGCATTTACCTACGTTATACCCATAAAAATATTGCACAAAATGTAAAAACCTATGAAACAGGAGCCCAGCGAATGAAAATAATATGTTATAATACTTTTATGAATGCCTTTCAAGCCGATGAATAGTTAAAATTAACAGGCGTATACTACTTACCTAAAACTTCCATCATTGTTCTTCTTTTTGTTTTGTTTTTTTCAGTGAAAATTTTAAATTTAAAGAATACATACATACATACATATATAACCTCACGCCTGTCTCCCCTTGGGGTAGGCAGAGACAAGGAAACACCAATTGCTTCGATCCATACATACCTCTTTCGCTTCCTTCACGTTCATTAATCTTTTCATACATGATCGCCGGTTACGGGTACTTTTAAATAGGCCCTTTTTAAGAACGTCGCCAATTTGATCGGCGTACGTTCGCCTAGTTCGGCCCCTTCCGACAGCACCATCCATTCTTGCTCTGTACACCTCTTTCGTACATCTACTTTCACTCATCCTTTCCAAATGTCCAAACCACCGTAGCATACCCTTTTCAATCTTAGTCACTACATCTTCTTTCAATCCGCATCTCTTTCTTATTTCACTATGGCGCACCCTACCACTCAATTTCACTCCACACATGCTTCTCAACGCTCTCATCTCCACAGCATTAATCTTGCTTTCATGTCTTTTCTGCCACACCCAAGATTCACTACCGAATTCACTAAAGAATACATATGTATATTTATCATATGTACATTTTTAGAACAAACTGATTATAAGCTTTTATTTGATACGAATCTTTTGATACCTCATTTGTTCAAATCCATCCATCCGTTAAGTAGAAATCAGGGAACAAGAAACAGACATACATACATAAGCGTTGAACATCCATACCATCCATCCATACATACAAAAATACATGTCAAAATCATAACCCTCCTTTATGCTTCGCTGAAGTCGGGTAAAAATAGATGACCAAAACAATAACAAAGGCAAACCTGCAAGACAAAACTAACAAGCAATTCAAATTCGCGATCTCGCGATTGAATAATACGGCAATCGACGGATGCGCTATTCCCGACTCCCGCGCATAATTGACGGGATCCTGCCGGGGAGCTATTTTGGTCCCATCGCAAGAGTGGGACGTAGAGGACAATGCTTTGGTTAGAATATTCTAGACTAAATAATTGAGAAATTCGCAGTCTATTTTATTTGGATAAAACCTCTTTGTAATCCACTTTTCAACCGACTTCAAAAAAAGAAGTAGGTACTCAATTTGTCTGTATGTTTTTTTTTATGCTCTGTCACATCATAACTTTTGATTGGGTGAACCGATTTTTATTATTCTTATTTCATATAATAGAGGTTACTTTTTATTTGGTTCCATATAAATTTTATTGATATTGATTGAGTACTTCATGCTTCTTTTTTAAATATGTAAGAATTCGGAGATTGTTTACCTTGACGACCTTCTACTTCTGTCAAAATGTTGACGTTAAGTCAGTTTTTTAGAATGCTCTGCATTCATTGATTATATTAATTATGTTGATTTGTAGGGAAAGAATGCTGAATAATATTTATTAATACCTTAATCAAAATAAATTAAAATAGGGCACGGAAATTATGTTTGAAGAATAAACCTTTATTAACTAAATAAATGAACAAATGTGTTAAATAAAAATAACTCGACCAGGACTCGAACCTGGACAAGTGCTCTCCCACTGAGCTACCGCGGCCTGGCGTTACGCCTTGAAATTACTTTACACATTTTTTGTTTTTACGTTATATTGCTAACGTAGCTCCATCTCCATCTCTCCATCTATAGCTTTGCAGCTAAGACCACCCGAGACCAATTTCTTTACAGAAACTGTGTCACAAGAATCATTTTAATCTCAGTTTTAATCTCATTTGTTCATTTATTTAAGAGTAATTAAGAATTTTAAATGCAAAAACTTTAAAATACTATCTAAATTACTTTATAAAGTCCCAATCAACGCCGCCGTAAAGCAGATCTGACCAATATTAATATAGTATAATAATATAGATTATAATACTAATAATAGATCTTCCATACTAGACTGGGAGCGAAAGAAAAACGTAGAATGTACCAGCTGCTTCTCATCACGGGCATACTGTAAAAGTCAGTTAAGGGACAGAGGTTTTATTGGTGTTTTTGTGGGCGATATGCTGACTATAGTAGTGATTATAGTACCTCCTTTGTCAAACGTGACATCAGATGGTCTTGTAACCTCTGGTGTTCTGCCTACTCCATAAGGGATACAGGCGTGAAGTTATGTATGTATGTATAATATTTGACTCTTTAAAATCGATTTTTATTATTATGTAAGCCCGGGTTTGACCTTAATCTCACCTGGTGGGAAATGAAGATGATATCGAAGATGAAAGCACACGGGCTTAGGCAAGAACTGCCTCTTCATAAAATATTGCCGAAACACATCGCTATCGGACCCATAAAATTTGGCGGCAGATTTTATATGAAGGGTGGACGCTAGCCAGTCGGATCCTAACGGAATCCTACCAACAAGCATCAAAAACAGCTAATGAATGTTACGCTCGTAGACTGAGGAATTGTTGGAGATGATTGATTGACTTTATGTCGTCAATTTAATGCCTGCTACCGCGGTCACGACTGACTATAGTGCCTGGAAAGATACCGAAACGTGGAGTTAAAACCTATACTAATAATAAAGCGGAAAGGTTTGTTTATTTGTTTGTTTAAATACTTTTTACATTTGATAGCCCAACTCTTGGGGCAATCAGTCTACATTATATAAACTATTTTTTTTATCGCTAAAGTCCAACGAAATCAAATTCAATCAAATCAAAAAAAAAACAAATAATCAATAGGGGCCATCGAAGACGATTCGTGTTTTTTGACAATTTGTTTCTTATAATTTAATGGATTAAATTAAAATTAAAACAGTTATAAAATTCTTTCTTTTTTTACGATGGCAGTGCTTTTTAATGAAATTCAAAATTTAAAAAGTTTTGTTCATCTCAGGAATTTCACAAAATACTTGATGAAGTCAGTCATCCCATACTTCAGCTTTAACTAGTTGTTGATAGTGTTGAATGATATTACAGAAGACCAAGAGACAAAAAAAGCCGGCGGAAAAAACTCTAGGCCCAAATAGACTGTTGGAAACAAAACATCAAACCAAGGTGACCTTGCTTGTTTACAACGTGTTTCCAACAGTGAAGACGGCTGTTGACAACCAAATTACATGACCTTGGCGGGTTGGAAACGGCGGTGTTTAGAATCACAGACATACATCTACATAGACAACGCAAGTGCCACGATTTGTATTCGAACCAAGCGTGCCGACTTTTTAAGACCTATTGTGACGTCATAGCTGATATTTATTACTGGAAAATACAAAAATATTCAGAGACACCGATACCGCCGATGAAATCGATTATTAAGACCGATATTGATATTCTTGACTCGATTTTCTAACAGACATACATACACGCATATTACAATACATATTAAATCTAGAGGCGACCAACCTTGACATTTGGTTGGGGTTCGGACACGCAAAGGACATGCATTTGCGTTATCTATGTAGATGTATGTCTGTGTTTAGGACTGTGTACGCTTGTTATTGTATATTTTACTATGTAACTATAACTATAAATGACTCGAGTTTTGTAGCTTTTTATCCTGCGTTTCAACCTTTCCTTCTTTGTATCCTCAATTGCATACAAAACTGCCATCGCGAAGATGTTGCCAACGCGAGAGATCAGAGCACACTGACGATTAAGGGGCGTGGCCTGGCGTGACCTTGGCTTGTGTTCTTGTTTGTCTCCTTGTTGGAAACCACCGTTTGTAACAGTGTGGATGACTCGGAATTGGTTGTCAACAAGTTAACCTTCCTTAACCTTGGTTGGAAGCATTGGTTTTCAACGTGTTTTCAACAGTCTGGCGGCCCTCATGACTCGTTTAGTTCTAATAATATCATATAAATGTAGGTTTTAAATAATAATAGGCTACTTCCAACATCATAATTTTATTCTTAACAAATCCTCATTACCTTAAAAGTATTATTTTTATTAGTTTTTTTAACTTACATGTAATTAAAAATCGTTTTACGGTTCCTCCTCTTAAAAGTTTGTAAACCAGTTTTTGTATTTCATTATGCAGACATTGTTGTAAACCAATTACCGAAACACAATTCCATTACTGGGTATTTTTCGCAAACTGGGACAAAAATTCAAGTATAATTTTTAGTACCTATAATATGAATGTATTATATGTCCAAATATCAAATTATCACAAAAGCTGATTTGGACGCCATTCCGAGTGCGGAGATTCTGTCGCCAATAAATAGTCCTGCAAAGCGCAACACTAGACGTACGACAAAGACCAATGAGGCAGCGAAGAAACGCGTACCTTAGGGCTAGAAAGAGCCGTATGAATTTTGTGCAAAAGAATTTCTAACTAGATTAAATTTCGTACCATTTTATTTCTAACAGTTTCATAGCTTTATAAGAATACATATAAGAATACAACACATCTTTTAGAAACTTTATAGGTCTTGTCTATCGCACAATCATTGCATAGCATTAAAAACTATACACTTGTGTGAACTAAATAAGGTATATTTTGCCTACTGTTACGGTCGATCGAATGGTATCATTACTAAACCATTGGCTTCCTACCACACATGTCGTGGAAAGTAACTGACGATAACAGTGACCGCTTCCAGGTAACAATCATGACGTAATGGTCGAGTGGCTTGTGATTGATGGTGACAACGGTGAAACTCTGTAATGCAAGTGAAGATTCTATTTCATTAAGGATAAATATGATTCTATGATGTGAAAGTTTGTATGGATGATTGTTAATCGTTCATGGGCGTAGTCGTATATTTTTTCGTTCAAAATTAGGAGCTTCATTGCGTTATTGTTTGGTTTTAAACTCCGTACTTGAGGGAGTTTTGGCGCCAACACTTATGTATAGAAGTGAATCTTGGGTGTGACAGAAAAGATATGAAAGCAGGATTAATGCTGGGTAGATGAGAAATTGAGTGATAGGGTGACCAGTGAAATAAGAAAGAGATGCGGATTGAAAGAAGATGTAGTGACTAAGATTGAAAAGCTTATGCAAAGGTGGTTTGGATATTTGGAAAGGATGAGTGAAAGTAGATTTACGAAAGAGGTGTACAGAGCAAGAATGGTGTGTCGGAAGGGGCCGGCCTAGGCGAACGTATGCCGATCAAATTGGTGAAATTTTGAAAAAGGGCCTAGGTACTCAAAAGTACTCGTAACCGGCGATCATGTATGAAAAGATTGCTAAACGTGGAGGAAGCGCAAGAGGTATGTCTGGATCGTAGCAATTGGTGTTCCCTTTTCTCTGCCTAACCCAAAGGGAGACAGGGGTGAGGTTATGTATTTATGTATGTATGTAAGCTCTGAATTGAAAATCTATATTTCATCCCCAATTCGGACGCAACTTTACGCATAATTACATACATACATACATAACTTCACGCTTGCACCCCTTATGGGGTAGGCAGAACACCAAAGGCTGTAAGACCATCTGATGTCACATTTGACAAATTTGGAGGTATTATAATGATGGTGAGAGACTATTAAAGTGACAGGGGGTCAGCCTATCGTCCGCAAAAACGTTAATAAAACCTCTGGCCCTTAACTGGCTTTTACAGTATGCCCGGGAAGAGAAGCAGCTGGCACATTCTTTGTTTTCCTTTCGCTCCCAGTCCAGCATAATTAATTCGTGTTAATGTTAATTTTGTAATAATATACGATTGTTTTTACTTAACACCAAGCCCGCATTTGACTATTTAACATTTTGTCTTTTTTGGCATTTTGACTAATTTGGATAAAAAGTTTTTTTATCCAACATTTAACGGTGAGTTCGGCTTAGCGAACTGCGAACTTTTAAAGGATTTTAGCAAATAAATAAAATAAAGTAATAAATAAATAAAGTAATAATAAATAAATAATAATAATAAATAAAGTGATATTTACAAATATTTAATTATATTTGAGTTTATAATATAAAAATATTAATAATATAATATTTACCCTCATATTTAATCAAGTGCCGTTTCATGATATATAAAAATCCATTTTTGTCTAACATTCATTGATGTAAATTAAGATTAATAATGGTTAAATATTTTTATACGTGATAGAATGCGGTTTAAAATGTTTTTATTTGATTTTTGAATATTAAAAAACATAGGATTGATATTTTCAATGTGAAGACTCAAGACTTAGCATCATGGAATATATTTTTGACTTGCGCTTAAAATAGAACAGCTTACGTCTCTTTCCCGAACTAATTATGCCGCTAACTCTTTCACTAACAGATCTTGTACCCAATTCAATAAGATTTATAATAATATCGACATCTTTCATCTCCCTCTCCCAAAATTAAAAAAGAACTCTTTTTACATTTCCATATACATATAGTTATTTATTTTAATTTCATTATTATACCTACTAATGTATTATGTGACCGTGTTTTTTGTTTAAATTTATAATTTTTGGTATGGAAACTTCACTGGTCTCTGTATAAATTATATATTTTGACTATATATGCCTATAATGGCTGTTTGTTTCCTGAATAAAGTAAAATAAAATAAGGGTCTCTTTATTTATTCATAAGGATTTCTGGCGAAAAATTAAATACCCGCTTTTATTACATTACTATGACCCGAGTCGAGTACCGAATGCTCTCCTTCAGTATCTAAAATTTGTCACCAGTCACCCTGTATAAGCCGACTAACAACCTTTTGACCCAACTGATATTAAGTAAATGACATATGGGCTTATGAACATCGATAATTATGCAATATAGCTAGCCTGTTTTTTCCTTAACGATTTCTAATATATCGAAGAGAGATAGGCTCTGTATTTCGTAAGTTAAACACAGTTTTGTAGCACAACTGACACCTTGCTGTGCCACGGCAAGGGGCACTTAACGGCGGTTATTTTTCTTGTCGTGGTACGGCATCCGACACGTGAGGGGATAGTAACACTTTGCTATCGTAGAATTAACTGGAAAAAGCTATTTTCGCTATAATTTTAGAGACACGATCACAAAGCTTTACACAGAAAAGGCTGCTCAATAATGGTTTATTTTTATTCAGCGTTTCTGTTCTATGTTCTGCTAAATTTAGAACTCTTGTTTATTAAGTTACCCTAGCTAAGAATAGAAATAATAAACATCAGACAATCACGACATTTGTTTTTTTTTCTTGTTTTTTCCTATCTTTTAGTTCTAAAGTGAAGAGAAACAAAAGATGAAGTTTCATTTTGGCAACATAATTTAATGATTATTTTAAACTATCGCGGTTATTTTCACTATGATCTAATGAATTTACGGGATTCTTACCATGATTTCCGATTTTAATTTCGCGCGTCCAATATTTCGACGATATTATAAATCCGCGATCATGGTGGTGTAACAGCATCAAAATATCGGACGCGCGAAATTAATATCGGAAATCGTGGTAAGAATCTCGTCAACATAATTTAACTCTTAGCGACATTTTAACTTCTTCTTAGCTTATATAATTTGCATTAGGCAGAAACACTCTCCCCTAGGTAAAAAGGACTTTTGAGCCTGTAAGAAGCTGGTACCTAACTAAAGTATTCAAGTTTATGGTAACCACATCTGGCCCTTTTAAATACCCTCCTCAGCTCAAAAGACAGCGTGGTAAATTAACGATCCGCGGTCACCCATACTTACACCGACAGAGCTATTCGTAACTTAACCTGCTATATCAACAAAATAAAATAAAATACCCAGACATTTACACCAACTACATGGCCCAAAACTAAGCAGAGCTAGTGATGTGGGATACCCTGTAGCAAACTAGGGGGGAACCTAGAATATAAATACAAATATAGATTTAACGCCCAGACCCGGAACATTTTATTTTCAGGTTCCGTGAGGGAACTGAACCCGCGACCACTGGCGTCTGAGGCAGACAGTGTTACCCCATTGTCAGAGTGGTCGTCATTGTATGTATACATGAGTAACAACTCCACGCTGACTTCCTTATATTCCAATTGCTAAAGAGCAATACGTAGGTCAGTCTTAAAGTTCTGCGTAACTTAAAAAACAGCATGTTATGACTAAAATTTTATGTTTATTGCTTTTTAAAATACTATTCCTATATTTTATATATTAAAAATTTTTTCATGAACCATTTTTTAAAGCAGGAGAACAACAGATCTGCAGTTATGTTTTCTACGTGCTTATTGAACGCTCATCAAAACTTTGATTTCGGGCAAAGTTCAGAAATCACAGCGTGCTAGGTTGGAGCGGGATGTGTGACGAATTGTATTTTTCCGGAATCTAAAAATTACTTGGTACTGTTTACCGTGGGTGAAGAAGCGTTGTCATAATGTAGGGGAACGCGGCTTTTCGGTCGTCTTTTGTGAATATTTTTAACACCCTGGGTTAACAAATATACGGATACCATTCGGCATTAAGACTGAATGCCGAATGCCGATATTTTCAAGTGGAATCGTACTGATGGGGCCCGTAGTTGAGGAAAAAACGCAATCATTTTTTTTCCAACGTTTCTCGCCCGCTTCTCTTTAATTGACCTGTTCTTATTGTAAACCTACCATTCATAAATCATACCACCATATCATAAATCCACGTTTTGCCTCATGAAAATGTCATACACAGCATTGAAATTTCCGTGGACGTACTTCAGTAGCATCTGTAAGCAACATTCCACGCGAGCCCGGTTCTGCTTCGCTGTCAGTTCATTTCAGATCCAACGACAGCAAAGTTTACAAACTTTTAATTCTTCTTGTAAAACTATCTGTACTTGGCTCACACCAATCTCCAATAGTCCTCGCATTGTCTCATAGGTAATTCGTAGGTTTTCTTCAATCAGTAGCCACATAATTTTCGTTGACGACAGTTGAAGGCCTCCTTTCACGAAACTCGTCGCGTAAAAAATCCAAACTCTCACAACTTCAGCAAACCTTCCCCTCATGGTGCTCAAACAAGGTGCTTCTCTCCCAAAAGCATTTTGAAGACGATCGGCACAGTATTGCGAAGGAAGATAACTTTTAAAATCATAAAAAAGCAATCGCTCTAAAATCGTTTCGGCCTAATTTTCGTTGTGAACGTAAAACTTTGATGTCTGATAAAAAAATAATTGACAAATGATTTTCCGTCGATTTTTTTTAACTTTTAATGTCGTTTCACAAAATATCACATTCTCAATTCTAATAATTCCGATTAGCTAGAAGTGCAAAACTTTTAGTGTGCCCATGTATTTGACTCTTTCTTCAGTTTTTTTTAATACTGAAATTATTACTTTAAAATAGTAGATAAATTTGAAATATGTATTGAATATGAAGTTTCGTCAAAACTTAGAAAAGTATATAAATCTTTTAAATTTCAGTACATGGTCCGTTCATCTATAAAAAAAGGAAGGTAATAGTTTACCGGTGACATCTTCAAGAGACGAGGCAGATCGCACGTGAGTCTGCACCGGGATTGAAACGTGAGACCGCTGTAACGCAAACCTGTCTGTGGTTAAAGTACGGGCGTGTGCAGGCGCACATGACGAGTATTGTTGTTTGGATGGTCAATAACATTCTAAAATTCTAATCAACAAATGCAGAATTTAAAAAAGACCGACTTCCTAACCGTTTTAAATCGTTGTCAAATCTTTGCCTGAAGTATTAGGTAATCAACGTAAATATTCTTCACTTTCATACATATTTCTTCTAAAATTTATATATTTTCAAAAACCACTTCATCGATTTAGTTTAAATTTATAAGAGTAAAAATCCTCTATCATATGAAACAAGAATCTTCGAAATTGATTTATAATTGTCCAAAAAATCAAGTAACGAACACAGCAAAAAAATATACACACGAATTGGTCCCACGAGAAAACATACCCCCTTTTGGAAATCGGTTGAAAATACACTAGGTTATTTCCAAAGAGTGATCCAAATTTTTACGTTGATTTGTTTTTTTATTTCCTCAATATTAAACGATTTTGATAAATCTCGTTTCGTTTGGTAGATCACAATTTAGATCTGATGGCCCAATATGCATTTACAATATACATACGTGCTTCGTAGGGCACGTTAAGCAGTCGGTCCCGGGTGCTGTATACTCGAATACAGTAGTCGTTAGGGTTTGTTAGAAGCCATTTTGGCACACACCAACCAGCACTGGGCCAGCTTTGTGCATTAAGGCCTAAGTCACCCAGAGGAGAGACTCATAGCCCTACAGTGGGTTCAATACACGAAGTTATGATGAATATACATTTGATCAAAATGAATGTAGCGCTTTTCCCGTCAAGGTTCTACTAGTTCTTCATTTAAATTTACCGCCATTTTTACCGCTTCAGTTGTAATTTGTTCCGGCTATATTTTATGAAGAGCCAGTTCTTTCTTAAGCCCGTGTGCTATCATCTTCAACCTCATCTCCACTTACTATCAGGTGAAATTGAGTTCAAACGCGGACTTAGTCTTTAATAAAAAATGAAATAAAAGCGACCTAATTTAATCAAAGAATTTCATTGAATTCCGTTGAATTCTAACAACTGCATCACGTAGGCAGAAAAAAACCTTAAAATATTTCAAGTTCTTTCTACACACAAAAATAATAAATAAAATGTAATAATGCGACGACCGGCTGGTGTAGCGGTAACATACATTGCCTTCTATGCCAGAGGTCCTGGGTTCGAATCCCGGCGGCGGCGGATATTTGTATGATGAACACAGATATTAGTCGACAAGTCATGGATGTTTATATGTTTATTTCAGTTTATTCTATTAAAAAATATGTATTTATTCACAGTTATCTAGTATCCATAACACAAGTTCTTTACAGAAACTTAATTTAGGCTAGATAATGTTGTGTGAGTGACAGAAATATTTATTTATTTATTATATATTTCTTGAGTATATCAGTTATCTAGTATCCATAACACAAGTTCTTTAAAAAACTTAATTTGGACTAGATAATGTTGTGTGAGTGTCATAAATATTTATTTATTTATTATTACTATTTTGGCGTTCTGAAAATTCTGACACACACCAACCAGCACTGGACCAGCTTGATGGACTACCGCCTAAGTCACTCAGAGGAGAGACTCATAGCACTGCAGTAGGTTCAATACACGAAGCTATGATGAATCAAGATCAAAGTAGCGGTATTTCCCGTCAGGGTTCTACTAGTACTTCATTTAAATCTACCGCCAAATATTATCGATTCAGCTGTAATGTGTTCCGGCAATATTTTATTACGAGCCTGTTCTTTATTAAGCCTGTGGCCTTTCATCTTCGACCTCATTTTAACTTACTATCAGGTGAGGTTGAGGTCAAACGCGGGCTCAGTCTTTAATAAAAAATGAAATAAAAGCGACCTCATTTAATCAATTAACATACATACATACATAACGTCACGCCTGTATCCCTTATGGGGTAGGCAGAACACCAGAGGTTACAAGACCATCTGATGTCACGTTTCACAAATTTGGAGGTATTATAAAGATGGAGAGAGACTACTGTAGTGACAGGGGGTTAGCCTAACGCCCACAAAAACGCCTTTAAAACCTCTGTCCCTTAACTGACTTTTACAGTATGCCCGGGAAGAGAAGCAGCTGGCACATTCTATGTTTTTCTTTTGCTCCCAGTCCAGCATGGAATTCCGTTGAATTCTAACAACTGCATCACGTAGGCAGAAAAAAAACCTTAAAACATTTCAAGTTCTTACATACAAGAGTAATAAATAAAAGGTAACAATTAAGAACAAATTTTCCAGTTAACTACGTTTTATTTAAAATATAAAGTTGAAAAAAAAGTAAAAATAACTCCTAAAGTTTGGATCAATTTTATAAAACAACATTTAGTTTGGCGTTGTTTCATAATAAATAATAATCAAGTGCATAAGCTATCTACATTTTAAATTTCATTGAATTCCCATGAGTCGTTACAAACGTGCAAACGTTGCCAACATAAACAAACTTTTGGCTTTGAAATATGAGTTTAATAACTAAAATAAATATCCAAGAGTTATTACTGCTCTTTGCCACCGTTATAATTTAATAATGGTTGGAGATTTTACGATTCATTTGGTACTCTGCCTGTGAATTATAGAATTTTTTTAAAGGTAATTTTTTACCGTTTTGAAGCTGTCAATCAAATCAAGTTATTGCTTAACGTCCACTTTGGCGATGGGGTAATAAACACTGTCTGCCTCAGACGCCAGTGGACGCGCGTTCGATTCTCGCAGGGAACAAGAAAAAAAATGTTCGTGGTCTGGGCGTTTATCTACTCATGTGTTTATATTCTAGATTCCCCCTTAGTTCGCTACATGGTATCCCATAATACAAGCTATGCTTACTTTGGGGAAAAGACTGCATATCGGTATAAAATTTTTAAATAGTACCAGTGAAATTTCAGTACCCTTATGAATGTACTGCCTCATCAAACACAATACCTGTACAAGTTGTTAAAATCTAACTCAATTATATCAATACCCAAATAATGTATACCGGATTAATTTCTGTAGATGTTTTTAGTACAGAAATATTTTAACCTATTTAATTTCTGTACCGAAATGTATAGGTTAGCATATGTCCCTAGTACTCCCTACGCTTCATAGGCTTCAACTAAACTATCCAACATTCTAAAGTATCCGCTACATTGTTTAAAAATAAATATTTGATATCAATATTAATATTGATACCAGACAATTTCAGTTAACTGAAAAAAAAGCAGTTATGCTACAATTATAAAAAAGGTACGCGAATTATTTCATTATGAATTCCTGTACTGTTATTTTTAAATACACCTAATTTAATGGTATGATGTCATACAGAAAAAAATTGTACTGAATTTATACCGGTATGCAGTCCCTGCTTTGGGGCCATGTAGTTGGTGTGATTGTTTGGGGATTTTATTTTATTTACATATTTAATATAGTTAAGGTGCTACTATAAAAGTCTTTTATATAAAAATGTTACCCGCGTAGCCGTGTAGGTGCAGCTCTATCTGACCAACTCTAGGTAATCGCGTCGCAAAAAGAACTCCAATCCCGTGGACTCCTATTCAGAATTCACCCCACTAGTGACCATTCTTTATATGAAATCTGCCGCCAAATATCACAAATCAGACAATGTTATAGCACAGTTCAGATATCTACCTACAGTAATTCTAAAATTTAAAAACTCACTACCTTTCCTTAACTGAAGAAGTCAATGTGTAGTCTATGTACGTATATATTGTGTTTGTATGTATGTATCTTAATTATTGCAAGTATGTATTATAGATATGATTTGTAAATTTTGCTATTCATAGTTTTTATTTAAGTACCTAAAATGCCCCATCTACAATTTTCAATTTCATGTAGTTGGGTTGCCTGGTAGAAATCGCTTCCAAGCGATAAGGCAGCCCTTTATACATAATGTGTTCTTTTATTTGTGTTTTTTTTTATTCTGGATTTGTTTTTGTGTATAATAAAGGGTAAATAAATAAATAAATAAATCAACTCGGCCACATCTTTGGAATAAATGCCTACATAGCCGCGGTCCGTTCACATGTGATAGGGCTCCCCGCCTTCAGCGTTTAAATTACATTTGCCTACTTTATGTTTACTTCCATTTAGTTTTGTGACTGCAAATATACTTTTTTATATAAACAAATGAAATTCTTTGTGCATTAAATAGGAAGTGTTCAACAAAATACGTTTTATGTCAAAAAACTATGTTTACGTTTGAATAACAAATCGGTCTTATAAATTAGCGAAAAATACTTGCGCCTCGACTGAGACACATGAAAAGATGTATTATTGCATTTTTAAGTATAAACAATCCGCCTATTAACGTAATGCTTATTCAAGAATTGTTTCGGTATGCAGACACTTGCAACAGGCTGCATGCCGAGATCGAGCCGCGTAGGTATAGCTCGCGTTTCGTCAGTTTGTATGAAGTTGAATTACTGGTTGATCGCTTTACTGTGGTTATAGTGAAAAGCCAGTTTCTCTCTCAACTCGTGTGCTGTCATCTTCACTTACTATCAGGTAAGATTGAGGTCAAAAGCGGATACTGCCATCGTTGAAATAACAGTATTCTTTATTTTGCGGACACAGAGTACATCGATTATCTTAAAACTTTTTCGAAAGATTTTTAGCAAGACTCTAGAAGAAAATTTATAAATGTATTAGAAGTCTTATACTTGAATTTAATACCAAGAACTTTTAAGCTGCAGGTACATAAATTAATAATAAAATAAACTTACTCTTATATACTCAATGTAACCTGAAAAATCAGAACAGGGTTGCTTTAAAAGTCAATGTACATAATTTAACTTTGAAAACCTTCACCTGGTATGTCCTACGTACAGCAGCTGTAGAGTATACAGAGAAAGTTCGTAGCGGCAGTCGTAGCGCGAGCCCCGCGTAGCACACCCGTCGTAGTCGTTGCCAAAATAATTACTCGCACAATTTCGCGTCGAAAGAAGTTTGCTTGAAATATTTTTTTGGTAAGTGATTACTTTTATTACTATAAGGTTATGAATGAACAATGTCGTGCCAATAAAATAAAATAGTAATATAAAGAAGAACTTATGTAAATATTTTGATTTTAGTGTATTATTTACGATATTGATAAGTGTGTTGGGTTAAATAAAACGTTTAAATCCTAAAAAAATAATTGCTTCTCAATAATATTTATGTTTGTTAAAATTACGAGAAATTATAAATACAAACACAAAAAAATTAAGCAATACAAAACAAATAAAGTATACTACACGAAATCAAACACCCAGTTTCTCATTTAATGCAAAAAGTTCGAAAACTTCCTAATCTCGTAAAGAAAAAAAAACAGGGTTCCATGCCAAATAAATGCTCCGTGTAACGATGTTTGTGTATGTGACCTAAATTGCGTAGGGTCTATATTGAGTACGTGAACTAACTTTTCACTTTAGGTTTTTCATGAATTACGTAAAAACTATGACATACTAACTGTTTCGTGCGGTTTCACCTGCGTTATTTCGACTCCTGCAAGAATATCGGGATAAAAAGGCTATGTTTTTAAGCTATTGCATAGCTTCTATCGCGGGCCTTGAGCGTGGGGACCGAATCCAGAAATTCCGTAACGAAAAAAACCTAACAACCCCCACTCCGACCGGCACAGCGGTGATACTTTGATTTCATAACTTTACATGCGGGCTTTAATAAACAATCAGCGCGATCTACTAGGAACTTGTGGAACTCCATATTAGATCAAACATTACTGCATTAATAAAATAAATAAATAATTATAATTGCATAAGTTGATAAAAAATGCCATGCAATAGCTTTACCGCGGCAGTCTCCGAGTGCCACACGTTTTTTTTTATATTGTAATGATAGGACGTTTGTCTTCCATGCCACCTGATGGAAAGTGCGCATAAACACTATGGTGTTACACGTCAATATGCACGAGAAACCTATTCACTCGACACTTAAAAGTTCCAGGACTGTAGTGGTCAGGAAAAACAGACGCAGGCAGATTGTTCCACACCTTGTCAATCTGTACCAAAAAGGAACCATTGAAGCTTTTTGGTCGACTTCTTGGTAAATCCACTATATAGCGATGGAAGTTTTGTCTGCGTCTGGTAGTCCGGTGGTAAAAAGGAGTGGGTTCAATTTGGTCAGAAAGAGCACTCGCACACTCACCAAAATGTAGCCGATAAAATACTGTCAAACAAGCAATCTTACGATGATGCTCCAGCGTCTGCAATTTCTTATTTGTAAGGCTATTGTTATTTATGAGTTGACGGGCTCTTCGGTCAACAGAGTCTAGCGCTTCGAGCTGGTATTTGGCAGAACCATCCCAAAGGTGACTACAGTACTCCATGCACGACCTCACTTGGGCTGTGTATAAGTAATGTGCTATTCTGACTGTACACTATCACTATCCAAATCCGTTCTGCCGTGATTGAGGAATAAATATCCATACATCCATCCATTCAAACATTCACATTTATAATATACCTATACCTAGTAAGATTTTTACGTTAGCTTTCTGCTTTAAATACGATTTTATACCCTTTATTTACACAATGGCCTTTTGAATATCAGCAGGCTTTGTGATTTGCGAGGGTGGTAAGCCTGAACTATTTTACGTCATTGCCAAGAGGTGCGGTATGTATTTTTTTCCTCGTGGATGACATTTATACCACATATTCACGATCACTTCCCACTGGGTGATATGGAATACAAAAGGCTTATTTATATTGTAAACATAAACGCGAAAATAAAAACTTTTGAAAAAATATATCAACAAATTTTAGGTTAACCAAAATTTGCATGATTGGGGGAAGGATGAAAGAGCCTACAGCGAAAGAAGATTTGATTGAATTGAGTTTTAAAAAATGAAAGGAAAAGTAGGATGGCTTTTTCAAAACATGGCTCTTTCATGCCCATCTACTCTCTTCATTATCTTAGATTTTAGGTTAATTTGATTAGAAACAAAAAAGATAATAAAACTTAACATAATAAAACAATTAAACGCATAAGGGTTCTTTGGCTGCCGGCATTCGTGCGACTTGGGTTCAACAACCTGTATCTTGTAAAAGACTTTACAGATCTCTTTATCTTTCGCCATTAAACATTTACTTCCAAGTTATACTACTTCACTTAAAACGTAAAGTTTTATGTATTAAAAGTGTTATGTGCTTTTATTTGAAGGATTAAAGTTAATTAAATTATTGAAAACAAGCAGCTTATGGTGGCTTTATAAAATTTTTGGTAAAGTAAAAATATATCTACTTGAACCCTCACCCTTTTACCGTCGGACTACTAGACGCAGACAGAACTTCCATCCGTATGTGGTAGATATTCCGAAAAGTCGAACTAAGCGCTTTGACAGTTCCTTTTTGATACGGGTCGCCAAGGTTTGGAATGAACTGCCTGCGTCTATTTTCCATGACCAGTATAGTCCTAGTACTTTTAAGCGTCAAGTGAATAGGTTTCTCGTGGACATGTACCACCTTAGTCTTCATGTTCACTTAACATATCATGGAAGACAAACGTCCTATCCATACATTATAAAAAATGTATATATTTTAATAAAATGTAGCTCGAAAATTCCAACTTATTTTTGTACTAAATTAACCAACTAATTTGATCAGCTTTATTATATGACTAAAGATATTTAAATGCTCTATCAACTCCTAATCAAATCGGCGAAACTTAATGCAAATGTAACATCAACATAACAATAACATTCAAAACTTATCGGAGCTTACAATAAGTTAGTGATATTAACATATTAGACTTGATGCTAACGGAAGCTAGGATGTTATAGATGGCGCTAACTGAAATGAATGACTGTGTGTGTGTGACATCCGATTGCAGCGCCGCGGTTATGATTTCAAGTAAGATTTAGCAAGAGACATAGATGCGGTTAGGAAGGGTAGGCGCACGCATGCATCCAGAACTGGTGGTCAATACTAAGTAGTCCAGTGTTGATGAATTTAACATAGTAATTATAAATGTGAAGTAAATGCAGCCAAGGTTATACTCAAGCCCGAAGATTCGGTAAAAATAACAGCAATAACGAAATGTGCAAAATTTTAAATGGTGTAGCTACTAAAACTAAATTCTAAAATTGAATATACAGCTAGGGAAACAAATATTTAACAAGGGGTCCTTTCAAAAATTCAGAATTTAAAAAATCATACACCTCGGTTTTAACCAGTTGTTGATAGTTGTTGAATTAGATATTATAGTAGTAGACCAAGAGACAAAAAAGCCGTCGAAAAAAAGTCTTGGCAATCTTTTTCAGTCGGAATTATCAAATTTATACAAATAGGTACAGTACAAATAAACCGTGACATGAAAAAAAAAACAAACACAAGACTCATGTTCAAAATTAAAGCTTAATCAAAATCAAGAATTATTTCTAGATGTAAATATCCCAAATAATACAAAAAAAAACAACAATATAAAAAAAACAATTGGTAAAAAGTACACTACTTAATTCTTTTTATTTTTTACTATACTGAGGCATATGAAAAGTGTGTGTTGCGGCAGTACAAAAAGGCCATTGCTCAGTATTCCAAGGTATTTTATAAAACCAATTACTTATACACAATTACATAAGTATAGGAAAACTTATTATAAATTAGTTTAAACACTTTAGAGATTGTATTTCCAATTATTTACAAAATAAAAAACTGTAAATTTAAATTGATAAATATGCCCAAGTTTGTGTTTTTATATAAAATTCTCAAAAATATTGAAGATGAACTAATTGAAAATTAAAATTTGAAAATACAATAAACTACATTTATAAATTACAAAATTCATTTTTAATTAAAGCTTTAAATAACTTTGACCCTTCTTCTCGACAAATCGAGTTAACGAAGTCCTGACGTGTTGTGAATTTCAAGACTATTAATGAAGCGACGACGATTATTTTGTGATTAAGTTTGACTAAAGATTTGAAATCCGGGTTAATGCTACAAGAAATGTAAATAAAAAATAAATAACAATCAACTTGGTAAAAATACGGAATAAATTTCACATTTTCCGTCTCAGTTATCTTGCTTATATTTAATTAAATTTTAGTATTGAGGAAAGAGGAAAGAGGGTTTATTTAATTATCCTGCTTGGTTGGTTATGGAAAATAGCTGACTTGGTTTGTTATTCAATTTTGCTTTTAAACGCAATAACCCAGCTTAATAACACATATTTGGCAGCTGATCTAAAATAACTTTGAAAAGGAGTTTCCACCAAGTGTGACTAAGTTAGTCTCCCTTTACGATAACCTTATACAAAGGCTGTAGAGCTTTCTTTGCTGAACCTACACGGACGGCACTCGTCACTAATCTAACAATAACTCAAAATATGAACTAGCAACTCCACATTAGAATAAGATAAAATAAACATAATAGACCGGTTAATTTCAGTACGGGTCAAAACCAATTCATTGTATACAAGTAAGTGCCTATAAACGACCGGCTGGTGTAGCGGTAACATACATTGCCTTCTATGCCAGAGGTCCTGGGTTCGAATCCCGGCGGCGGCGGATATTTGTGTGATGAACACAGATATTAGTCGTCAAGTCATGGACGTTTATATGTTTTTTTAATTATTCTAATAAAAAATATATATTTATTCAATATGTATGTTTATATATTTCTTAAGTATATCAGTTATCTAGTATCCATAACACAAGTTCTTTAAGAAACTTAATTTGGGCTAGATAATGTTGTGTGAGTGTCAAAAAATAAAAATAAAAATATTTAAAAAATATTACCTTTTATTCTCAATTGTGTGTACTTGTTATTATTTTAAATCAGAAAAAAAAAACAAATTCAGCTCGTCACATAGCCAAAACCAAATACCTATATAAAAAAGGAAAAGGGATGTTATCAAAAAAATATCTAACTACGAAAAACTTACATGAATATTATGTAAATATCATGTACTCGTAAATACATGACGCGCATCTCCAGACATAATTTATGTGAATGTATTATAATTTAAATGCTTAACGTATCTTTTCCTCATTTAACGCTGCGTCGTAATAAAAGATGAAAGGTGTGTTTACATTAAGTATAACCTGCGCAAGAGTGTCTTATATAAACGAGAAGCGCACGAGCTCTTAGAGAAATAAAATATTAAATTGAGCTGAACACGATTCTGTAAATATCTATAGGAAGATACCTTACTACGTAATGTAATGTGGTGATACTGTGTTCCACTGGCTGACTTTTTCGTGTTATTATTATTAATATGCTCATGTAAATAATCTTCAGTAAATATAATACTTTCCAATTATTTAAATTATAACTAATTTAAATTTTAAGACTTAAAAATGTGTTGAAGGAAAATCTTTAGTTTAATTATTTATTTACCCTATTCAATCCGGTTCCAGCGGTCCAATTTAGAAAACAAAATAAAAACTTGATATTCATTTGATCATGTCAAATCTTCTTCTTTGCGTGTCGATGAATATGTTTATTATATTTTGCCCGCCCAGAAACTTGCCACCTTTATGGCGTAATCGGTGGCTTATGCGAGGTCCTCGGTAGTGCAGGTTTCTCCTAAATATGTAGGGTTTTCACAGTGCATAATTTGTTCACCCCGCCAGTGGATATTAAATACCCGGTGTGCTGATAAGAAGATACTATTCATTTTAGCCATTCATAAAATTTTGCGTATATGCGAAACCTCACATACAAGCCTAATATTCTCGTTTAAAAATAAATTACTAAAAATTATAATATTATCTTAAAAACTTAGCCAGTTTCAAGCCTCTTGTGGTGTCCATTGAGATATTATTACTATGTAGTGGTGTCTTGCTTTTGTCGTGCCAATTAGGACACCCAGCCTGCAGGGATGTCTCCATAGCGCTCGCTCGCTGCCGCTTCATCAGATGTTTCATACTAGGGCTCACGTACGCTGTGCGCGCGAATAAGTGTATAAATGTATACACTTATTTCAGATTTTTTTAGAGATTATACAGGATGACTGGTGGCAAACTTTAGATACTGAAGGAGAGCACTCTGTACTCGATGCTGATAATAATTGTGTAATAGAAGTAGGTACTTAACTTTTCACTAGAATTCCCTATAAATAAAAACTACTATGTTACTATTTACTTTACTCACGGCTGAGTCAATCGCGGCACGGCACGTGATCTGGCGTCTGGCGTTGGCGGATCGCGTCAACGCTAGCGTAACCATGTGTTGCGTAATTCTTTAACTTTCGGTTAAGTTTGCTCAGTAAATATTCAACATTTATTTTTATTATATTTTTTCTCTTCGTGTATGATCTCAAACTATCGCGTCCTTGAATTTCAAAAGTGAACCACCAGTCATCCTGTATAGTTTAAATATAACATGGTATTAAAACTATTGCAATCGATTCTACTTATGTAATTCAGTGGTGTTTTTTTTTGTAATGCCACAAAATTACGAGTTTCAGATAATAAGAAGAATCATGTAGTGAAATTACAGAAAATTTCATCCGAAGTCTGTGATTTGCAACGCATTTTTCACTAATCATACTGTATACAGGGTTCGACTACAAGATTTTTTTTGGGGGGCTAGGTTAGACTCTATGTCCTTATTGTCACGGGTAATTGAGATATGTTTCTTTTTTAAATACCCAAATTCATGCCTTTAAATCTTTACATACATAACGTCACGCTTGCATCCCCTATGGGGTAGGTAGAACACCAGAAGTTACAAAACCATCTGATGTCGTGCTCGACAAACTTGGAGGTGTTATAAAGATGGAGAGAGACTATTGTAGTGACAGGGATTCAGCCTATCGCCCACAAAAACGCCTTTAAAACCTCTGTCCCTTAACTGACTTTTACAGTATGCCCGGGAAGAGAAGCTGGAGCATTCTACGTTTTTCTTTCGCTCCCAGTCCAGCATGGAAGCAATTTTAAATCTTTATACTTTTTTATTTGATTTTCGAATTTGGAAGCTCTGGAGTTTTTTTTTCGATATGAACTGTATCAAGTAAATGTTTATTTTGAATAAGAATACATTGCATGATACGAGAACAAGTTTTCTTGAGGCATTAAAACCACACACAAAGAGGGAAGACGATTGAAAGGCATGAGAAAGGTTTAGGTATTTAAAAAAAATTATTTCGGCCTATGCGCCAAACATCCTGTATAAAGAAATCCATAGATTCGAATGTCACTCATCAAATCAAATCAGTAGAAATGTTATACGACAAAAGCGGAACATGAAAACTCATAAACTTTCTAAAAGAGTTGATAAATGTTCAAGAGATGAAACTTTTATTTTAAATGGAACTAAAAACGAAATACTCAATCATCTTTAACAAGGAAGTAAAACTCTGAATACAAAAACAAACTAACTTCATTTCATATAAAAGACATCAATAAATCACTAAAATTAATTCAGAACCGTGCTCATAGAAACCATATCTCCAATAAAGACTTCTCATGGTAACATCTTTATAACCGCTGAATACAATGAAACATAAAGTTGGTCGTTCAAACTGATCCGAAACCGACAGTCGTCAATAACGGATAGATGATTTGATACCGGCAACCGATGGTTTGACGTGATTTATTGTTCAGTTACTGGTGTGCTGAAATAGAGCCATCAACTTTCCTTGTTTCAAATTCAGGGATTGCATATCGGTATACATTTTTTAAATTAAATAATAGTAGTAAAATTTCAGTACCCTTATTAGTGTACTGCTTCATCAAACACAATAACTGTACAAGTTATTAAAATCTAAATTAATTAAATCAGTACCCAAATAATGTATACCGGATTAATTTCTGTGGATGTTTTAGTACAGAAATATTTTAACCTATTTAATTTCTGTACCGAAATGTATAGGTCAGCATATGTCCCTAAGATTCATAGGCTTCAACTAAACTATCGAACATTAAAATTTCAGTTAACTGAAGAAAAAATCAGTTATGCTACAATAATAAAAAAGGTACATGAATTATTTCAGTATGAATTAACGGTATGACATCATACCGAAAAAAAAATGTACAGAAATTCATACTGGTATGCAGTCCTTGTTTCAATCAAATAGTATTTAATGAAAATATTTGTTTTTATTAAATATTATTAGATTAGGACATAACTATTGCGAGGTCACACAAATAATCGTGAAAATTCTTCAGTAAAGACACCGCAACGTCAAGTTTATTATAAATCCGGTTAAAAAGCGTTTAATTTAAGATTATTTTATTTAAGAAAGCGGTAAAGCTAGGTTAACAAACCAGATTAACTAAATATCTAATAAAAATCCTACCCTAAAATCCTTCCAAATCGGATATATCTTGTGTTGTCTTATCCTATGTATACTTGAACAAATCACTTAATAACTGTATGATATGATCTGTATAACACAATAACAATAATAGTTTTATTGACGAACACCCTTTTTGGTAGTCATGTCAATGAACTCTATTGGCATGGGGCGTTGAATTACGAGTATCTTGTTATACAGAGTGTTTGGTCAATCGCCGCCCAAATTGATATGGCATGTAGAGTAGCTTGACCCTTTTCAATAATGTGGCGAATTTCGGGATGATTTAAAACGTTTTTATAGCGTATCATTAGAAAGAAGAAAAACTAGAGAAGTTTTAAAGAAATTGTTAGATACTGGTCATTTTTTAGACTGTTTTTTTTTTCGATTCTGAAACTTTGTATGAAATGAAATGAATTTTTTTATTCAGCATAAGACCATCGAATGGCCGCTTAATGACGTCACAATTTTTATGAAAATTAAATGAAAGCTAGTTAACTAGTGATTTTGGTTTTGGCGTTAAAATAAGCTTAAAAGAGTACACACTTAATCGAGATCAAAACTAGGTGTCTACACATAATACTTTATTTTTTTATTTTTAAGATGACTTCGGGGTTATAATCATAAAAAAAATAAAAATCTTATGAAAGGAAACCGCACGGCTTTTGAACTTTAAATGGCCATTTCAGCATAGCGGATAAGCTACTATACAGGACATATTAATTCGGCCGGCGATGGACTAAACACCCTGTATAGTATAGTATCAAATTGTTACTATGCAAATAATTGGCATTATAGATTTTGTTTTTTTACATTTAACAATTCACTCTTTTTTCACCCAAATAAATTCTAAACCCATGAGAATAAATGAATGTAAAGTATTTGCTTTTATTTTTTAGATTAGATGTGAAAAATTATAATTCAGGAGTCAGTGGATTACTAATGAGGAGATTGTAATGATGTTTTATTTTGGTTTCTGTTTTGCTCTGATAGTTTTGGTTTATTATTGATTTAAAGTACAACTGTACTATGTTTAGACTTTGATATATGTATGTACTAGCGACCCGCATGTGTAGCAAACTAAAAACTCCCAGGTACCATAACTTTATTCAAAAATATTCAGCAATTTTATTCATATTTTGGCGAACTTGAAAAAATAATCCATGAACTTTTATATTTATTTTAAATGTATCTTAGCGATATCATAACAAATATAAAAAAAAACGAACAATTAAAAGAATAAAATGTGACGTTTTGGAAATTATATGAAGAGCCAGATCATTTTCGTATTCGCAGTATCTTCATAAACTTGTCTCTTTACATAAGTGGAGTCATTTCAAACGTAAGTTTACCAAAAAAAAAAACATATTATCTGTTTTAAACAATTATGTACCAGCGATATTATTCGACAACATTATTCGTAGTCTATGTACGTATTGTGTTTGTATGTATGTATGTTTATTATTGCAAGTATGTATTATAGATATGATGATGTTTGTAAATTTTGCTATTCATAGTTTTTTTTTAGTACCTAAAATGCCCCATTTACAATTTTCATTTTCATGTAGTTGGGTTGCCTGGTAGAAATCGCTTCCAAGCGATAAGGCCACCCTTTATACATAATGTGTTCTTTTATTTGTGTTCTTTTTTTATTCTGGATTTGTTTTTGTGTATAATAAAGGGTAAATAAATAAACAAAGTCAAAGTCAAAAAAAAAATTATTTCGTAGGTATTTAAATACACTTGAAATAGTCAAACTATTTACAAATTGAACTGAATCTACGACCACTTCGGAAAAGTCCATCTATTGAGACGAAGTGACAAGAAACTCAACAGCAATGATCTTTTAAAAATACACAATAACAATTTTCAGCCAGGGAATCTCATCTTCTTGCATCCGGATATCTTAAAGTAGATCTTTTCAAACAACACTTATCCTTAAATCTATCGAAAGTTTAATCTTAAATATTTTTGGAATTTTATTATAAAAGCATACACATTGACCCATGAACGTGTTAGTTACTTTCTGGAGTCTACTTGTTTATACATTAGGCATGCAACGAAAAGAATGCTCTAACGAAGTGAACAAAAAGGTTCGTTTGAAGTACTCCGCAAGCTTATAAACACTTAATACGTTATTCGAAGTAGAATTTTTTGCGACGCGAATGATGTATATTAAATACGTGCTTCTTTTTACTCAATATAGCATTAAGTCTTATACAAAAGGATTTATTTTCTTTCAAGACACATACATTCTTGTTTAATTCACTTCTCTTTGTTATCTTTGATTACACTGTAAGGTAATCACTTATGTTAAGTTGATGTTCGATTTTTGAATGGATTGTTCTCCTTTATGGCCGTTTTACGCGGTCTTTGTAATTATAGTGCAAAGTTCACCCTGGGTGTAAATTGTATCGGGATAAATATTTGAACATTTAACATAAAATGAAAAGTGCTTGTTTATAAAACTTAAGTCTTATTCATGCAACATCATGATTGATTTTCCCAAAATCAATGATTTCAGATATTTTAGATCTTTGATTACTTTACAAAATTGTAGATGATAAAGTAGATATTTTAAGGAAACTTTAGGTATTTGGCAAGCAAGTTTAGTGAACTCAAGTGTTTATGTGTCTAGAAAAAAATTTTTACTTCCATGCTGGACTGGGAGTGAAAGAAAAACATAGAATGTGCCAGCTGCTTCTCTTCCCGGGCATACTGTAAAAGTCAGTTAAGGGACAGAGGTTTTATTGGCATTTTTGTGGGCGATAGGCTGACCCCCTGTCACTGCAATAGCCTCTCGCAATCATTATAATACCTCATTAGTAAAACGTGACATCAGTTGGTCTTATAACCTCTGATGTTCTGCCTACCCCATAAGGGATACAGGCGTGAAGTTATGTATGTATTATGTAAAAAAATTGTTGTTTTTTATGAGGACTACAAATTTGCAAATTAATATAGAAAAAAATAATTTTGACGATGAAGAGTTTTCTTTTTCTTTTTTTGAACCCCTGGTCTCTGAAATGAAAAAGGATTGCTTTTAATAACCCGACATTCCCGTAACCATGCACAGGCTATTGACCCGGAAATTTCTGGGAAATTTAAAGGTACATGCGGGGCCGTTTTTATAATCTTCATTTCGTAGAAATTGCAAGCTCCTAGCTGTAAAAGAACTGCAAACTATGTCGCACCGATCTATTGATTATATTTACAAAAAAATCCTAGAAATGGAGATTTAAAAAACGTGCAATTTAGTGTTGGTAAAACTCAGATACGATAAAACTTGACCTTTTCTTTAAATCTGAAGGGGGTGTTTTTTGCTGAGACGCACTAATCCCCGAATATATATTTTAAAAAAAATAACTAAGAAAATCAAACTGGTACCAAAGTTCCCGTAGTCTCGAGCAACTGATAATCAGACTACGGTCACCGCGTTGTCCATAAAGACACCGAAACGTTATATTAAAATGTGAAATGCGCGAAAAATGCGGTTAAAAAGTGTTTCGATCGAACTCTTTTGTTGTATTACACGTTAGTATAAACCGCTTAATGACATCACAATTTTGTACTTCAACTTTAACAAGGTGTTGATAGTTATTGAATAAGATATTACAGTAAACCGAGAGACAAAAAGAGCCGGCGGAAAAACTTCTTGGCAGTCTTTCTACCAACTACGTATGGCTACTACTTCACGCCTGTATCCCTTATGGGATAGGAAGAACTCCAGAGGTTATAAAATCATCTGATGTCACTTTTGACAAATTTGGAGGTATTACTATGATGGAGAGAGACTACTGCAGTGACAGAGGTCAGCCTATCGCCTACAAAAAACCTCCAATAAAACCTCTGTCCCTTTACTGACTTTTACAGTAAATTCAAAATTAAAAAAATTCAAAATTCAAAAAGTTTTATTCGTCTTAGGAATTTCACAAAACACTTGATGAAGTCAGTCATCACATACTTCGGCTTTAACTAGTTGTTGATAGTTGTTAAATAAGATATTACAGTAGACCAAGAGACAAAAAAAGCCGGCGGAAAAAAACTCTTGGCACTCTTTTTCAGTCAGAATTATCAAATTAATACAAATAGGTACAGTAAAAATTGACCGTGACATGAAAAAAAAACAAACACAAGACAGCTAATTGTGAGAGCCAATGTCATGCCACAACCAAATTGCTTACATAGCAGATGCAATTAGCTATGGATGCACAATACGAACATGACAAACTGGGACCAGAGTATTTGAACAAGAATGGAATAAAATAGTCATAGTATCATTAGCAAAACGACCTGGCACCGCTAGCAGCACCCGTTCACGAGTTAACGCAAGCACCAGCCATCACCCTCCTCAACCATATTTTAGGGAAGAGGTTGACCCGATACCCGACGCTACCACTAGCCTTTTTTTTTTTTATAAGTGACTAAACCCGCGTTTGACCTCAATCTCACCTGATGGTAAGTGATGATGAGGTCGAAGATGAAAGCACACGGGTTTAGGAAGGAACTGGTTCTTTATACAATATTTCCGGAACACATTACCGCCGGAGCGGTAACATTTGGCGGCAGACTTTATATAAAGGGTGGTCGCTAGCCAGGCGGACCCAGAAGGGATCCTACCACCAAGCAATCCTGCCGCCTGAGGGAGCATGACGTTCTTGCTGATGTCTTGACAAGAAAATAAGTGAGTGGGACAGTCACCAGCATGTCATACATATACTGCACAGCCAAGCCGTAAACAAAATTATTAAGTAATTAGAAACTTTTAGAAATATCATGTTGTGCTTAATCCCATGCCTTTTTATCATCTAAGTAATCTTTAGTTTTATAATAAGCTTTTCGAGATAGAGTGTTTTTAATGATTGATTTAAATTTATTGAATGGCAGGGATTGAATTGACTTCGGAATTTTGTTATATATACGTATTGACATTCCAATAAATGATTTGCTGCTTTTAGCCAGCCTTAATTTAGGAAACGCTAACTTATGGTCGTTCCTAGTCCTTACAGAGTAATTTGTATCATGATTATCTTTCCTAGTTTTAAATTTATTACTATTCTTATAAATATACATAATGTTTTCATAAATATATTGTGATGCAAGGGTCAAGATACCAATCTCTTTAAACTTTTCTCGAAGAGATTCTATGTTTCCAAGTTTATACATTCCACGAATAGCCCTTTTCTGTAGTGTAAATATCGTGTCAATATCTGCGGCATTGCCCGGGAAGAGAAACAGCAGGCACATTCTATGCTTTTCCTTTACTCCCAGTCCAGCATGGAAGAAATATGATATTTTTAAAGCAGTTCAATTTATTTATATAACATGATGTATAAAATTGACATATTTTATAATTCGTCTATAAAACATAAAAATACATTTGACTGCTTAATTTAGATATGAAGAATACCCTTTGACAATTAAAAAGCCTTCTAGGAATGGTTATTTTCGCAATAACTACAAAAATGCAATACACTCTACAACCTACAAAAATTTTATAAACTGTACTGAAGTTTATGAGAAGATAACATTTTTGTAAAAGCAATTAGTTCTTTAGCGCTACATTATGGAATTTAGGGTTGAAAAACCCCACCACAAATATTCTGAGATATGATTATTATACTATCTAGGTCTATTGTGATACAATTTTTGGAAATACATTTTCAACAAATCTTTTTATTTATCGAATTCTATTTATTTTCAGAAAATACAGAATTTTAGTCTTTGATCGATATAAATCTCGGCAATTACTAATTAGTAAAGGCATAGATAAACTGTGATAACGAAAGCAGGCACTGTCTCTTCACTAAGCACTGCCAGAATGGATAATATCATCCATATATTTAGTTGTTTTTCGTACCATTGTTCAGTTTATTTTATTATCAAAATAAATCTAAGGATTGATTGTACGTAGCAATAATTAATTTATCTTGCTAATTGCGTGACTCCCAAAACATTATCGTGTGTTGGTGCATCGTCCTATCTCCGTTAGCAGTGCAACGAAAACTCACCTTAAGCCTCCACCGATACGTGTTTCACTTCAACCTTTAGCATCCTCAGGGTGCAACGACCACTTAACTCTACCTCTGTTTAAGTGGTCGTTGCACCCTGTTTACGTGAGTGAAGAAAACATTTTATCAAAACTATTTCAAAGATTTTCAATATAGATACATAATGGGCCAAGTCGTAATATCGTTGTCAAAGAGACAAAGTGGCGATAAGTGAAAAGACGAATGAATTTTGAGAAATCAGTATTGTTCAGGTGTCTTCGATAAATCGACATGGAAATATTGACGCTCTTTGTATGTGACACCGACAAGGTAAAGATATCAACAGAAGTAATATAATCTCAAAGCAGTAGGTATTTTTTATTGTTTTACATAAGCTGGGAAATGAACACTGGATCCGCATATATTTAAGGATAATAGACTTAGACTTAGAGAGTAGAAGGCTTAGAAGAAAAAGTCAATAACTCCTGTAAATTAAGTATCTCATCTACAATTTTATCAAGAACACAAATCTCACTGCAACGTACTGTAGTTTCCAGTAACGTCTAATCTAAAGAAAATGATTTATAAGTAGGAACTTCATTTATACATAGATGAACATGGAATGAAGATCTTTGTGGTGCAGTTTTCTAGACGATAGTATGGCAATCGTAAGGTCGCGGGTTCAATTACCCGCACAGAACGAAAAAATTAATAAATTAAATTAAATCTCCGGGTCTATGCGTTTATCTATTTATGTCTTTAAATTCTAGGTTCCCTCCTAGTTTGCTACATGTTATCTCATAACACAAGCTTTGCTTACATAGTATAAAACAATGTCGCTTTCTCTGTTCCTATACCTATGTGTGCTTAAATTTTTAAAACTACGGCACGGATTTTGATGTGGTTTTTTAAATAGATAAAGTGTTTGAAGAGAAAGGTTTATATGTATAATCATCATCATCACAACTCCGTATAATGAGCCCACAGCAGGGCTATGAGTCTCTCGTCTGGGTGACGAGGAGGTTTAGGCGGTAATCCACCAAGCTGGCCCGGTGCTGGTTGGTGGATGTCAGATATTTCAGGGTGCCGAAATGGCTTCTGACAAACCCTAACGGCTACTGTATACAAGTATACAGCACCCGGGACCGACTGCTTAACGTGCCCTCCGAAGCACGGAAGTCGTCGTGAGAAATTAATGGTCGGCGGTCACCCATCCTAATACCGGCCGCACCGAGCGCGCTTAACCTGCGATATCGTTTGATATGCACTACTGTGTTACTACCACGGCGCCACGACGAGTCATATGTATAATGACATCCATTAAATAGTGGAGAAAAACTGTTATTTTTAAGGTTTCTAATGTGATGTCGTAAATAACAAAATATTTGCCGCTTACATTGCAAACGCAGGCTGAAAACCCTACCAGATTTATCAAAATAATGTACTAAGTATTGTACACATTGCAAAGGTCTACAGAAAAGTCCGTGATGGTATATGTCTATATCTTATGGATATCCCACAATAACATTTTTTTATCATTTACTTTATACGACAAATAATAGCTAATTTTCGAAGCGATTTTAACCAATACAGCATTACTCCTTATCCGATTAAATACCTTAAATACATTGTTGTTTTAATATAGATCTACTAGCGACCCGCTCCGGCTTCGCACGGGTGCAATGCTGATACACGCTCTTGCCGCACCGGGCGGCCGGCCTGTACCGCCGCAAACGCTACGTCCCGCAATTTTTAAATCTGTAATATCTTCGAAAATATTCACTTAAATCATACGGTGTAAAGGGCCATATAGATCTATATCAAATGAACAATGTATTCAAGTTATTTAATTGGTTAAGGATTAATGCTGTATTGGTTAAAATCGCTTCGAAAATTAGCCATTATTTGTCGTAAAAAGTAAATAATAAAAAAAAAGTTATTGTGGGTTATCCATAAGAGATAGACATATACCATCACGGACTTTTCTGTAGACCTTTTCAATGTGTACAATACTTAGTACATTATTTTGATAAAACTTGTAGGGTTCAGCCTGCGTTTGCAATGTAAGCGGAAAAAATGTAATTATTTACGACATCACATTAGAAACCTCAAAAATAACAGTACTTTTCCACTATTTAATGGATGTTATTATACATATAAACCTTCCTCTTGAATCACTCTATCTATTAAAAAAAACCGCATCAAAATCCGTTGCGTAGTTTCAAAGATTTAAGCATACAAAGGGACATAGGGACAGAGAAAGCGACTTTGTTTTATACTATGTAGTGATATGGCCCTTTACAGCATATGATTTAAATGAATGTTTTCGAAGATATTGCGGGACGTAGCGTTTGCGGCGGGTGCGTGCCTATATTTTATACTTTGTTAGGTAGCTGACAAAACGTAGATGTTTTTAAGCACACCCTGCCGAACGACTGCCATAATAACTTTTTGAGATATTCTTAAAAGAAAAGTAAATTGTAAAAGAAACTACAGATTTTTGAACTTTCAATCGCTCAGAACTATGTATTTTGTAATCTTGCCTAGGATTTTGGTTGCTTAGATCATAGAAATTTTTAGTCTGCATATAAACATAAAACACACCAATTTCAAATTATGATATTTAGTGCAAAAAATCGGCATTTTTTATTTAAAAAACTAAACGTTGATTATCTCGAAAACGGTTAGGTTTTGGGCAGGGTGTTTCATGTTGACTAAAGTTAAAAAAGACGGGTATTATACGGCCTTAATGGATCTAGGTCGACTTAACCAGTAACCCTGTATACAACGTTGACAGTTTTTCTGTAGTGTATTTAGTATCAGAATTGCACCCGTGCAAAGCCGGCGTGGGTCACTAGTATGTAGATAAACGCCTAGACCCGGAACCTTTTTTTTCGTTCCGTGTGGGAAACGAACCCACAACCTCAGGATTGGTTCAGCAGTTCATTACTGCACCACGAAGGCCGTATTTGTTGTATGAGAGCCTCTCAATCTTTTTTTGTGCTCTGTTTTTTAGTGTTTCAACTGATGTTGTGTTTGAAATTTTCAGCTGTTTAACTCACAAGGAGTTAAAAACAAGGTCACGTTTTACCCTTTGCGTACGGAACCCCATAAGAACACCTATTTAATTCGCCAAGTAGCTTGTTTCACAAACGTGTTACCTTCAATTGCTGATCACTGAGCCGTATAAACACTAGAGCACAAACGCCCCATGGAAAGTGGGGAGGCTTTTACTGCGAGACAAGCCGATTGAACTGGATACCCATCGGTTCGATGGACAACGCCAACGAACCGGTATGTTCTAGAAATCTATGTATTACGGTAATTACACGACGCATTGCAGTGAAATTAAGATACTGAATATATTTTTATACCACTTTGGCGATGGGGTAAACCTGTCTGCCTCAGACGCTAGTGGTTGCGGGTTCGATCCCGCACGGAACAAGAAAAAGAAAATGTTTCGTGTCTGGGTGTTTATCTATTTATGTATTTATATTTTAGGTTCCCCCCTAGTTCGCTACATGGTATCCCATAACACAAGCTATGCTTACTTTGGGCCCATGTAGTTGGTGTGATTGTCTGGGGATTTATTATTATTATTTATTTGTAAATGACAGGTTGTTGTGTGATTTTATACAGAAAAAAGTTTTAGCTTAAGCTTCAACTGAAACTATTTAGCCATATTTTGGAAAAACCAATAATATCTTGAATATATCTTATCTTTATCTCATCTATGATAATAAATAAAAGAAGAAGAAGGAGAACCAAAAATACCTCGCGGCTTTCTTAAGTCAACTACGACTTTTCAAGCTTTTTGGTGATAGTATGAGATTTTTTAAGCTATTGCATAGCTTCTATCGCGGGCCTTGAGCGTGGGGACCGAATCCGGAAATTCCGTAACGAAAAAACCTAACACCCCCCACTCCAACCGGCACAGCGATGATACTTTGATTTCATAACTTTACATGCGGGCTTTAATAAACAATCAGCGCCATCTACTAGGAATTTGTGGAACTTCATATTAGATCAAACATTACTGCATTAATAAAATAATAATAATTGCATAAGTTGATAATAAATGCTTTACCGCGGCAGTCTCTGAGTGCCACACGTCTTTTTATTCATAGAAAGGCTTTATATATTTTTTTTCGCAAATGTGTTCATGGAAATGTTTTGTTGTAAAAAATAGCGTTTTAAGCCGAGCGTTGAGCGCCGAGTCGATGCTTTTGAGCGTCAAGATTCGCGAGTGTTGAAGACTCGGGCTTCGACTCGTTAGCATTTTTAATGAGAGTGTACGAATATTTTTTACTAGACACCGCGCGCGGTTTTACCCGCGTAACTTTTGATCCCGTGGGAATTTCAGGACAAAATATAGCCTATAACCTTCCTCAAGAGTTGGGCTATCAAATTTTTTCAAATCCCACTTATAGTTTCTGAGCTTAGCGCGTTCAAACAAACAAACAAAAAAACAAACTCTTCAGCTTTATATATTAGTATAGATAAGGGGCTATTTTTTATAAGGGCATATTCTGCATTCATTATGTTCGTATACTTTGTTGACGCTCACGCTCGATGCGAGTCGAGCGTCGAGTTATTATTGAGCTTCTTTATAAAAACACTCAATCCAGCGCTCGAGCGTTTTGGAACTGACTCGAGTCCAACTCGAGCGTTTTGGCGCCTACACTAGTATTTTTACAACACTAAATAACTCTTACTAGCGATGATCCTGAAAATTGACACGCCAGAACATATTTTATTTGAAGTCAAATAGTTCAGTTATTCGGCTTGTAAATTTTATGAAAAATTTACTATACCTACCATAAAATAATCAACGAATGTTTAGAGCATTAAAAAACCGAAATACGTCCAAAACTTTGTCTGTAGAATAAGGTGGTCAATGTAAACTTTCTCTGCAAAACTCGTATTTTTATATAAATTTTTTTTTTTTTACGAAGCACTCAATCCATTTGGATGAAATTTATATGGGACCACCCATGAATGAATCTTTTATCATGTAAAGCAAGAATACTTAAATTCAAATTATAATTTTCCAAAAAATCGTGTAACAAAGACACAACGTAAATACACACGAATTGAGAACTTCCTCCTTTTGGAAGTCGGTTAAAAATACTCCTAAAAGTTATTAAAAGGAGTTAAACTCTTAGATACAAAGTAATCTTTTAATAAAAGTTTTTACTACCACGGAATTTACAGAAATTAAATTTCAGCTTTTTTCCTCTCCCTTTGATTCTTATTTAGATAAAACAATAACAACTTTCTTTCTAAGTTCAAGTCACTCAACAAGTGTCAAACTTTAGATTGGACTTTGTTTTTTTTTTCATTTAATGTGATCATTGTTCGCGCGTAGAGACAGCCAAGTACCCTTCAATCATAAAGTTGTTTTTTCGGCTCTGTTTTTAATTAATTAAAAGCGACTAACAAGGCTTCGCAAGGTGTAACAGCTTAATTTATTCAATTTACACTTTATTTTACACCTTAGGTTATTAATTATACACTAAACTTGTATAATATATTAATTACAAAAGAACACCAATGACAATTATATCACTTAAGTGTTTTAATTACATTTAACAATGCACTATTTTTAATTAGGAAGGTTTTATTGATAAACATTTTATACGGGATAAAATTCAGCAAAAACGTATTTTATTAATCGTATAATGTAATAAATCGTCAAAATTTTACAGAGTATTATTAAACGAATATTTTTAATTCATATATTTTGTATTTTTCGAAAGAGCAAGAGATTGACCAAAAGAAACAAGAATCATTAAAAAATATTTATAATTGACTAAATAATTGAAACAGAAATAATCTGTACATATAATAAAATTAGACTGTATGTAATATTGAAATAACCGTTTTTTACTAAATGCATATGAATATATATACGAAACAATCGAAAAAATTCACGATATGGTGTTGGCCGACCGAAGATTAAAAGTGCGAGAGATTGTGGAAGCATGGCTCAGTGGTTTCAATTTTGAAGATTTACTTGGACATGAGAAAGCTTTCCGCAAGATGGGTGCCGCGTTTGCTCACAGTCGACCACAAACGCAATCGTGTAACAACTTCACGGGAAGATGTGGCGTTGTTTAATTGCTACTATATTAGTGGAGTTTTTGCGCCGTTTTGTAACTGTGGACGAAACATGGATCCATTCCAACACACCAGAGACCAAACAAAAGTCTTGGCAAAACTTTAGTTGGAGTTACTTAAAGTACTGAAACGATTTCGATGAAATTTATATGAACCACCTCTGAAGTATTCAAAGAACATTCAAAATCTATTCCTAATTGTCCAAAAAGATACAAAAAAAAATACACGTGAATTGCGAAACACCTCCTTTCTAAAGTCGGTTGAAAAACAGAAGCACAATTTCAATTTAACGTCCTGTTCGATCAGGCTTCCAACGATGTCAACGTTAATTTCCTCTATTCTGCCGACATAGAACAATGTTACATATCAAAGTCTACTTAAAAATAAATGGAAATCCTTTTGCACATTTTATAAAGGATTAACTTTTGCATAAAAGACATTTGTTAAAAAAAAAACACACACAGTGCTAGGTGAAAACAGAGTATACATATTTACTCGATACCGCGGCGATGATGACAGTCCCTCGAGTTAAAATCCAGTTGAAAAATTGTGTATTTAGTTTGATGAATCTTAAACGCTTAAAATAATATCATGCCTGTTTTTATTGCACGGATGCACTAGAAATAAAAAAGGTACAGTGACGCTTAGTATACAGTGATGCTTGCGTTATACTCGTGAACGGTGCTGCTAGCGGTGCCAGGTCGTTTTGCTGATGACTTTATGACTATGTTACTTTTTTGAATTTGACTCTGACTTCCCCATCTGCATGTCCACGTCCGTGTCTGTGTCCTGTCTGTGTCCACGACTATCTTCATCCCCATCCACATTCTCTGTATTCTCTATCCCCTCTTCGCTACGTCTATCTCTACTTCTATTTGCCTAAATATTATAGTAGACTCATCACCTCAATCACTCAATCATGGGTCAATGTGTACGCTTTCATAGATTACCCTTCGATAGATTAAAAGATAAGTGTTATGTGAAAAGGTATCTATAAGATATCCGGATGCAAGAAGATGGGATTACCTGCCTGTAAATTGTAATTGTATTTTTTTTTCTTATTTTTAAAAGATGATTGCTGTTGAGTTTATAGCCACTTCTTCGCAACAGATCGACTTTCCGAAATGGTGGTAAATTCAGTTCAATTTTTCTATTTTTTGACTTATTTCAAATGTATTTAAATACTTACGAAATAAACAATATTTTGACTCTTGACTTTGACCTTGTACATACCTACAAACCTTGTACAATTAAAAATCTAATATATAAAATTCTCGTGTCACAGTTTTCGTTGCCATACTCCTCCGAAACGGCTTGACCGATTTTGATGAATGAGGTATCTATGAGAATCGGCCAATATCTTTTTTTTTCATTTATTTATATTGCAAAACAACGTTTGCTAGGTCAGCTAGTTACTATTATAAAAAGATACAAAATACAGTAAAAGTAGTGTAAAATATTTACATCAATCTACTATCATTCGCCTACTGTGCAACTACATAGCTAAGTTATGGCGTTATGCTTTCATAGCACAAAAAAAAAACAAGTGTTTTCATAGCACAAAAAAAACTATTAAGAATTTAAGTAAATATTAAGCAAACTTGTAGCTGTAAACCTTATTTTCAAAAATATAAAATCCTAACCCTACCATCCATCTACATTTTAGAAATGAGCAAGTTCGTAAGAAAACACCCGGAACTATATACAAAGCGATCATTTCGACAACAGAATAAATTAGTGCTCCCTAGATCCCGTCTAGAACTACATGCAAAAAGCCCATACGTAATGTCAATCAAAATATATAATAAACTCCCTGATTCGATCAAAAACTCAACAAATGACATGCAATTTGTTCGAGAATTAAAAAAAGTGCTTTTAAATAAAAGTTACTATACAATACATGAATATTTAGAAGACAAAACAAAATAACTCAATACACAAAATGCTTGAACTTTGAAAACGAAATAGAATGTCCTCCTCTCTCCTCTTTCAATTTGCTACGCCCAACAGGGTCCATAATGTATGTACTACCAAATAATTTAGATTAAATTTACCATTGTGGAATGCAATAAACTATTGAATTGAATTGAATACATATTCACTATGTATGGGATACGGTGGGATTATCTGAGCTGTATAACCCAGCGAGGAAATTGCGAGCGTGTAGTAAATCCTCTCGTATGGCAAAGCTTCTGAAACTTTGACGAGCAAACTCATCGGAAACTTTTGGAAATATGGAGACAGACTACTTTAACATGTAGCAAGGTATTTTGCACCTTATGTCTCAGGGATTAAGGTTCTGCACTTCAGAATAAAACTTAGTTAACCGCCTGTTTGTCTTTTAAAACCCTTTTCCCAAGGAAAACGTAGAGGTATCACCCTAAAATTACCGATGGTCCAAAATCATAAAATTTATGAAATCGCTTATATAAATTATGAAAATTAGAACTTATAGAAGAAAATTTTTAAATCACGTGCTGGAACTTTCGGCAACTTTAGCTCGCACATGAATGGTTTTATTATATCCTAAGAGAACTTAAAAACAAAAAGAAAATAAAGATTTATCTTACCCCATCTCCTATGACTTGTCAATTGATTTCGGATAAATAATGATTTCTATTCGTGATTTAATTCCTATAACGCAAGATCTGTAAAATTTGGCAAAAGTACCGCTGAATATAACGTAATGTAAAATATTTATTTATTCAACTCGCGACTTGTAATACTAAATCAACTCACAAAAGCAGAGGCATTTGTTTTTGTGAGTGGTTTGATATCATCAATCATAAAAATGACATCTGGAGCAATAAATAACTGAATACTGTTATTTGTGTACTTTTCTATGGCTCTTTGAAACTGATTCTGATTTTTGATATCATCTAAGAGTTTATAAAAAAAAAAAATCAAAACAATTATTATTACAATTGATAGATTGCATGATTGCCAAAAACTTTATCATTCTTGTCATAAAAGCAACTAAATCCGTTTTTTTTTATTCTAAACTCTATTGTTGGTAAAAGATGAAGAAGTTAAAGATAAAGCAGACAAGATGGTAAATATATTAGTTAACAGAAACTAATAATATAAAAGCAGCAGGGTCGAATGATTTCGAGTGTCAAATGAGTCTTTATTGTATGTAAGGTACCGTTAAATCATTTCACTCCTTCCTTGGTTGTTTGTTTCTGATCACCACCTCATTCTATTCAGCGTTTTTTACCGGTATAGGTGGTCTTCAACTTATTTTTTTCTTCAAGTTAAAAAATAAAGTTTTCAAGGTGTGATCTGTACCTACCCATATTATAACAAAACTATGAGTAGATACAGATCACATCAAACATACAGTGCCCTCTGAAGTAATACATGTTGCGATAATGAGTTATCCTCTCTTCTTTCCAAACACAGCGTTGACATTGCAAACTGTGTCTTTCGCGTCGGAAAACGTTTTCAAAGATGACTTTCCCATTTAAACAGGGCGGAATTTTTGAATTCCCCTGGAGGGAAAGTATTCTAAATAATAGAGATAGCAAATTTAACTCTAAAGAAACATTCCTTTATTTTGGAAAAAAAATAAAACTGTATTCAAAGATTTTTCGAAAATTTGCTTCCTTTACCCAGATATCGAACCGAATAAAATCTAAAAATGAAGATTTCATGGTTTCTCTTTATTTAAACTGACCTAGTATGTTAAAGTGAACGGGTGCTACTAGCGGTGCCAGGTCGTTTTGCTAATGATACTATAACTATTTTATTCCATTCTTGTTCAAATATCTGGTCCCAGTTTGTCATGTTCGTATTGTGCATCCATAGCTCATTGCATCTGCTATGTAAGCAATTTGGTTGTGGCATGACATTGGATCTCACAATTAGCTGTCTTGTGTTTTTTTTTGTCATGTGACGGTCAATTTGTACTGTACCTATTTGTATTATGTTTCACGGCTTAATTCTTTGCGATTTAATGTTAACATGTTGTAGTAGTACTTCCAAGCGTCAGCCTTGCACGGTTTTCAGAGACACGTTTTTTTTTTTTTTTTTATTTGGCAACCCTGATCCCCGCTCTTGAACTCCTCTCCACTTACTTCGTCTCATCATCCCTCCTCAATAATCATTCTGTATTTCCGTGCTCAAGCCTTCGCACGTGCGTCTATAATTTATTACTTAAATTAAACGTTAGATAGATAGTCTTATAGTTTAAAAATTTAAATCTCAACTTATTATTTGTCGTTCGTAAAAATGGTGAAAAGGAAATATGAAGACATCGAGACCATACGCAAGAAGATCAGAAAACTGGAAAAAAAGCTTCAAAAGAAGCAAATGCCAAGTGAAATTTGTACCTTATCACTATCCATGGCTCTTTACATCGCATAATTGCGTTACGAATCCTTATTCGAAAACAAAGTTCAATGATCTTTATCACTGAATTTGAATGAGCCGAGTTTAAAACTCACAAATTTACCTAGTAAGAATCTTTATTCGAGACGATGGTAAATGTCATTGTTTAGTGATCATTATCGCTAAAATGACTTTTCGAATCCTTATTCGAAAACAAAGTTCAATGATCTTTATCACTGAATTTGAATGAGCCGAGTTTAAAACTCACAAATTTACCTAGTAAGAATCTTTATTCGAGACGATGGTAAATGTCATTGTTTAGTGATCATTATCGCTAAAATGACTTTTCGAATCCTTATTCGAAAACAAAGTTCAATGATCTTTATCACTGAATTTCAATGAGCCGAGTTTAAAACTCACAAATTTACCTAGTAAGAATCTTTATTCGAGACGATGGTAAATGTCATTGTTTAGTGATCATTATCGCTAAAATGACTTTTCGAATCCTTATTCGAAAACAAAATTCAATGATCTTTATCACTGAATTTCAATGAGCCGAGTTTAAAACTCAAAAAGAAGAATGGCAAGGTCCCATACATTGTCAGTACCACTTTTATTTCACATAGCATTCACGTACCTCAAACTTAATATGTGCGTTTTATTAAGCAATATAACGAGTAATCAGAATATAATTATTAGATTTATACAGAAGTTGGGAATAAAAAGTCAAAACAATAATCTAACCTAAAAATTACAGGAATTTATAGTCCGTCTTTTCTAACATGGCGTCGTATTTTAAAACCATTACATTACATAAGCTGGTATTAACCAATCCAGAGGTTTGAAACGGGGTGGCGGCGCGGGCGGCTTAATTCAAGTTTGACAGTAGGACTTTACAACTATTATTTTTTATTGCCGGGAAATTAAAAAATGTGCTTTCGGCAAGTTTAATTTGATTTTATTGTATTTCTAAGTATTCCCAACAACTATCACAACAATAGATGTTGGAAAAAACGTGTCTCATATTGACCTATTAACTACATATAGCCCGGTTTTTGATACGCTTGAAAACTCTAAAATTAAGTGATACCGTGGCCGCCAATCCCCTTTACCTAATTCGAATCTTTATTCGAGACTATGGAAAATTTCTTTGTTTAGTGATCATTATCGCTAAAATGACTACCCTACTTTTTGCATTTTATGCTCGTAGGTGCTAAAAACACTTCTTTCGAATTATTATTCGAGACGCTGACTACCTTCGTCTTTTCAGTGCCATCTACCTCAAAACATCCACCAGTAGATGATGTTGAGGATATAGAATTGGATAGCGATATCTTAGAGATGTTGGGAGATGCTCCTAAGATTGCTGAAGAACTAGGAAAACCTTTACATAAGGAAATTTCAACCCGGTGCGGTGGTCTGAAATCCTTTTAAAGGGACTACCCAAAGAGACAAGAGATAAAATCCTAGAGGGTTATCTTATTCCTAGTAATTGTCAACTACTCCTTGCCCCTGCTCTGAATCCGGAAGCAAAAGTGGCAGTTATCGAAGCGGTCTTTAAACGGAATTTCTCCCTCATGTTTAGGCAAAGACAAACTGTTGTGGCTATAGCAGCTCTGATAAGAGCTACCGAAACACTCGTAGGATCATCTTCATTAATACCACAGAAGCAACAAATAAGCAATGGTGCCATCTCGAAATGTACTTATATTGAAGGACAATTTTTATCCAGTATATTTCTTGTACCTAAGCCTAATGGTGATAAAAGGTTTATATTGAATTTAAAAAAATTTAATAAATTTGTACTTGCTAGTCATTTTAAAATGGAAGATTACAGAACAGCGTCAAAATTATTAACTGAAAACTGCGGTAGACAATAGACTTAAAACATGCATACTTTTTTGTTGCGACAAATGAAGCTCACAAAAAATATCTTCGATTCAAATACAACAATATATTTTATATGAATTCAATTGTTTACCGTTCGGCCTTTGTACCGCACCTCTCGTGTTTACTAAATTAATGAAACCAGTTATAGAATACCTGCGTAGTCGGGGTATGATTTCAGTTATTTATTTAGATAAAAATTTTTTATCGGAAAGACTTACTCGGAGTGTGTCACTAATGTATCTACAACTATAGATCTATTACAGAGCTTGGGTTTTTTGATTAACCTTTCAAAAAGTTGTTTAATACCTAAACGTGAATGTAAGTTCTTGGGCTTCACTTTCGACTCAAAGCAGATGATTTTAAAACTACCCGAGGAAAAGAAAATAAGATTGAAAGATTTTATAAATAGATTTCTTTGTATAAAACGATGCAAGTTACGCGAATTCGCTAAACTCATTAGTTATTTAATTTCCGCATGTCCAACAATAACTTATTCGTGGTTATATACAAAAAAGCTTGAACAATATAAATATAATTGTTTATTAAAAAAAATCCAAACTACGATCAGACAATTGATATCTTAATTACCCTACATGAAGAATTATATTGGTGGTTAGGAAACATAGATATAGGCCATTCATCACTCAAACCGAACAACTTTGTTTTAGAATTTTTTTCTGATGCCTCCTCTACGGGATGGGGAGCGTATTGTGATACAGTTAGATGTTGTGGATATAGGAAAGACAACGAAACTTCTTGTCATATAAACGAGTTGGAACTAAAAGCAGCCTTTCTAGCTCTGAAATTTTTCACCAAAGAATTATCTAATTGTGACATCTTATTAACAGAATGGGCAGTATTCAATATGATCACCTAGATTATATATCTAGAAGTATGTGGAAATGGTGCGAGGAACGTAGAATAATCTTATTCGCTTCTTACATCAATACTAAAGATAATTGTGAGGCAGATTCATTATCTCGAAAACAGTTCGAGGATACAGAGTGGGAATTAAATCAAATTGCATTTAATGAAATAGTTCGCAACTTTGGTATGCCAGTATTGATTTGTTTGCAAACAGATGCAATACTAAGTGTAAACAATATGTTTCGTGGAGAAATGATCCCGAAGCATGTGCTGTTGATGCCTTTACACTGCCATGGACCAATATGTTATTTTACGCCTTTCCACCATTCTCGCTTATAGTAAAATTAATGCAGAAAATCATTTGTCATAAGGCAGAGGGTATTGTTGTGGTGCCATATTGGCCAAGTCAACCTTGGTTTCCTATGTTTAAAAAGTTGTCTGTTTAAATTTTTTTGTATTTTGGACCAGATATTGACCTTCTAACATCTCCTTTCAGTAGATTGCAGACAAGAATCTACGCCTTGTTGCCGCGAAATTATCAGGCAAGCATTACTAAGGAAATATTTATCGAATAGGTCAGTAGATATTATGCTAGCTTCGCTTACAAATAATACTTACAAACAGTACGATGTTTGCATAAAATCTTGGATAATTTACTGTAGATTACATAATTATGATTATTTTAATGCTTCTATTCCAATTGTAATACATTTTTTAACCGATATTTTTGATAAAGGCGCTAAATACGGGACCATCAATTCTTACCGCTCTGCCTTATCTCTTTTGTTAGGTAATAGCTTAAATGATGATCGAGTCAAACGTTTCATGAAGGGTGTTTACAAGTTGAGGCCCACCAATCCAAAATATAATACTTCTTGGGACCCAAACATAGTGTTAAATTATTTGGCCACTCAATGGCCAAATGAAAGCCTTAGTTTAGAAGATTTCTCTAAGAAACGCTGACTCTGCTAGGTTTGGTGACAGCGCAAAGAGTACAAACATTTTCTCTCATTAAAATAAATAATATAACTCAAAACAGAACAGAAATCTTAGTTAAAATACCTGACTTAGTAAAAACTTCAAAACCAAACTCCTTTCAACCCCTTCTAAGGCTACCATTTTTTCATACAAATCCTGCAATATGCCCTGCCAGATGCATTTTAGATTATATAAATAAAACGAGTGGTTTACGTAGTTGTGACACTTTATTTATTAGCCACAAAAGACCTCACTTAAAAGTTTGTCTCAAACTTTGAGTCACTGTATCAAATATACTTTACAACGCAGTAGCGTGGACACATCAGTGTTTAGCGCGCACAGCACGCGCCATGCGGCCACTTCCACTGCTAGCAGAGTCGGTGTCAATATTGATGTCATACGGAAAACCGCAGGATGGAGTAATACATCCTCAGTATTTGCCAAATTCTACAACAAAGAAATTGTATCGGATGCCAATCAATTTGCAACTAGTATTTTATGTAACTCCTTAGAATAAATAGATGTATATTTGTGATTTATTACTGTTGGTTATACTCTAACAATACAGTTTTACTTATACCTATACTGCAAAAATAATTCACATTAAAATACTCTGAACATCCTACAACATGTTAACATTAAATCGCAAAGAATTAAGCCGTGAAACATAATTAAGGATCAAACGAACTTACCAAGTGAAGTTCGATCACAATTATGTGAACGGCTTAATTCGAAGCGATTGATATAAACCCGCCCAAACAGTATTCCTTTAAAGTAATATCACCCACCCATAATTAATGTGAATTATTTTTATGGGTACTACCTAGGAACTTTAGCTCTAAACAAAATGATTATTGAGGAGGGATGATGAGACGAAGTAAGTGGAGAGGAGTTCAAGAGCGGGGATCAGGGTTGCCAAATAAAAAAAAAAAAAAAAAAATGTGTCTCTGAAAACCGTGCAAGGCTGACGCTTGGAAGTACTACTACAACATGTTAACATTAAATCGCTTCGAATTAAGCCGTTCACATAATTGTGATCGAACTTCACTTGGTAAGTTCGTTTGATCCTTAATTAAATTGATAATTCTGACTTTCAAGAGTTTTTTTCCGCCGGCTTTTTTTGTCTCTTGGTCTACTGTAATATCTTATTCAACAACTATCAACAACTAGCTAAAGCCGAAGTATGTGATGACTGTCTACATCAAGTGTTTTGTAAAATTCCTAAGATGAATAAAACTTTTTGAATTTTAAAATTTTTGTATTTCATTCTTGTAATTGACCCTAATGATCGATGCAAGTGCCATTTTTACAGATTTTAGTCGGTTCGATTCCCAGGTGAAGCGAGTGAATTTTGGAAAATCTTTGAATGCAGTTTTATTTCTTTTCCAAAATCAAGGAATGTTTCTTTGGAGTAAAATTTTCTAGCTCTATTACTTAGAGTACTTTCACTCCAGGGGGTATTTTGGTGGATTTTCCACGAAGTAAAAAATCGAATGTTGCAAGTTTTTAAACCAAGAACCGCTTAGATACATACATTGGAAAAACAAATCACTTAAAAATAAAGGTTTAATGTCAATTATAAATATTTTACACTATAAAATGGCAATTTCATACTTTGACCCCTTTTACTGTAAGGATTTTATGAAAGAAATATTTGTAAGTAACTAATCAACAACATTGTTTTTTATTATTTTAAACTAAACACAAATATAAATTAAAGAGAATGAGTGTTTCTAAAACAATATGTAATGATAATAGTTATAAAAAAATTATACTTTATTCTACGATAATTGCCGATGATTAGATGTTATGCGGTAATGTCAAAAATATGTTAATTTTAGGTGTCCTGGTTGCGAATTGAAAACCAATAACTGGCCCTGAGATTGTCTAACTACATTGTAAAACTACACGCGTATAATAATAATATTTCCTGTAAGCCGGAAATATTATTATTATACAACTGTATTATCTGATGGCAAGCAATCACTAACAACTTCAGTATCAAATTCAAGCAATCACTAAAAATTTTAGGCGTGTGATGTCCAGCGAGTAGAACTGCACCAAACCTCACTGTTTCATGTGTGCTGCATGAGGTGACTAATGAGCATTACAGTAGCCCATCTACATACATACGTACATAGCTTCATGCCTTTATCTCTTATGGGGTAGACACAACACCAGAGGTTATAAAACCTTCTGAGGTCACGTTCAACAAATTTATAGGGAATTATAATGGTGGAAAGAGGCTATTGTAGTGCCAGGCAAAAGTCTCTATTGCCCATTTTCTCCTGAATGCAAATGAGAAACTGCGATCTTCAACCCGCTTGCTAAGAGTCAACAATCAATATTGAGTGAGGCCCTCGTCAAACAGTGGGCGTTTATGGGCTGGTTCCCACCCTTGTGGATTATAACAAAACTATTTGGAAATTGTACCTTACGGAGACATCCATTCCATTTGATAAATTTACTACGAGTAAATTCATTACCGGTTTACTAGCAGTTCTTCCATGATGGACTGGGAACAAGGTTAAACATAGAATGTGCCAGCTGCTTCTCTTCCCGGGTATACTGTTAAAGTCAGTCAAGGGACAGATGTTTTATTAGAGATAAATACGTACGTAACTTCACGCCTGTGTCCCTTATGAGGTAGGCAGAACACCAGAGGCTACAAAACCATCTGATGTCACATTTGATAAAATTTCGAGGTACTATAATGATGGAGAGAGACTATTGCAGTGACAGGGGGTCAGCCTATCGCCCACAAAAACGTCGATAAAACGTTTTTGTGGGCGATAGGCTGGGCGATAGGTAGAGATAAATAATGCGTCCTAATTTGTCAAACGTGATATCAGATGGTTGAATAACCTCTGATGTTCTGCCTACCCCATAAGGGATATTGCGTGAATTTATGTATGCATATAAGTTCCATACCTCCATATGATATTTGTGAATTATTAACTTGTTTATTAAATATATAATTATATTATAAATATAATTATTTGTTCATATACAGTAATTGTATAAGTATTAGACACAAAAAATACTAACTTAATTAGATAAGCCCTGTTTCAAATTGCTCGATCTCAAAAATGGTGAAATTGTTAGGCTTTATTGATAGCATTTAATTTTGAACACACAGATGTTTGAGGCATAGTTATATCTTTAGATAACTAGTTTACCATAATAAGTTTAATTTTACAATTTGTTTTATTATTATTTGTGTGAAAATACATGATGCAGTTTTAAAACCGATCAGAAATATATTGAAATCGTATTAAACAGTTTTTCAAACAAACTGAAATATATTCTTTCATGATTCAGTATACATTTTGAAAATAATCATCTTCTGTTGCTGTCATAAAAACAGTAGGTAGTGCGTGTGTCAATTGTTATTTTTTCATCAGTTTTTCCCGCGTTTGACCTCAACCTCACGTGTTGTTAAGTGAAGATGAGGTTGAAGATGACAGCACAGGAGTTAAGGAAGGCACTGACTCTTCATAAATTAGAACCTTAACGGAATCGCTAGTAATTGGCGGCATTTTTATCATGTTATCTCCCGAAATCCAGTAAAAACGTTATTTAAAAAAATTGTCTTGAAAACCATAAACAACTCATTATATTATTTTTTACATTTTAAATTAATTTATTTTCTGCTTTAAAAGTCTCTAGGGCGTAAACTACTGTAAACTAAGTGGTAGGAAGTTTCATTTAATTAATACACTTGAGAAGAGTTTTCAGTTCAGATCGTATTTTATTAATTACTTTTGTTGAGCGTTTTATGTCTGGCTATAATTAAATAATCTCGTCATACTGAATTATTACGCTGGACATTTCAAAGAACTTGTGTTTAGTCTAACAAAGTTTTCAGTTTTGCAAAACAATCAATAAGTCACTTTCTAGTGAAGTAATCGAGAAGTAAGTAGAAAATAAACAGAGTTAATGTGAAAACCTAATAACCGATATATTTATTTTATTTATTCATTTATTCTTAAATGCACACAATTACAAAATAAAAACATATACAATAAAAAAACATACAGATACAGCACAAATGGCGGCCTTATCGCTGTAAAGCGATCTCTTCCAGACAGCCTTATATTTATGTATAAAAAAAAACTATAGAGGTCTGATCTTACCATCTTAGACTATAAAATATAAGACCTTATATATAATATCAGACCTCTTTTTATTTATTATTTTGTATGTGCGTATGCTCTGCAGTCATAGATTTAGGTGTTTAAAAATATAAATGTAAAATGTAAACTACCATACGAAGTAAAATAAGCCCCTTCACTATTAAAGCTTTATAATTTTATCACATACCTAAATTATGATCACAATCAAGTACAGAGTGCTCTCCTGCAATATCTAAAACTAGCCACCGCGCGCGGTTTTACCCTCGTAACTTTCGATCCCGTGGGAATTTCAGGATAAAATATACCTTGAACCTTCCTCAAGAGTTGGGCTATCAAATGCAAAAGAATTAGCGCGTTCAAACAAACAAAAAAACAAACTCTTCAACTTTATATATTAAGTATAGATTTGTCACCAGTCACCCTGTAAACTAAATGCCTACGGGAACAAAAGTTACGCAGCTAAAGCCGCACACAGCTGCATAGATAACATAATAGAAACGAATGCAGAGCATTAAAAAAACAAATTTACATGCAAACCTTTGGCTCAGTTGAGAATGTTGAGAGAGTTGAGAAACAACGTAAACATTCTCCGAAATCACACCTATTTTTTCAGCACTTTAAAATTTTCAATGAATCACCTAATTTCGTTGAAATTTATATGGGACCAACTATGAAGTATCTTCTATCATATGAAACAACAATTTTCGAAATCAATTCATAATTGTCCGAAATATCATGTAACAAAGACACACAAAAAACATACACATAAACATAAAACCCTTCGATAGATTTAAGGATAAGTGTTATATGAAAAGGTTTCCTATAAGATATCCGGATGCAAGAAGATGGGATTCCCTGGCTGTAAATTGTTATTGCGTATTTTTTTCTCTTATTTTTAAAAGATGATTGCTGTTGAGTTTCTTGCCACTTCTTCTCCACAGATCGACTTTCCGAAGTGGTGGTAGATTCAGTTCAATTTGTAAATTGTTTGACTTATTTCAAATGTATTTAAATACTTACGAAATAAAGAATATTTAAGTTTGAGTTTGACAGGCGAATTGAGAACCTCCTCCTTTTTTTGAAGTCGGTTGAATAAGAAGCCTACCTAAAAGTGACAACGAAATATAAAACGAAACAATACACGTGATGACATACTTCTGTACAAGTTTTCTTGTTAACTTGTAAGGATATTACCGAAGTTCAATAAAACTTTGTGAACGAGTATCTAAGAAGACACACTTCGAGATTCTTGACCTTTTTTTGTCTCTTTTTCAAGTTTTCATGAAAGGCATTCATAAAGTTTTTTACGAAAAGTTGTTAATTAAAGTTTAATTAAATAAGTTTTTGCTTGTTATTTATTAGTCAACATCTTAAAGCTTTTTTTGGGGATTAATTAAACTGCATTACACCTCACTTCGCCTGATGATAACTGAGTTCGAACAAGAAAGTGCACGCGAATAGGAACTTCACGAGCACGCGAGTAGGTTTGAGTGACCATCCAGCGGTAACTCAAATAAAACTTAACAAGCATAGTCTTTGACAAATTATAAGTGAATTCCTCAAAATAAATTTATCATATTTATCGAGGAGGTCTAGGCCGTAATCCACCAAGCTGGCCCAGTGCTGGTTGGTGGATGTCAGATATTTCAGGGTGCCGAAATGGCTTCTGACAAACCCTAACGACTACTGTATATAAATATACAGCACCCAGGACCAACTGCTTAACGTGCCCTCCGAAGCACGGAAGTCGTCGTGAGAAATGAATGGTCGGCGGTCACCCATCCTAATACCGGCCGCATCGAGCGTGCTTAACCTGGGATATCGTTTGATATGCACAGTATCCACGGCGCCACGACGACGACTTCAATTAATTTATACAGTTCAATAAATGTACAACATCAAGTGCACAACCGAAAATAAAGACATTGAATGGTATATGCAAAAGAAGGTGCAAATATTGTGTTCAAAATATTATGATTTATTTCGAAAAGCTGTATTGAATTGTTGTGAAACTCTATATTGATGCGTTTAAGAAATTATTTGTTGTATTTTATTTTACAATTTTAATGTGTATGATTTAATTTTAAAATTCGTATAATGTGCTTTTTAAATTAAAAAGCTTAAGCTGAGTATAAAATAAATGCATTGCGTATGGAATTCCACAATTATTAAATCATCGAATGTACCAGCTGCTTCTCATCCCGGGCATACTGTAAGAGTCAGTTAAGGACCGAGGTTTTGATGAGCGTTTTTGTGGGCGATGGGCTGACTCCCTGTCACTACAATAGTCTCTCTCTATCATTATAATACCTCCTCTATCACTATAATAAAATTTGTCAAATGTGACATCAGATGGTTTTAAAGCCTCTGCTGTTCTGTCTACCCCATAAGGGATAAAGGCGTGAAGATATGTATGTATGTAATTATGAAGATCCTGAAACTTCAAAGGGCCTGTATATTTTATGTTGAGACAAAAGACGGACATTTACAAGAATAAAGCACACTGATTGTCTCATGGGGTAGGGGTTAAACTAGCGACATTGTAGTGTAACGTGGGCCTAGATAGTACATGCATACATACAAAACTTCACGCCTGCATCCCTTATGGGGTAGGCAGAATACCAGAGGCTATAAAACCATCTGATGTCACGTTCGACAAATTTGGAGGCATTAAAATGGCGGATGGAGACTATTGCAATGACAGGGGGTCAGCCTATCGCCCACAAAAAATCTCCAATAAAACAGTAACACAGTATTTTGTATACTTTTACAGTATGCCCGGGAAGAGAAGCAGCTGGCACATTCTATGTTTTTCGTTTGCTCCCAGTCCAGCGTGGCAGAACCTTACATAGTCTATTATAAAAAAGCTTATAAATCAGTAATAATCATCAAAAGGTTTTATTTATTTTTATTTTATTTACAATATCAAGAACTGGATGAGGATAGCGCGTGTTCGGGAATATGCCATTGCAAGAACAGGTCATGAACAAGTCTCATGCCATCGAAAGTACATAATTTCTTTTTATGTTTTATTGCCGACGTAGCTCCATCTAGTGGTATTGCTTTGCAGTAATACACCTGAGATTAATTTCTGCAGTCTCAATTTAAGTGAAGTATTGCATATTTAAGGTTCGAGTCCTGAGTGTTTTTTTTCTTATCTTTAAAAATATTATTTTCTTATAAGAGTTGCTGTTCAGTCATAATCATAATAATTTTGAGGGTCTCTTCCGCCAAACAAGACGTGTAGCACTTATTATGCCAAATAATAATTATTCTTTATTGTACAACAACAGCTGTTATAATAAAATAAGTATTTTATAACATTTGTATAAAGGCCGCCTTATAGCTTAAAGCGATCGCTACCAGTCAACCCAGATAGGACAGGATATGAGGAAAGATTTCTTAAAATAGACTACGTACAAATAATTACATATAAATAATTAAATACAATCATAAATATTAATAAAATATAGACTTACATATTAATAATACATATACCTACTGTTTTAGCCCGTTTGTCTTATGTTATTTTTCAACTGTTATCTACACAGCATTCCAAAATCAAAAATAATGGACGAAGCGGGAGAGAGACGCGCATCGATCTTGGCATGCGCTTGGCATGCGCTCGGCATGCGCTCGGCACGCAGACAGTCGTCAGTCGCTTCTGTGCCGCAGTGCAGAGCGGACGGAGTGTTGTTTTTTTTAAAATAACCGCGCGATTTTTTTCACTTAAAATAAGTTCAAGAACATATTTATTATGACGGGTAGGATATATTGTGCTGTTTTTGGTTGCATGAACTCATCAATAACGCATCCAGGCATGGTTTTTTTTAGATTACCAGGAAACACTGAAAGGTAAGACTTTAAAATATTATTCATGAATCAAGATACGGTAGGTAGGTACGTTTGTGTTAAAACCTCGGAGCATGTGTGTTTTGTTTTGTTAGGTTTTATAATTCAAAGTAAAAACGTGGTATTATATTATTAATAATAGGTATTTATCGTAATGTGTGTATGAATTATACTAGAAAAAAAAAATTTAACCGCCCGTCTGTCCGTAAAGTGCTATAAAAACATACCTAGACTTCTAAAAACCGTTTTTAGGTATTTATAGAACAACAATAGCTAGACCACGGTAATATTATCTATACAGTATCGTAACTGCTTTGTGTTTGCTTCCTTTTAGTTTTGTGATTATAAATTCAATTTTTCTTTATAAACAAATAAACTACTTTGAAGTATTATATTCGTGTCAAAAAACCATGTTTGTGTTTGAATAACAAATATAATAAAAATATGTGAAAAATACTTGCGCCTCAACTGAGACGTACGAAATGCATTATTATTAAATTTTAAAGTATAAAAATCTGCTATGTTATTAGAAGCAAAGCCCAATCAAAAAATTGTTTTGGCATGAAAACAGTCGCGACTGGCCGCATGCCGAGATCGAGCTGCCTAGGCATAGCTCGCTTAGTCTGTTTCAAGTAGGGCTGCCAAATTTTTTTTCTAGAAATAAAATATAATTAAGTCTGAAAAGAAATATCAAACCATATTTTGGAAAAATAAACAGTATTATATTTATTTAATGTTTTAAACAGATATTTTTAGTGCTTTTTGCACAAGTTTTTAATTAAAGTCCTTTATATAAAGTGTTTAGCCTTTTACGTTGAAAACAGTATTTTGTATTCTTTAAACAGTAAACAGTATAACGTTGTGAAAAACAGTATAGTTGACAACCCTAGTTTCAAGTGCCGTCCGCGCAAGCGAGCGGATATAAAGATAATATTACCGTGGCTAGAGTCTAGCCGCTAGACTAATGAAATATTCACAGAATATTTAGATGTTTGATAGGGTTGTGACTTATAGCATTCGTAGATAACTGTTTAGCTTAGCATTGGTGACCAAAGAATTTTTGTTTTGAGTAGTCGCGAGTTGTAGGCACCTTATTTATAGACACGATAAGAACCTGAGATTTTGTTTTATTAATGACTAAGCTCGCGTTCGACCTCAACCTCACTGATGGTAAGTAAAAATGAGGTCGAAGATGAAAGCACACGGGCCTAGGAAAGAACTAGCTTTTCATAAATTTGACGGCAGATTTTATATAATAATAATAATAAAATCATTTATTCGACGCAAAATAGACAAACAAATAAAGTTAACAACATTTAGAAAAACAAACTAAATTAAACAAGAACTTAGAAAAAGACAAAAGGAGAACAAAAACACTAATTTGACGCCAAAAAATCTTGAACTCAGCGTTATGCCGCAATTTGTAAAAAATATAAAAAAAGAAAAAATCTAAATTTATTTTTAAATTTTTGTATGAAAAGAAAATGTTGAAATTTATTGCATTCATACAAAAATTTAAAAATAAATTTAGATTTTTTCTTTTTTTATATTTTTTCTGTAATCCTCATGGGTACTAGAATACATCCGTGAAGGTATTATATAGAGTTTGCGGGACACCATGTATATAGAAGAATATATGAAGGGTGTTCGCTTGCTATAACGGGATCCTACCACCACGCGGGGGTCACGTTTTACAACACGCTTTTCCAGGAGCAGTAGGGCTATTCTACTGACCCTGGACAAAAAACGAGATAAAATGTTATTAAAATTACTCTTCAGCTGTTTTTTGCATTTTCGTTGAGTATGTTGGTGTTGAAGTTTGTAAGGACTTGAGTTTTTAAGACTGCAATAAGACGACAGCAAATTAACAAAAGGATGTTGTTTTCAGACGTCTTCAATGGTTGCAACTGATCCATCGAGATGATTTGGAAAACAAACCTAACTTTACCTCCTACCGAGTTTGTGAAAAACATTTTAGTTCGGAGGATATACTACAATCGTCAAATAGAAAACTTTTGAAAAAGAATGCTCTACCATCGTTGATGCTGCCCACCTTAGAAGCCGATCCAGAAGTCTCTCTAAAAGAAGACAAAGAAACACAAACTGCTCCTTTATTAGTAGAAGAAAAGAGTACACAGACTATTGCAACGAATGAAATCTCTACTCAAACCTCAAAGAATCTCGTTAGCAACACTCCAAAGAAAAGAATATTAAAAGTTAAACTCCCCCAACGCAGAAAGAAAATAAAAGTACACGAAACTGAAAATGAAACACAAAAAGCTGGAGAAAATAGTTCTCATCAACTTCAAGAAACTAGCTCATCGACAAAAACTAGTTCTCCTGATAAAAGCCCAAAGTGAACTAAACATGGAAAAGGAACTCGATTTGATACAGACTACAAGATTTAGTTTTTCAAATATAAACATTGTTTTTAATTAAATCTAACAATCAAAAAAAAACACGCATTTTTATTGAACACTTCCTATTTAATTCACAAAGTATTTTACTTGTTTACACAAAAAAAGTTTATTTTACATACATACATACATAACTTCACGCCTGTATCCCTTATGGGGTAGGCAGAACACCAGAGTTATAAGACCATCTGATGTCACGATTGACAAATGAGGTATGATAATGATTCAGAGAGGCTATTGCAGTGACAGGAGGTCAGCCTGTCGCCCACAAAAATGACTATAAAACATTTAACTGTCCCTTAACTGACTTTTACAGTATGCCCGGGAAGAGAAGCAGCTGGTACATTCTATGTTTTTCTTTCGCTCCCAGTCCAGCATGGAAGCAAAGTTTATTTTAATTCAATTCAATCATTTTATGTCGGATCATGTCCATATGTGTTAGTTACAAAAGCCTTACTGCCTATGTTAGTGTTACACGAGATTAAAGAACAACAAAAAATTTAATGAAATAATTAGATTTAAATGAAATAAATTAAATAGTTCTTTTTAACTTTATAAACGAGACCGTGGCAAACAGCATATTCCACACACATACTTAGTAGCTTCCTCAAAGCTGCAAAGTAAATGATGGAGATAATATTTAAGTGACAGGGAGATTTACCGTAACACATACATCTCATCGGACTTTTATCAATTGGAGGGCACCATGCGAGCTGGAGCGGCTGAGGCTGGTTGCACATAACCGACATGGACCGGTTAGGTTAGAAGTTCCGTGGTCATTTTTTTATAATCGCACAAAACAGAGTATATCACATTTTCAATATTTTGTCGCGATTTCATGCGTCGAACTAACGTAATAGACTTTCGGTAATTATTGATAATAATAGATAATTATTAATAATCTTCAATTATTCACTCTTACCGAACATATATATATATCATCATCATCATCAACATATATATTAAAGAGCTTGGGCGATGTTAAACCCCCCTGCTTCACCCCGCACTCCAAACCATATTCCTCCGAGTAAGCACCCCCCCATCATACCAGTACTTAAATAGCGCTGTTAGTGTTAGTTCCCATTGTAGAGTCGCGCCACTGCGCAGCTTATCCCATAAAATGTCATGATACTAGGTCAAAAGCCCTGGAGAGATCTAGGGAACAGGCATACACAGAAGTTTCCAGTTGTATAATATTTACAATCACAAAACTAAATTTAAACACAAAGTAGTCAAATATAATTAAAATGCTTGAGGCGCAGCCTTATCGCATGTTTACGTACCGCGCGGCTGTACCTAGTTATTTATTTGAAAGATACGGCCGATTTACAATACTGTATAGATAATATTACCGTGGTAATTTTCTAATCTTTTTCATTGGCAATTAAATGTAATCATTCCTGTAACCATATCCTTACAAAGTGAGACTCTTCAATCACAGTTGATCTGGCAGATCAATTTTTCGTCAACACCACACTAGCTCAAATCTATCGTCCACTGTAACTGATTTTATTTTGAAGAGCACGTAAGTATTATATATGAAGTAGATTACTCTTATATAGGATTAGAGGATGAAAATTGGGCTATAACCTTTTTAGATTAGTGTAAGTAGATTATCTGCCACGTGGATTCGAACCTGTGACATACCGGAATCGATTGTGTTAGCTACCTTTCTACAGTTGTATGAATATCTTTATTTATGAAACAGTCTACCTGTGAACCAAATTTTATTGCACGTAGCAACCCTTCGATAGATTTAAGGATAAGTGTTATGTGAAAAGGTTTATACCATAAGATATCCGGATGCAAGAAGATGGCTGTAAATTGTTAGTGTGTATTTTTTTTATATATATTAAAAGATGATTGCTGTTGAGTTTCTTGCCACTTCTTCTGAACAGATGGACTTTCCGAATTGGTGGTAGATTCAGTTCAATTTGTTAATTGTTTGACTTATTTCAAATGTATTTAAATACTTACGAAATAAAGAATATTTGAGTTTGAGTTTCGAGTAACTGTTTCCATACATCTACCTACAGAATCTACTTAAATTTTCATGTTCATAGGAGGTACATACCTGTTCTCGGATTAATTGATATCGCGTAGGAATTACTTTAATGCCAGAATTCATTTTAATTAACAAACTCATTTGAGCACGAAAAAACAACAAATACCAATTCTACCATTTTCAAAAAGGAGGAGGATATATTAAGAATTTTGCTCTGGAGGTTTCATATTTTGTCAAGTATGTAGGTACTTTCAACAAAAAATCTGAAGGCATGTTTGTTTGGCACCTATTACACAGATATAAGCTTCATTTCTGCATTTTTTACCTTATCTAAGTAAAAACTATGAAAGTTTATCTATAAGAAATCATCTACCCACTAATAAAACCGTTTATTGTAGTACAATAATTAAATTATAGCTTACTTGTCTAAAAAAAGAGCTTCTAAAAATAGATTTTATATTCAAGACAACAAAAATTGTAAATATTTTAAATTAAATCAAGAATTTCACAGGAAACAATTTTACAGTTTACAATTCGCTAGTTATTTCGCAAAGCGTTGTGGAATTCATTTCAATTAATTGCTTTGCTATCCTTAATTGCTTGGTCATAGAAAAACTAGATCAGCAGAAATCCTCTTACTATTTTCAAGATAAGGTACATGTAGTACACGCCCATATACATAAAAAGAACGATTTTTTTTTTATAACAACCTTGGTGGTTTCAAGTCTTGGTTGGAGGGATTTTATTTAGATTTTATTCTATCTATAAAATTTTAGATGATCACTTTAATGAAGTCTTTCTTAATTAATTCAGGAACTTTACATGTAGCTTACACTATGAGAAACACTGTGTATGGCATGGTAAAAAGTATTAGAGATTTAAATATGAACTATTAGCAGATAACGTAATTAATCTATACTTAATATATAAAGCTGAAGAGTTTGTTTGTTTGAACGCGCTAATCTCAGAAACTACAAGTGGGATTTGAAAAATTTTTTTTTGAATTTATAGTCCAACTCTTGAGGAAGGTTATAGGCTATATTTTATCCCGAAATTCCCACGGGATCAAAAGTTACGCGGGTAAAACCGCGCGCGGTGGCTAGTAATAAATAAGGAAGGAACCATTATTACATAATCATTATTACATTCGGTGATTCGAAGTACTTCCCAGCGCCATTTAATAAAATTCATTAATCTCTTAGCAGCTAGGTATGTTACAAATTTTCCTCGTTCTTGGGATTACCAAACAGCTATTACAAAATCAGTAGGTACTCTTTTAACTCAAGTTTCCGAGGAGACAATTTACGGTCGACGTACCTAAGCTTTAAAGCACTTTGTAATACTTATGTACTTTATTGTATTACTTTTACTTTAATTATTGCATTCAATCTTTACATTAATTAAATAAATCTATTTATTGAAGAGGTACCTCAACCCATACAAGGAGATGTGTTCAGCGCCATCACCGCAAACACACGCTAATAGAAAAGTAACTTAGGCAAAACTTGGGAAAACTATCAGTTTTAAATCCGCGAAGACCGAAAATGTCTTCATAATTAAACTTCTTTATGACTCTGCCAATTCATCTAAAATGTAAATATTAAACCAATTGTGAGAGACAGAATAAATTAATAAATGAAAAAATATAAACATAAAAATATTAAAATATTAAACACTAGCTGCTGCCCGCGACGTCGTCTGCGTGAACGCTATGCAGCACCAAACGCACCTACGATTATAACACTGCTAGCGTGATAATATGTAGCCTATATGTTGACCCGACTTCTTAACTATCTTCATGCCAAATTTGAAGTAAATCCATGCAGTACTTTTTGAGTTTATCCCGGAAAGACAAACAGATAAACAGACAAACAGACAAAAATTCTAAAAACTATATTTTTTGTTTCTGTTTCGATTGTAGATCATACCCCAAGTATTCTTTTAAAAAAATATTCAATGTACAGTTTTGACTTTCCTACCATTTTATTATATGTATAGATTGCAATGCTTCACTTTAACTGAGTTTCAAAATTTCTGCAAAGAAATTGGTCTCGTTGGTCTTAGCTGCAAAGCTATATATACGTTAGCAATATAACGTAAAAACGGAAAAAAATGTTTTAAGTAATTTCGAGGCGTACGGCCAGGGCCCCGATAGCTCAGTGGGAGAGCACTTGTCCGGCAAACGAGAGGTCCCAGGTTCGAGTCCTGTTCGGGTGATTTTTATTTAACACGTTTTTTTCATTTTTTTAGAGTAATTATTAAGCATTTTAAATGCAAAAAATTTATTCCCCCTGTATAAGCTCGTCGTATAAGGAAACTAATGCGGTTCTCTGCTGCGTTCGTGAAAACTTAAGGCATTATTACGTAACTACGATACGCGGGTATATTACTTTATTCACTGATGGAGAAATCTATCTCACTCCTTAAGTATCCAAAGGAATAAATGAAAAAAAAATGTTTCATAAAAATCACCCGAAGACTCGAACCTGGGCCCTCTCGTTTGCCGGACGAGTGCTCTCCCACGGAGCTACCAGGGCCTGGCGGTACACCTCGAAATTACGTAACACATTTTTGATTTTACGTTATATTGCTAACGTAGCTCCATCTATACCAAATATACATCTCAAACCAGCTAAATTACAAAAAACGACATTTTCTAATATCACCTCGTAGTCTGACAGACATTGCACTCTTGAGCGAATATTTATTTTGTATATTTAAAGGGGCTACACGTTTGTTTTTTTCCATAATAGCTAGGTATAGTAACAATATCGAACAATAACTCACAGTCTCTATAATAAGATGTTTTCCTCCCACATGTATGTCAGGGTTGTAAAACAAACACCAGTAACAGAAATAATGGAAAACAAAATTATTGATATTACCACAGAGGTTAACTGTTTTACACTATTTTAGCTAATTATCTGACGCAAATTATAGTTACACAGCATATAGGTACAAATCATTTCTTTAGTACTTACAGGGCTGGATTTCACATTAGATTCGCTATTATCAATGCAATTATTTTTATTATCAAAGCAATTATAAATAAATGCCTATGTTGAGATTTTTCATATTATTATTTTGACATTATTTTATGAAGTACTAGCTGTGACCCGCGACTTCGTCCGCGTGGATACCGTTTATTAGAGTTGGATAAATACTATTATTATATCCTCCTTGAAGTTAAAACTTACCTTATTCTAAATTTCGTCAAAATCGACTCAGTAGTTTAGCTGTGAAAGCGTTACTGATAGATAAACAGACAGAATTACTTCAAAAACAAAGCAGTGATCCGCAGTTTCACCTAGGTTTTGTGAAAAAGTATAGGTAGGTAGGTATATTACATAGATGATGCCCGCGACTTCGTCTGTATTGAATTAGTATTTCGAGTAGGTTATTTTCTTCTCCAAGGTCCTAACTATCTTTAATAACAAAAATAAAAATGAAGAATCTTCGCCCATATAATATGTATAACTCCTAACCACAAACATAGGTAGGTAACTATCTATTAGGTACATTACAAAGGCACATAGCGTTATATAGAAATCGGGTGCCAAAGTGCCTTAAATTTTAATATTGTCTTAAGTTTTCGCAATAACTATTATGTATGACTATTAAATAAAACACTTTTTAACCGATTTTATCGCGTATATTTACATTTTAAATTTTAACAGTCGCTCGTGACCACGGGGTCTGCAAAGACACCGAAACGTCGAGTTAAAATGTAAAATATAAATTATACGCCATTAATCCGGTTAAAAAGTGTTTTATTTAATGCCTTCAATTTTACTTAATTCATGCAATATCTTCATTAATTATACTTAGCTTATTGTAATTCTAGGTAAAGCTAAGTAGTTTTTGCGTGAAAGAATAGCAAAAATCCATCCATCCATTATCAGTGTACATACAATACTACCTATAGTTAAGTATGGCTGCTTTTCACTGCCAAACGGCTAATCCAATATAAATGAGATTTGGTATAGTAGTTAACACATACTTTACTTTTTATTCCGAAGAAATCTACGGTTTCTGACTTCCAAGAGGCAGAAACGATCATGAAATAAACAAAACCTTGATTTCCATTTTATCGCTGTATGTACAGACTGTCAAATTTTTTTTACCTGAATTTGAACTCTATGCCCTCGATAATAAGTTAAAATTGGTTGGGGAAATTTGACAGGTAATGTAACGCTTGTTCCTTCTGTACCTACCTATATTAAATCGCGCAAAAGCTTGCGCTCGCCTCCCGCCTTTTTATACCCTACCGCCGCGAGCCGCGTCGAGCGCGGCAACCGTTACGCAAAAATAATCCCTATATCATTTGTATATCATTCAGTATTCACGCGCGATGGGTTATTGGCGTATTTCATGGTGTTTCTATGCCGATTTCTATGATTCTTTTTTTATTGAATAGGTAAAAAGGTTATTTTTTTTTAATTAGGGGTGAATGAGAGTATTATAAACGTAAGAGTAAACAAATATAATCAGAAAGCTCCGAACTGCTAAGCTATCGGGATTTACACGTGTTATTGTGAGTCAACCATAAAATATAGATATATACTGTTGTGGGATATTTTTTATATAATTTTATGAAGAATATTTCTGTCATACATGATTTCTATGTAGCTTTAACCATTAAGGCTGCACACGCGACGGAAGCTTAAAAAATGAAGTAACTTCTCCCGTTTTTCCAACATTTCCCTTCACTGCTCTGCTCTTATTGATTGTAGCGTGATAATAAGTATACTATAACCTGCCCAGGAGTATGAAGAATAATTTTACTAAGTTTCGTTAAAATCCGTCGAGTAGTTTTTATTTCTATAAGGAACATACAGACAGACAGACAAAAATTTTACTGATTGCATTTTTGTCATCAGTATCGATCACTACCCAACAAGCAAAAACGTCATATAAGTCCTGACCTGTATGACATTAAGATGGATAGCAGTCTTATAATAGTAATAAGATGACTGCTAGGTCGTATAGACATCTTTACTTTAACTTTTTAGTCGTGCGACGAATATGCCATAATAAACTGGTCATAGCAACGTTGGCAAGACTAAACTATACAACGTTTCATTAAAGTTTTAGCAAAAAGGTCTGTACGACAACGCAATAGTCATACTAACGTTACAGTCCATTAAACGTTTTCAAGTGACCAAATGAGGTGTTTGGAAAACTTTTATATGATGTTTATATAATGTAGCAGTTCCATACAAGTTTTACAGTGACGTTTATAAAACGACGTCTATTTTGTTTTACAGCAATCAATTTGAGACACTTAAATGACTTGGTTGTTTATTTACGACTCAAATATAACATTCATATTACGTGATGTCAATTTAACGTAATGCCCTGACTTTAATCAACCTTTTAGTCACATTTGAGTCAAGTTATGGCTTTAAAACGTCTTGGCCGCCATATTTACGGGACGTTTGATAAAATTGAATACTAAAATGGAAGCAAAAAAATCGTGGAGAAAACTTAAACGTAGTGGAGCTTTCAAAAGGACAGTAAATCGAAATTTCCTTTTATTAAAAAGTGCAACACCAATAACCGTGGAATTAGTCAGAAATGTTGAAGAACAAAAGTGTACAACACATGAACAACAAGAAGGTTCAGTATCAATATTTATTTTATTTACTGCAAAAAATTTGTGTTTGATTTTATGAATTAAATTTTTGTCACTAAATATTGAAATTATTTATGTATTTATATAAAAGTTAATTTCATTTTTATTACAGTTGAAGTTGATAAAAGTATTCCTAGTAGGTCCGATGTGTTAACGTATGGTAAGATTTTTCGTTACGTATTACGTTTAAAGTATATTTTTGTGAGTTTCTCGATATTTTTTAAGTTATATAATACAATAATGATAAAAAATTATATATTTGTTTTTCAGGTAACTATTCTAGTGATCATTCAGAGCTGTCAAGCACAAGAGAATCAATAATTGAATCTTCTGATACAGACGACGACAAAAACAATACGTTTCGGGAGGATTTGAAAAAAAGGGCTCTTGAATTTAACATTTCTCATCATGCCCTCAAAAGTTTAAGCGGAATCGTGAACAAAAGACTACATAACATTGTTCCTAACGATCCTAGAACTATTCTCGGAACAAATGAAATAAATTTATATATTTTTTTTCAGTAGGCAATGGTAAATATTGGCATAATGGCTTATCGTTGCAACTACAAAAAATATTAGAACACATTGATGACTTTCCCAATATAGTTTCATTAGTATTTAACATAGATGGTCTCCCTCCTATACCTATACTTTGTCAAACTTATGAAAAAAGACATCTTTCACCAATTGTTGTTGGTATTTATGAAGGAACAGGCAAACCAAAGGACCTAGAAGCTTACTTAACACATCTTGTGACGGAGTTGAAGGATCTTCTTCAAAATCCTATGGAAATTAAAACAAACAAAGGGCTTCAAAAAATCTACACTTTTCACATTAAAGCATTTATTTGCGCTTTAAATCATGTTTCAGATAAAAGTTACTTTAATATAATTATTAAAATGTTTTGTAATCTGCACTGAACTTTTACTACGATCAGTTTTTACCTGAAATAAATTAAAAATAAATTATTTTGGTGAATATTGGCATAATCAAAAAAAGGATTTTTAATTGTTTAAGGAACCCTAATAGTCAGCGGCAATGGCGTAATGTATGGTCGTCAAATAACCTTAAAACGACATTTTTGTCTTAAATACGTCATAAAGAGATAAGTGTGTGACAAAAGCGACAGGTTTTACACTTTTAGAAATAAACATATTTTATAAATAGAAAAAACATAATTTTGTTAATATTAATTTAATGTTTTAATCCAAAATTACGATGAGGCATGAAAATATGAATAGTATTTACCCCGGTATATTGTCATAAAACTTACATTCCCAATCGAACTAAACGTTATGAGAGATAACAAGATATGCATGTAAAATAATACTCACTTTTTATTTCCTTGTATTTATTTATTTGCACTTAGATCTCGAAACAAAACTATAAAAACGATTCGAGTCACTAACAAGGAAATTAAAAATCAGTCTTACAGGTATTGTTATTTGACTTAAATAAAACCACAATATAACGAAACGAGTCGTTGTAAAGTTTTGATGCGACTACTGCGCGATGAAAGTGGTAATTTCTTAACGTTTACACGACTTTTGAATGATGTTAAGTTTGTCATCTTGTGACTTTTGTATGACCATTAAACAACAATGTAGGTCGTATAAATGGGGCCCTTTTCGCGTTTAGCAAACGTTATTATAACGTTAGTGTGACCTAGCTTTTGCGAACTGTGCGCTGTAGATTACGTTTACTAAACTATTGAACGACGTCAAATTGTTAGTTGGGTAATCACCCCCTGATAGTTATTTTAAAAAAATATTTAATGTACAGAATTGACCTCTCTACAGATTTATTATAAGTATAGATAGATAGATAGATTTAATGACTGAAGTATAAATTGTACTAACGAATTTTATATAAATCAGTACTTATTTGATTGTAATAACTTGTTTATTAAAAAATTGCACGCCTTTGTATAGTTTAATATGTAGCAACAGAATAATTAAATAAATAATAAAAAAGTAAAATCCCCAGACAATCACACCAACTATATGGCCCCAAAGTAAGCACAGCTTGTGTTATGGGATACCATGTAGCGAATTAGGAGGGAACCTAGAATATAAATAAACACCCAGACACGGAACATTTTTTTTCTTTTTCCGTGCGGGAATCGAACCCGAAACCACTGGCATCTGAGGCAGATTTACCCAATGAGGAGTTTTCTAATTGATTTTAAAAAGAAAAAATCATATCTTTTTCTCTCAAAAGATGGCGTTGGTAAAGAGCTAGCTGTCAAAATTCTATACGAAAAGACATTTGACATTGCACTTTTGTAAGGAAAGCATGTGGCGTCATCTAAAATGAAATATGGTTACTATTTTTTTATAGTTTTAAATGTCAGTTTGAAAACCTCTAATTGCCAAAGTGGTCGTCAAAGACCTTTATTTTTCTGCAAATAAATACTTTCTTTTTTTCTTTCTGTAATTTTAAGTCTTTCTAATGTCAAATTCAAAAATTAAAAAGTTGCTAACAAAACTGATTTTGAAGCTTCGTTTGACATTAGAGAGGGATTTTATATAGAGTAAATTAAGGGATTTACTTTCAATACTCAATACTCAATACTCAATACTTTATTGCAAACATAATTTTACAGGTGGCAGTTTATAATAATAGTTGATTTACAATAATAATAAGTAAAATTATGCACCTAATTTAGGTATTGCAATGCGGGAGAGGACATTTGTAGTCATTTTAAATTAGATATATTGTTAAGATATAAAATTTATTCGTCAATTAACTTATACATTTGTGTCTAATTCATTTAAATTTGTCAATTAGGTATTCATTGGTCGTGTAATAACATTTTTTTATTAGGAGTTGTTTTAGTAAGAGCGTGAATCTTTTGTCATTGGTTTCATGTTTGATATATTCCGGTAAATGATTAAATAGTTTTATAGTCATAGATAGAGGACCAGATGAATGTATTTTTAAATGGGACATTGGTTGTAATAATTTATTTTTCCGGGAGGGTCTAAGGGTGTATTTACTTTCCGCTTCGTCGCGCTTTTTATACAGTTCGGGATGTTTTCGGACGAATTTGCATGCTTCAAGTATGTAAATGCATGGTAGGCTGAGAATTTTGTAATTTTTGAAGAAAGGTTTACAGCTGTCATCATTCTGAATATTAGCCAAAATTCTTACAAGTCTTTTTTGTGCTATAAAAACGCAAGAGACTTCGACAGAATTTCCCCATAAGACAATTCCGTAGTTTAGCCAGGAATGTGCATAAGCGTAGTAAGTGGTAAGAGCCGTTTTAAAATTAGTTGTTTTTTTAATTTCTCTGAGTGCATATGCGAATTTCGCTAATTTTAATCTTGTTTTATTTACATGATATTTCCAATTAACGTGAGAATCGATGTCAATTCCTAAAAGGTTAAACTCATTTACTTGGTTAATTTTTATATTATTATATTTAAAATCAATGTCAATATGTTTTTTTTGATAAGGGTGGAATGTCATTATATTAGTTTTATTAAAATTTATATTTAAGTTGTGGTCAAGAAGCCATGTATCTATTTTGTCAAAAGTAGTATTTAGTATGTCCGTTACGTCTAATAAAGTTTTACATGGAACAAGCAAAGATATGTCATCCGCGAATAAAATGCATGGGGTATTAACGGTTTTTGGAAGGTCATTTATATAAATAAGAAAAAGTAAGCAACCCAGTACGCTACCTTGGGGAATAGACGCGTTTATCATTTTACTGTTAGATCTAACATTTTGAATTTCACCGGTCAAATAATTAAAATGTTCTATTTCTGTATATTGTTGTCTATTTGTCAGGTACGATTTAAACCACTGGTGAGCGGTGCCTCGAACGCCTATGCTATACAATTTATTAAGCAGTATATTATATTGAACTTTGTCATACGCTTTTGTCATATCAAGTAGGATACCTATTGCATAGTCTTTGTTATTTATTATGTTTAAAGCTTCTTGAATATATTTATAGACTGCCAAACTAGTTGAATGTTGTTTCCTAAAACCGTTTTGGGAATCGTGAAAGATCTTATATTTTTCGCAGAAGCTGTAGACACGGGCATACATAGCTTTTTCAAATATTTTAGCATCAGTGGGCAGAAGAGCAATAGGGCGAAAGTTATTTGGGTCCGTTTTTTTATTTTTCTTATGTATTGGTTTTATAAGGGCTATTTTTAGTTTGTCAGGAAAAATACCTTCACTAAACGATTGATTTATTAAGAGGCAATATGGCAATGTAAGTTGTTCTGCACATTGTTTAACCAAAAAGGGTGGTATTTCATCAACACCGTGACTTTTCTTATTTTTCAAATTTTTCAGTATTTTATAAACTTCCGCGTACTGAACAGGGCCTAAGTAAAGGGAGTTCTCCGTGGGGGTCAGCACTTGTCGGCCGCGCGGGGGCGCTGCATGTGCGGGGGAGCACTCCTCGCCTATAGACGCGAAAAATTTGTTGAATACATTTGCTATGCGTTTAGGTTCCGTTAATAAAGTGTTGTTTATTTTGATTTTAATATTATCTTTTTCTTTTAAATTTGTTTTGTTTGTACGTTCATTTATTATTTTCCACATTGTTTTTATTACATTGCTAGAATTTTTTATTCTATTTTCATAATTTTTTCTTTTTGATGCAAGAACTACTTGTTTCAGTAATTTAGTATATTTTTTATAATGTTGGTGAAGTATTTTATTGTTATTATTTAATATAAATGTTTTCAATAATCGTTTATTTTTACATGATGTTTTTATGCCGGCTGACAACCAATATTTTTTAAAATTTGATTTTAAATTTATGTTTTGTTTCGGTATATGTTTGTTTAATGTACTTAATATTATTTCATGAAATGTGTTATAATTTTCGTTTGTATTTTTATCTTCTGTTAATATATTTTTCCAATCTATCTGACTAATTTCTGATTTAAAAAGTTCAATATTGGTTTGATTGTAAAGTCTTTTGATAGTGTGCCATTTAATTTTTTTATTACAATGTAGTAATTTTAATATTAAAATTGGTGCTAAATGGTTTGTGAATCCTAAATCTTCAACTACTGTGTGGATGTTATCTGTAAAATTTGAAAAAATTAAGTCGAGACATGTTGAGGAAGTTTCGGTTATATGAGTTGGTTGTTTAATGTGTTGTACAAATTTATGTTCAGACATAAGTTCTAAAAGTTTAATTGATTTTTGATTATTTTTTAAAATATTGGTGTTAAAATCACCTCCAATGATTACCTTTGACTTAGAGTATTTTTTATATATATATTTTAGTATTAATGTTAAGCAGTCATAGAAAGAATTTTCCTCCCGTGCATTCCAATATAATGATACTAACAAAATATTTTCTTTAATCAAGTAAGTAGCACACACTTCTAGAACATATTCAATTGACAAATCAGCTATTTCGTGAATTTCTTTACTTTCTATATCTTCACGCAGGAAAATACAAACACCTCCGCCAGGCCTCGTTTCTCGGCAATAGGATGCTGCAGTTTTATAACCGTCAAATTTTATTAAATCTAGTTTAGTTTTAGTCAGCCAAGATTCAGTTACACATAGAGCTTGACAAGTTGGGGTTTCTGTTAAGAAACTTTCTATTAAATGCTGTTTATTAAAGATGCTTTGAAAATTTTGATAGACTTTATTGCACACCCGCTGATTTGAAGTCTTTCCGATACTAGTTAATTTTCGTGACTTCTCTCGTTTGACTTCAGATCTCATTGTTATATGGGAATAAATCATAACTTCACGCCTGCATCCCTTTTAGGGGTAGGTAACACAAGAGGTTATAAGGCTATCTGATGTCTCGTTTGACTTTAGAGGTATGAAAATGATGGATTATTGCAGTGACAGGGGGTCAGCCTATCAGCCAACCTCCTCCAATAAAACCTTTGGTATGCTCGGGAAGAGAAGCAGCTGCTACATTCTGTGTTTTTCTTTTACTCCCAGTCCAGCATGGAAGTGATCGTTTTATTCACTCATTATTTAATTCTATTAGTTATTCCAGGTCTTGTGCAGTTTCAACACACATGCAACACATTTAAGCAAATGATTGAATACAGTTTATTAAGGCATACAGTGTATAAACGTAAATCAATTGTAACACAATAAATAATTATATGTATCCATGTTTAAGATGTAGGATAAATACAGGCGTGTATTGTAATTTTACAGAAAGGCCATGACTTTGTTGATACGTGTCAGTCTTACATTGATAATCTACCTCAGCTTGAGCATAAGAAAAGTTTGAATTTAAAAATGAGTAATATTTCTGCAATAAATGCTATTTAAAAAAATAAAAAACCTCTGTAGGGGTCGTCTAACGGTTTACTGGTACAGGGTTACTGGTTAAGTCGACCTAGATCCGTTAAGGCCGTCTAGTGCCCGTCTTTTCTAACTGATTTCACTATGAAACACCCTACCCCAAACCTAACCGTTTTCGAGCTGAATTTTTTTTAATGAAAATTGCTCAACATTGCAAACAAATTAGGTTTTGGATATTTAGGAAAGCTTAAACTTGTCATTTTTTAACGTTGACATGTAATAATGGAATGCTCTAATCAGGAACTACCTCAGTTTTAAAAGGTTATGACAACAATCACAGATATAATTTAATGAATTTACGAGATTCTTAACACGATTTCCGATTGTTATTTCGCGCGTCCGATATTTCGATGCTGTTACAAGCACCATGACCGCGGACTGGCGGACAAGTTCGGCGGACTTGTTCGTTTTGATCTGCTACTACTGGAACTCACATTATTGTCACTTTTGCAAAACACGCTCACAGTATCACTGGGTTTTTGACCGGACTATTGTTGTTTACCTGTATCCTATATTATTTCCTACGTTTTTAATATAATTTATATATTTTTTATAATTTATAGAATCCCCGTGAATTAATTTAATTGTAGAGAAAATAACCGTGATAGTTTAAAGCAGTTAGGTATTAATCACAGATATTATAAATGCGAAACTTTGTATGTTTGACTAAGTTTCAAGCAAATACGGCTGAGTCAAATTGAATGAAATTTAGCATATCAGTAAAGAAGCACAGGCCTGGTTCAAATTTAACTCTGGTGGAAACGCGTAACGCAGCTACTTTACCGTAATTATGAAATGTGAAGCAAAAACATATTACATATTTTTCAACACACTTGCTCGTAAAGTGAGCGTTATTCTATTGAATTTAGAACTATAAACTGGGCTGTAAGTCACGCGTGCATAATATATTGTACCCTAGTGCATAATATAATGAATCCTACAAAGTTGAATTGTACCTTTGTGCAAATAACATGCGAGAAAACAGAGCATATTTTATTGGTCCGGGTTATACACTAAATATTTTCAGAAACAACAAAGAGGTTTTATACCACTTCAAATCCATATACATTTTTAAATGTTTGCGCCTTATTAGTAAAATAAATTTGTATATTAAACAAATTATTCACAATTTACAATCATTTGTCATAAAATATTAAAATATTTGCATTTACCACTCCAAATTAAACATTTTCATTAAATTAGGCTGTATATGCTATACAGACATTGACAAATTTGACGGAAAAAAAACCTACGCGCATGCGCGAGGTTCGGCGCCATTTTTCAATCACAATTCACAGCTTTGTTATCAAGTGTGTTTGTTATTTTATGACTACGTATGTCTGTCTTTTACTCACAAGTGTGTTGAAAAACGTCGTATGTAACTCGTGAGCGTTGCTAATTACAGTCGAGGCTGTGATTTGAGCCCGAGCCGCAGGCGAGGGCTTAATAATGAGCCGAGAACTTCGCTCACTTGTTACATAATATACTATTTTTAAACAGGTTGAAAGGTTGGAGTATTGTTTTCTCAGCTCGTGTAAAGCTTACATTGTAAAACTACATTTAATGTTATAATCACGTCGTTAATCTTGACAACTGCATAGACACGTTTTTTTTTTAATAAGTATACGGCGTTTGTTTACCTGCGTTCCCATTCAGGATAAACATTAGAATCTTGTACTTTTCTATGTAAAAGTTCTCAAACAATTGTAAATTCAACCACTAGTTTGTAAAAGTCTGAACTCAAAAGTGACATTCGGTTAAAGGTGGACCCTCAATCGTGACTGGCAGGTATCCGTATTTAATAATGCACTTATAATTTACAAATGCTATAAATGACAAGTCTTGGTAAAAGATTTGTAAATAACGTATTACTAAATGTCACTCCTTCAAGTTAACTCAATAAGAAGAATTAGCGGGCAGGAGCTGGTAATTAAATTAGATAATTAGATCACAAGTTGCTACGACAATTTACTTACTTCTATCGTCTATAATTCAGATCTGTGATTCTTACAATATATTTTATTACAGAATTCTTAACACAACTTTTTTAACTTGATATTTTATCTTCTTTACCGACAGTGTTATCATAGCAAAACGTCGAGTTAAAATATAAATATTACACATCATCAACCCCGTTTAAAAAGTGTTATATTATGAATCGTGAAAACTGAACACATTCTATTTATCTATTTATTTATTTATTAGGATTTCCAACAACAGGTACCTACACTGGTAAATATATCAATAAAAAGGTATAAATAATAGATAAGTGTCCTCCCAATTACAGGAAACCACTGCATGCTCTACTACTATTAGTTAAAATACTATGTAAATTTAAAAGCTATTTCAATTTAAAATACATATGCAACAAAAACGCAAAGAAATAACAAAATAAATAACAGTTAAGCACCATAATGCGATAAATACAGTTAATATAAACAGCATTAATTTTATAAAATACATTTTTTGAGATTAGTATTCGAAAAAAGATCGATATCACTATTATGATTGTCATGCAAGGAGTACATGCGTGACAGTGAGCAGTACTTTCTTAAATTTGTGCGGTAATCAGGCAAGGAAAACATTTTTTTGCGACCAGATCTTGGGATCCTATTTGGTACAAAGAATCTCACGCGGCTCAATAGATCGGGTGAATCTATGAGGCCCAAACAAAGTTTTTGAAGAAATACTATGTCTAAATATTTTCGGCGTGTTTCTAAAGAATTCATACTAAAATGAGACAAAGTTTTTGGTATGATTTGATATGACATTGCTCTATAATTAGTAGGAGTGGTTAGTATCAATAACACTGCAACCAGATATGTCGCAGAGATCCTTCAAGAACATAATTAAATCTATAGAGGGTAAATTGGATATGAGTCTTTTGTTTTATGCACGTCCGTATTTAAATTTACTAATTTTGTAAATGAGCAACTTTGAGATGTTTGTGTTCAAAACTTTCAGTGGCCAGCTCACAGCTTGGGCTTAAACTCGATAGAACTCATTAGGAATGAGCTAAAAAACAATCAAGACAGCATCGAACCCTCCGCAAACCTCTCAGCAGCTTTGAGATGCTGAACTGACTGCTTGGCGCGGCTTATGTGCAGAACATATCAAAAAAGTCTTCCAAAGCATGCCAGACCAGATGCAGGTCTAAGAAGGAAACACACCATATTAAAAAATACAGAAAGTCAACAAAAATTTTACAGTTTCTAAACTTAGTGGCTCAAACTCGAGTGTAAAATTTTGTGTAAATGTGACTTTTTGCATTATCTTCATTATTCACTTGTGATGTCCTAGAACTGAAATGAACCAATACTTGTAAGGTTTAATAAAGAAAACTGAACTTACCAAGAATTTTACAGATGGCCAAGTTTCCGTGCCGGTGAGTGTATGTACCTACATGGTTTAAGATACGAAAAATGTAATAATTATTTTATTGAATTAAACTCAGCCATGTTTGAATGCAGATATTTATTATTTATTTGCTTGCATTGCTGTATTAGTATTGCAATATTATATTAATGTAAGAAAACATCACTCGTCTTCGTGCCTGTGTAAAAATAATAATCTTCTTCAATTCAACTGTTTTTCCTTTACGATATGGTATTTATAATCAATAATTATTCATAGGCTAACCTGTTGTATACACCATCATAAACCACAATTTACGCTTTTATTATTTTACCAAGGCGTAAATTGGTGATGTCATTCACAAAAAAACAAGAAAACAATTAAAAGTCGTCATTTAAATTCCTGACTATAAGTTAAATCTTAAATATTAAAAAAAACATGCCAATAAATAAGAGTGATTTGGTTAAGTTCCGTATAGAACATCCTTCTATTATTTACCAAATGCTGTTCATATTTATTTTTTTGTTTTTCCGCCAAGGAAAGTCTTTGGCACCCACTAAAGCAAGCTCTAGCAGGAGGAGGATGAATCCTGTTACGGACGAAAGGGAATTCTATAATCTGCTAAACCCAGTGGCTAACAGATATAGAGTACCCAGTCAGTGTGGGGACCGCAAGAGCGGCCACGAGACTTCTCAGAACACCTGAGTATAGCCACTAAACATCCCCCTTTAATGATCAGCCTTGACACTGTTCACAGCATATGTAACCGTTTATATAAATAAACAAAATCCCCAGACAATCACCAACTACATGTCCTCAAAGTTAGCAAAACTTGTGTAATGAGATACCATGTAGCGAACTACGGGGGAAACTAGAATATAAAATCCAGAGCCAGAAAGTTTTTTTTATTTTTCCGTCATCTTTCACTATTGGCGTAATACGTCTTGTCCTCCGTGGTCTGTACCACTGGACGACGGAGAACGCCTACAAAAGTATAGATAATATTTCATCATCATCATCATCATCCACAGCCTGTAGACGTCCACTGCTGGACATAGGCCTCCCCCAAGTTCTTCCACGTCGCTCGGTCCCGCGCCGCCCTCATCCAGCGTTTACCGGCGACTTTGACCAGGTCGTCGGTCCATCGTGCGGGGGGCCTGCCTACGCTGCGTCTCCCAGTACGTGGCCGCCACTCGAGAACTTTTCTGCCCCACCGGCCATCTGTTCTGCGAGCTATGTGCCCTGCCCATTGCCACTTCAGCTCTGCAATCCTTCTGGCTATGTCGGTGACATTGGTTCGCCTGCGAATCTCCTCATTCCTGATTCGATCCCGCAGGGAAACTCCGAGCATGGCCCTTTCCATTGCCCGCTGAGCGACTCTAAGCTTATTTATAAGGCCCATAGTTAGCGACCACGTCTCAGTGCCGTATGTCATCACTGGCAACACACACTGGTCAAAAACCTTTGTCTTCAGACACTGCGGTATTTGCGACGAGAAGATTTTACGGAGCTTCCCGAACGCTGCCCAGCCGAGTTGGATCCGACGATTGACCTCTTTCTCAAAGTTGGACCTACCTAACTGGATTTTATGTCCTAGGTATAGATAATCGTCAACAATTTCGAGCGTGGTGCCTCCAACAACCACAGGAGCAGGTGCAACATGGACGTTCGACATGATCTTCGTCTTATCCATGTTCATTTTAAGGCCCACTCGCTGCGAGGCTCCACTGAGGTCATCGAGCATTTTACTCAGGTCCTGCAGGGTCTCAGCCATGACTACGATGTCATCCGCGAATCGAAGGTGAGTGATGTGCTCGCCGTTGATGTTGATGCCGAGCCCATCCCAGTCCAGAAGCTTGAAGACATCTTCCAACGCTGCGGTGAACAGCTTAGGCGATATAACGTCGCCTTGCCTGACGCCCCGCTGCAGTTGGATAGGCTTCGAATTCTGATCCTGAAGACGGACTGACATAGTGGCGTTTTTGTACAAAAACTTCAACGCTTCGATGTATCGATAGTCAATTTGGCACCGCTGCAAAGACTGCAGTACAGCCCAGGTCTCGATCGAATCAAAGGCTTTCTCATAGTCCACAAACGCCAAGCAAAGTGGCTGGTTATACTCCTCCGTCTTTTCTATAACCTGCCGCAGCGTATGGATGTGATCTATGGTGCTAAAGCCTTTTCGGAAACTGGCTTGTTCGGGAGGCTGGAAGTCGTCAAACCTGCGTGCGAGACGGTTCGTAATGACTCTTGAAAAACAGCTTGTATACATGGCTCAACAAAGTAATGGGTCTGAAGTTCTTCAAAAGGGCTTTATCACCTTTTTTGTAGAACAAGACCACTATGCCTTGGAGCCACGCTTTGGGCGTTTTGCCCTCGAGAATGATAGAATTAAACAGCTTCTGAAGGGTCTTAAGCACAGGTTTGCCACCAGCTTTCAGAAGCTCGGCTGTAATTCCATCATCACCCGGCGCCTTGTTGTTTTTAAGCTGTTTAAGGGCCATACTAATCTCGTACAGGCTGACGTCTGGGATATCTTCGGTATAGTGTCGGGTTAATTTGGCTCGTGGGTCTTTTGCCATGTCTTGAACAGGTGCCCGTGTTGTCGTGTATAACTGCCCGTAGAACTTCTCAACTTCCCTCAAAAGTTCGGGTTTAGACGAAACAACCCTGCCGTCGTCCGTTTTCAACTTCGTCAGTTGGTTCTGGCCTATAGACAAATCTCTCGCGAAGACCTTTGAGCCCTTGTTTTGCTCGATAGCCGTTTCAATACGGTATGTATTAAACCGGCGTAGGTCGCGTTTTAGGGACTTAGAGATTTGTCTATTAAGCCGCCGATACTGAGAAGCATCTTCCGGGGACTGCAGGATCATTGTGCGTCTTTCTTCTATGAGTTTAAGGGTAGAGTCTGAGATTTTTCCGGTTCCTTTTGTACGGCGGGTTTTAAAGAACTTAGATCCAGCCGTGGAGACAGTTTCCACAAACCTGTTATTGAAGTCGTCCATATCGACGCAGTCGCCGAGGCATTCAAAGCGGTTCTGCAATTCGAGCTGAAAGCTTTCGGGGTTTTGGATCTGGATGGGTGCTGGACGAAGTACAGACTTTATCAGTCGAGATCGCTCCAGTTTTGGATTCAGACTCAATGTGCCTCTTACTATGCGGTGATCGCTACCGATTTTCACGGCATTGATCACAGAGACATCATTGAAAATCTGTTTTCTTGTTGACATGATAAAGTCTATCTCGTTTTTGGTGTGACCATCGGGGCTTATCCAAGTCCATTTGCGGTGTTCCGGTTTCTTGAAGAATGAGTTCATCATAAAGAGGCCCTCTTTCTCCAAGAAGTCGGCCAGCATCTGGCCTCGGACGTTCCGGACTCCGACTCCAAATTGCCCCACTTTCTGCTCATCGCCGCTTTGTTTGCCTAATTTTGCGTTAAAAAAAAAAAAAAAGATAATATTTAATGCACTTAAACTATGCTGTTGGTCAGTATAAAGCCGTGAAGAAAAATAAGTACATCTTAGTTCTATTTATCTCGTACTATACAAAATTTTAGACAAAAGGACTTCGCTCCAAACTTTAGTAACAATAAACGGTTCCTATCGAACCCTACTCTGAGTTACAGGACGAACTACACACGAATGATTTGCTGAATGGAAACATAACTTCTTTTGGTATGTGATTGTTACTGACTTACATACATACCTAACGTCACGCCTATATCCCTTATGGATTAGGCAGAACACCAGAGGATACAAAACCATCTGACGTCACGTTCGACAAATTTGTAGGTATTATAATGGTGTATAGAGACTATTGCAGTGACAGGAGGTCAGCCTATCGCCCACAAAAAAATCTCTAATAAAACCATGTTACTGACTTTTATTTAATAAATCTCTTCTTAATTCTGTACAATTCTCTATTATCCTTTAGGTCAAGTTCTGAACACACGCACCCTGTTCATGTTTTTATCAAGTAAACTAGGGGAGAACGGGTATGGTTGTCCCACGGGTTTGTTATCGCAACTATCATAAATAAAACACTTTTTAACCGGATTTATTAATCGCGAAAACTTAAGACAATATTACATACATACTTATAACTTCACGCCTGTATCCCTAATGGGGTAGGCAGAACACCAGAGGCTATAAAACTATCCGATGTCACGTTTGGCAAATTTGGAGGTATAATTATGTTGGAGAGAGGCTATTGCAGTGACAGGGGGCCAGCCTATCGCCCGCAAAAACGCCAATAAAACTTCCGTCCCTTAACTGACTTTTACAGTATGCCCGGGAAGAGAAGCAGCTGGCACATTCTATGTTTTTCTTTCACTCGCAGTCCAGCATGGAAGAAATTAAGACAATATTGACTGTCATAAAACAAGCGCCAAAGAAGCGCAAGAGCGACACCTCCCCCTCCGCTTCACCTGAGTATCTGAGGTGCTTCACCTTCGCTCTTGCCCTTCTGCACTTGTTATTGAAATAAGTTTAGTTTCATGACAATTGTGACAACCAACCCTGCAGACAACTCTACCCGTTCTCCCCTACTAATTGATGATATAGGCAAGGATTATTTTAAATTACGAAATTTTCTGGTTCCATGCTTTTCATTACTTCCATGCTGGACTGGGAGCGAAAGAAAAACATAGAATGTGCCAGCTGCTTCTCTTCCTGGGCGAACTGTAAAAGTCAGTTAAGGGACGGAGGATTTATTGGCGATTTTACGGGCGACAGGCTGACCCCCTGTCACTGCTATAGTCTCTCTCCATCATTATAATACCTCCAATTTTTTCAAACGTGACATCAGATGGTTTTTATAGCCTCTGGTGTTCTGCCCACCGTTATTATGTATGTATGTATGTATTTTCTAGATATCACTAACTTTATAACTAACATTAACAGATTTAAGATATTTGAAATAGGTATTTTAACTTCGACACATAGTTATGATTCAATTCATCTGACATGTAACCGAATATACCTTGTTGCTAACTTAACCTGAAAAGAACTACATATATTCTGTTGAACATGCTCACAGACAGAATTTCTTCGACAGAAGTTCGAATGAATGATTGCAGAATTCACCTAGTTTATCGATATTAATTTAGATTAGAGAAGTTTTCTAATGAACAGGTACAATGTTGCGAGGGTAGCCTGTCTTCTTAGTTTATGGAACAATATTACTTTATTAGTGGAGGTAGCATATATTTTTGTGTCAAATATTGGTGGTACAGCCAAATAACACAGAAAACTGTCGTATCATTTGACATTTCGAATTTCAAAGACTCTTGAAATGAAAACAACAGTCAAACGAGTTCTTCGTTTAGGAGGAAACTATATCTAGGATAAAACACCAATGATAAAGAAAAGAATACTGATAATTTTATTGATACTTAATGTATTTACTTGGTATAAATAATCATTGAAAACTGCAGAAAACTATTATTACTAAATTCGTAAAACATACCAGGCAAACTATAATAATAACAAGAATTAAAAACAGATTCCCTTTAACTCCACCATAGCAACATAAAGTCCACATATATGTCCTTCACATTTGTAAAGTCACCAATAAGGAGGCAAAAATCGCCTCTATTATTAATTACAAATTAAGCTGTTTTCTGTATGTCTCCATCTGTTGTAGTACTTTACGATGTTTCTGATTGTTCTTTTGTACCTACTGATTATTTACTAACCTATTCTGATTACATATTTACTAGTCGTATAATCAAGTGTGTTGAAGCACATGTTAATTTACTATAATCGATCGTAAGAATCGATGGTATTATGCAAATTTACGCATTACGAATGATAATTTTGCATTTGTTTTTTTTTACTCGATTCCACGAATGGAGGCATGATTGGAATTGGAGTTGGAATTATCATTATTTTTCCCTAACCAGAGATTAAAGTGGCTATTCAATTCATTTATCCCAATTACGTGTAACGCAATAGATAAGGGCTAAACATGAAAGTCAAGGTCAAAATCAAAATATTGGTTCCACAATTACTTTGACTTTGATTCAGGAGTCCCGATTACTTTTTTCACTGAACTTTAGTGTCTTGTGTATAGTAGAAAACTATCAAATGTAGCAACGAATAATGATTTAAATACAAGTTTACAGTACGCAGGACCAACTGCTTATTGTTCCGTCTTCAGCGATCACCCATGCTTAAACCAACTAGCGTTCATCATCATCATTCTGGAGTCACCCACTGCTAAATAAAGGCCTTCCAACCCGCCTAAACATTGCTTAATCTTCCATATAATATGTTATACTCAAGTGCCGCTACGCCATGGCGACTTACTTACTTCACCCCGACCCAAAACATTTATTTCATGGCACTATTCAAATATTATTAGTAGTAAATCAATTATGTAAGCGACGCTAATGTTTAGTGAAAACTATGAATACAAACCGTTGTTCTATGGTAGATATTGATTAAATAATTACACAAAAAGACGAAGGGTAAACCCAACTGCCTAATTCATGAAGGCTCTTGACAATTCAGTTTCAATGACAACCATTTAAATCAAAACATGCATTTTTTATGCTTTTCCATTGATAATTAAAATAAGAAAAGCTGACTTTTATTGGCAAATAAAAGAAAAACAATTAAATTAAACTAAAAAAATGCATATTGGATAAGCATATATTACAAGTAGGTACTTAATCTTTAACAATATCTCGCTCATACATTCGTTTATACAGGATGACTGGTGGGTCACTTTCAAAATTCCAGGACGTGAAAGTTTTAGGTCATACATGAAGAGAAAAAATAATTATTATTTATTTACTGAGTAAACTGTTCCGAAAGTTAAAGAATTCATTACGCAACGCATGGTTACATTAGCGTAATACAATAAATACTTAGCAGATGGTGGTGTGCGTGTGGCGGGAACACTGCTGTGTGCGTGTTGACTGAGGCAGCGCGTCGGGAAAAGTGTAGTAAGGTCTCTTTATTAATTCATAGGGATTTCTGGTGAAAAATTAAGTACCTAATTTTATTACATAATTATGATCAGAATCGAGTACAGAGTGCTCTCCTTGAGTATTGCAAATTTGTCCCCGGTCACCCTGTATAACTAACTCGATGCTAAGACGGTGTTGCAACAGTGGACGTGTTGTGGTCACGAGAAGAGTAGGTAACCAAGAGGTAAATCAATAAACTATTACTTATCGTATCAATTTTTATTCTATTTTATTATAATAAAAAGGTTGATAACCTGGTCTGACACATCGATACTATTTGTCTACACCAGCACTTCCGCTTAAAGGAACTGATAGCGGTGTTATCAAAAATAAAGAAAAGAATGAAACGCAAATAGTGGAGGTGATAAATATTGGCTGATAATAACAATAATCCACATAAAATGTAGTTCATTCATAGTTTGATAATCGTGTATTATTATAGCGCTTGTTTATAAATAACGCTCAAACCATCTTATAGTTCTTAAGAGATCCTCAGAACTATAGAGATTGTCAGTCAGAAGCTATATTGAATGGACAGAATCTATACTAATATTTAAAGCTGAAGAGTTTGTTTGTTTGTTTGTTTGAACGCGCTAATGTCAGAAACTACAAGTGGGATTTGGAAAATTGCATTTGCTAGCCCAACTCTTGAGGAAGGTTATAGGCTATATTTTATCCCGAAATTCCCACGGGATCAAAAATTACGCGGGTAAAATCGCACGCGGTGGCTAGTAACATTATAAGGATTAACTAGCACAACTATGTGGCCCTGAAGTAAGTATATAGCAAAACTAGGGTGTATTATAATACGAATATAAACATATACAGGGTTAAAATAATAAGCGAATCATCTCTTGCAGGCAGCCTCTCCTCAACTTTTTAGAATTAATAATAATAATAATAATAATTTCACTTGGCGTAGCCCGTGAAACTCATGAAAACCGAGAACGAAAAAAACTCGAGAGTGTATGTCCAAAACACAAATAAATAATAATAATAATAATTTCTTTATTCATGCCAAGTTGAGAATACAATGTATATTACATTTCATGCTTAAACAATTTAGGCTTAAATCGTTATGATTACAAGTTGTTTTACTGTTGCCCTAACTAGATTATGAGATAATCTGTATTTAGGGCCGCAGTGCATTCGACATAAGATGGTTAGATAACAGGTTTTAGTGGGGTATTTAGTGGATATTTACAGTTGTTGAATAAGCATTTTAGATTCAATTTTCTAATTATAATAAGTATCAAAAATTTTCAAAAAAAAAAAAAAAACAAAAACAAAAACATCAGAATGAAAATCCAAAACAGAATTTAGATCGAAATGTACAATAATATCAAAAGCAAGGTAGTTAATAATTCATTAAAATGATTATTAAATAATGATAAATAGTATAGTTTGACTGCATTTATAAATTAATAAGCCTTAATAATAATTAATAAAAGCCTTAATAAAAAATAACAATAACAAGTATCAAAGTATCAGGTTCTTGATGTTATCAGGTTTTCTGTATCTTTATAACACTTGCCCACAAGCCAGGAACATACAGCTTTTTTGCACAGAGTAAAGGGAAGGGAGTTTATTTTAATCTGTTTATTGATTGCGTTATATACTCGTAGTCTTGGTCCAAGAAAGTAGTTATAGTGTTTAGTAAATTCTAGTTTAGGTGAAGGAATCTCGCAGACGTTGTGGTTTCTTCTTTTGTCATTATTATGTGATAATGGTGTGTTGACGTGCACCGACAGTACTGTGTAAAGTATATATAGCTGTCGGACAGTTAGGACTTTGGTCTCTGTGTAGAGTAGAGTCGTATCAAAAGTTCGTGGTTTAAAGAAGCTAACTTTTAATAGTGCTCTTTGGGCTCTTTCTAAGATTAGCAAATTTGATGTATATATGCCTCCCCAGGAGGTTATGCAGTAGGTTATTAGTGATTGACATAAAGCAAAGTAGGTAAGTTTGAGGATGTTACTGTTAGCTATGTGGCGAAGAGTTCTAAATATATAGATGAGTTTTCGGAGTCTAGATGAGACCATATGTATATGTTGTTTAAAATTAAGGTGACAATCAATTAAAACTCCAAGGTATTTAATATAAGGTGTAGTTTCTAGTGTTGGACATGCGTTTTTACAGAGAGAAGGAGTGGAACATGAGTGGGCAGTTATGGGTATGAGATAGTTGGGTTGTGAATTATTTCGAATGGAGAAGGTAATGTATTTAGTTTTAGACGTGTTAAGCGTAAGGGTGTTATTTTTTAGCCACATCATTATCTTATTCAGTCCGCATTGAGCCGCAGTCTGCGCTTTTGGCCATGTGTCAGCTGTAAAAGTGAGAACTGTGTCATCTGCAAAAGAAATTATTTGACCATCGTCCAGTATGGTTTTTGGCAGATCATTAATGAAAACGAGGAATAGCGTCGGTCCTAGGATGCTACCCTGGGGGATTCCAATAGTAACTGGAAGGTTGTCACTAAGTGTATTGTGTATTTTGACTTGTTGGAATCTGTCTTGCAGGTAACTTTTAAACAATTTAAGCTGAACATCTCGTATTCCCAGGCGCTCTAGTTTAGATAAGAGCTTAGGTATAGGAACCGTATCGAAAGCCTTCGCGAGATCTAGAAAGATGGAAATAACCTTTTTTGACTTGTTTAAGTTGCAAACAATATGGTTCGTCAATTTAAGTACAGCATCGGAAGTAGATTTATGGCGTCTGAAACCATATTGATTAGTTGAAATTAATTTATTTGATTCTAAATAATTTATGAGCCTTTTGTTTATTAAACGTTCCAGAATTTTAGACAGCGAAGACAATATAGCAATAGGTCTATAGTTCTCAACACGATTCCTATCCCCAGACTTATAAATAGGGTGCACTATTGCCTTTTTAAGTGAACTCGGAAAGATACCTAAATTGAATGAGTTATTAAAAATAAAAGTAAGGGGTTCTGCAAGCTTTGTGGAGTAGCGCTGAAGGATATGAGATGATATATTATCCCACCCCGTAGCTGCAGCAGGTTTTAGTGAGTTTATTGTATTTTTTATTTCATCATAGTCTGCGGGTAGTAGAACAAATGATTTTGAACTGTTGGTTGGGCTGTAGGAAAAGTTCTCAATATTATCGCTATTCGTAGATATATTGTTAGCAAGCTTTTCGCCAATCGTGGCAAAGTATTCGTTTACTTTATTGATAGACTCTAAAGGAGATGAATTTAAGCTCAGCAGTTCTAGAGAAGAATCTTTGGGTTTGTTCATGTTGGTTACTTTTTTGATTGTCTCCCAGACAGTTTTTGTGTTGTTTCCCGCTTTGGTAAATTGATCCCTATCATACTGTCTTTTAACTTTTTTGAGAAGGTTATTGCAAAAGTTACGATATCTTAAGTATATAGTTTTTTGGGTTACATTATCAGGGTCTTTCTTTAAATCATTGTGCATTTTATCTCTTTGCCGCATGCAGCGTAATAATCCGGGTGTAATCCACGGTTTTAGAATACGTCCTTTTCTTGTGGTAATAATTGTACTTGTGTTTTTGGTTATGGCCGTCTGAAGTGTAGATATGAAAATATCCATGGCTTGGTTAGGGTCAATAGTATTAAAAACGTTGGCAAAATCAAGTTCAGAAATAGTTTTGTCTAAGCCATCATAGTCAATTTTTGTTTTGGGAATGTTAGCGTAGTTACGTTTTGTATATGTATCAAGGAAAAGATAAGTGGCTGTATGATCAGTTATGAAGGTGTCAATAATGAGAGTTGTGGATGGTAATTTTGATTTTAGCATCACGTGATCCAGACAACTTGGACCACGGGTGGGTAAAGAGTGAGCTGGAAGAAATCCTTGAAAAGCTAGGGAAGTTAGGTATTCTAGAGCACATGTATCGGTGTTTGATGGTCGAATGTCTATATTTATATCACCTACTATAACGACGTTTTTAGTTTTTATTGCTTGAACGTAGTTTTCAAGTGAACTTAGAAAGTCATCCGTACATATGATAGAAGGAGAGCGATATATGCATATCAATACCACGTCATTGCCTATACTAATGCAAAGCCCTGATGCGCCGCTAAGGTCAATTTCTTCAACAGAAGTGGTTAGTTCAGAGTTTATGTAAGCTACTACGCCGTCGCTTTGGTTAAGGTGTTTTTTAGTACAGAACGACTTGTAGGAAGGTATCTGCGGTATATTGACGTTTGATAAACAGGGCAGCCAGGCTTCGGTAAGTACGATGACATCTGATTTTATTGGTAGCCTTTCTAACAAGGTAAGAGACTAGTTTTTTAAATTTCAGTTTTCCCATACAAAAAATATTTATAACCTCTGTTTAGAGGCTTAACTCTATTTACTTTGAGCGTAGGTATGCCACGCACCTTGCGCAGTAAAATATCGCTTCATAATAATAAAAAGTACTTCTTACAAAATGTAGAGTAAGGAGCAAAAATTTATTTGTTTTTAGTTTTTGTGTTATTCATCAACATTTGTAAAAAATCGTAGAACTAATGCTGTTGGGATTGATATGGAGAGGCGTCCGCAAGAGTTCATGCGTCAATTAAAATTAACCTTGTATACACACAGAGGTGTCAGTTTCGAATAATTTACTCCTTAATTGAACCTTAAACGGACCCAACTGGGACTCGAAGACTAGGACTGAAGTCGACCACGGAGGCCGTTTTATTAAGTAGTCATTGGAAACTCAGCATGAGTTTAACCTAAATCAAGATGGAGCTCACGAGCCTAAGATAAAAGGTTTAGCATGAAATATCACCAAGACACATTGTAACACGGGGTTATGGTGTTTTCCTGAGATTTTTGTATTGAAGAAGGTCACTAACGAAGAGGTCTAGCACCAAGCAGGTGCAGGGTAAGGTGGTTGCCCCATCGTGAGTGAAACAACTCTGAGGATTTATTTATGATTTATTTCGGAATTGTTAACTTATATACAGGATTGCCTCAAACTTTAGACGCCTTTTGAAACACAGTCATCTAGGTCCTTCAAAGCAAACAAACTCCTAACTTCTAGAAATCACGTTTTTACATGAACATAACAATAGGCATGTACTTCTTTTAGCTTTGTTTTAAAGTCTGATGTGTTATTCTACTGGGACAGTTGCGTCCGCGTTGTATTCATTACTATTCATGACACGTAGACTGCTCGTGAACTCCTGCGCAATGGATTGGTAAACTACTTATAAAGATTCCCTTGGGGGTTTTTCTGTTACAAACTCAAAAGTATTATAAAAGTGAGTTTTTCTTGACAGTATCTGTGACTTAAGACGTGGGTTAGATTTCCAGATGGCGTTGTTAGGCAAACGAACCTGATTCGGGTCTAGGTAGTATTGCCTCTAGTTTCGTTATGTTGTTTCCATAGTCAAGCTTGTGTAAGTTTACTGTTGGTGTCTCAGTTTGCGTACTTCAAATTTTTTCACAAGGCAGATCTAGTTTGTCATCATCATCATCATCATCACAACTCTTTATAATGAGCCCACTACAGGGCTGTGAGTCTCTCCCCTGGGTGAAGAGGAGGTATAGGCCATAATCCACCAAGCTGGCTCAGTGCTGGGTGGTGGATGCCAGAATTTTCAGGGTGCCAAGATGGCTTCTGACAAACCCTAACGACTACTGTATACAATTATACAGCACCCGGGACCGACTGTTTAACGTGCCCTCCGAAGCACGGAAGTCATCGTAAGAAATGAATGGTCGGCGGTCACCCATCCAGGTACCGACCCCGACGAACGTTGCTTAACCTGTGATATCGTATGATACACACAGTAACCACGGCGCCACGACGACTTCTTGTCTTACCTAGTTTGTACGTATTCTAAAACCTAAATTGTCAACTTCAATGTTCTGTCATTGATCTAATTAAGGCTCAGTGGTTCAAAACGTCTGGAAATTGCATACACGCAGCTTATACAGTGAGGCGCCAAAATATCGAAAGAAAAATATTTCAAATTTCATTCGACTTTTGAAAATAAAATTTCAAGACAGGCTAACAATGCGTGTTTTTTAGTTATTATTTATTTTTGGACATTTTAAAAACAAAACGTCTTTTAAATGCGGAAAGGACCCAACAGTCTGACTAGTCGGTCGGGGATCAGGGCAAGAGAGAAAGAAACCGGCGGCGAACGATTCGGGCAATGTCAAACAAATACCGCTTTCTGCATACGTGCTGGAAGTGAACCACTGCCGAATACCAGCCTTTCAAGGTGTCTGACCAGTTATCTATGTCTGTTATTTATTTGACGACCGGCTGGTGTAGAGGTAACATACATTGCCTTTATGCCAGAAGTCCTAGGATCGAATCCCGGCGGCGGCGGATATTTGTGTGATGAACACAGATATTAGTTGTCAAGTCATGGATGTTTATATGTTTATTTAAGTTTATTTGAATAAAAAATATGTATTTATTAAATATGTATGTTTATATATTTCTTAAGTATATCAATTATCTAGTATCCATAACACAAGTTCTTTAAGAAACTTAATTTGGGCTAGATAATGTTGTGTGAGTGTCAAAAATATTTATTATATTTATTAAGCTTTTGCATAGCTTCTATCGCGGGCCTTGAGCGTGGGGACTGAATCCTGAAATTCCGTAACGGAAAAAACCTAACACCCCCCACTCCGACCGGCACAGCGGTGATACTTTGATTTCATAACTTTACATGCGGGCTTTACTAAACAATTAGCGCCATCTACTAGGAACTTGTGGAACTTCATATTAGATCAAACATTACGGCATTAATAAAATAAATAAATAATTATAATTGCATAAGTTGATAAAAAATGCTATGCAATAGCTTTACCGCGGCAGTCTCCGAGTGCCACACGTCTTTTTATTAATTACTAGCTGACCCGGCAAACGTTGTTTTGCCATATAAATAAAAAAAAATAGATGTTGGCCGATTTTCATAGATACCGGATAAGCACAAAAAATTTCATCAAAATCGGTCAAGCCGTTTCGGAGGAGTATGGCAACGAAAACTGTGACACGAGAATTTTATACATTAGATTAAACTTGGGGTTGGTGATTGTACTCTTGACGTGTTTTAGGCTGTCGTGTTATGCTAAATTTTGCTAAATGGTAAATGCGTCAATGAAAGCATTGTTATTAATACATGCTGCTATATCAAGTAGGATATCGCTTGTCTTTTTCTATTCGTTGAGGGGTAAATGAACTTCAGAGTTGCGTAATGTTAAGTAATATGGCTGTAACTGAAAATCAATCGACGGTCGACCGCCGGCGTCGATTGATGTCGGTCGACGTTCGATTCAATTAATTGGTAACACCATTTAATTGAATTTTACCAAATCAAAATGTACCTTTTTTAGAGGGCCACTGCTTTTTATGCAAGCACATTTGTTTAATCAGAAACATTCTATGAATAACTAGTTAAATAAAATATTTATCTATAAATAAACAAGACAAAACTGTATGACTTTACAATAAACATAGTTGATATAAAAACCTAAATTTAGACGGCCACTTTGGCGAAAGGGTAAACCTGTCTACCTCAGACGCCAGTTGTTGCGGGTTCGATTCCCGCACGGAACAAGAAAAAAAATGTTCCGTGTCTGGGTGTTTATCCATTTATGTATTTATATCCTAGGTTCCCCCCTAGTTCGCTACATAGTATCCCATAACACAAGCTATGCTTACTTTGGGGCCATGTAGTTGGTGTGATTGTCTAGGGATTTTATTATTATTATAAGGTTAGTTGTAAGGTCTTTTATATTAGGACGTTTATTTAGAACTTATTTCCTTGAAATATTCTTTGTACATCCCAATTGAAGTATGATTGAAATTTCCGACTTCTTTCATGTAACTTACAAATAAACAGAGCACATAACTAGGATAAGTCAGTATACAATCACACTCGGCCTGTGCAGTGGGCTGCAATGTATCGGCATTCCAGCCTGCAATGCAGCCTAATGCACTGGGGGGCATCTCCCATGCAACCGAGCGGGTGGGCAGGTTGTGGATAGCCCACCCCCCCGGGTGCGTGCGAGCGCTTCGGGTGCTTCTGCTTGAACGCTTTCGTGCACGCGGGGGGGAACGCTGCCTTAGGCAGCCCCGAACAGGGGAGTTGTCACCACTGCAGTCAAACAGTGGTGGTGCAACCCTTTCCCCCCTTCCTGTGTTCCTCTTCTCCCTTATCTATTCTTATAAAGTATATATTATATAATCCTATCCGTACCCCCTACACTCCCCCCGACCTCTCCTGCCCAATCCCCAAAACCTACTCCCAGCACTTTTCGGTCCACAGCTTCGCTGCTTTTCTTTTAGTATAACACTTAGTTTAAGTATATAGGTTTGGATATGTATTATAATGGAACTATGTATAGTAAGTATTTTAGCATTTATATGTTGATAAGGTATATATTATATTTGAAATATATATAGAACCCCGAAACCCAAGGTGTGATGTGAACCGTGCCGAGGGGTTGCATGGCCAACGGGGTAATGTTGGTCTCTAGCGGTACCTCCACGATACCAGGCAGACTCGTGGTGTATTTTTGCCTTACCTTTCGCAAGCGGGGCTCTGCGGGGGTGGACTTTTATTTCCCTAGCTACTCGTGGGAACAGTATGGAGAGCTTAAATAGTAATAATAACGAGGAGGAGGAGTTGTCGGATCTGGTGCAATTTGCGCAGTTGGATCTGACAAAAGAGGAGGAGGCTAACCTCCTGCAGTCAGAGGCGGACACGTCCATGGACGCGGATCTGCCTGTAGACTCAAGCGTGTCTCAGCCGCAGCCTGAGCCTTGCTCACGTGTGCCCTCTCAGGGGCCTACTGAGCCCAAGGCTAGGAACAGACTTTGTGGAGCGGCAAGGACACGTCTGAAAATGCTGTTGGCTAAAGGGATTCCGAGGACGGAGGCCCTACAGCTGGCTAGGTTGAAGATGAGGGACATGCCGTCGGAGGTTCGTACGGCTGCTACAAAGCGCCCCCGAACCGAAGAGGTGTCCCCCAAGGAGCACAAGCGTAAGGCTGCTAAGCAGACTAGCACGCCTGAAGCTACCAAAGCTCGGCCAGAGACATCAGTGCCGTGCTGTGAGCCGGCTGCCCCCAGCATTAGCACGGGTGGTGGCTCATACAGTGCGGCAGCCAAGGCGTGGAGGGTGGGTGTTAAAAACGCATCCCCCATGTCTAAAGAGCAGATGGCTCTGGTGAAGAAGGCGCTGCTCTACCAGGTGACGCAGGAGCGGACGTTGACGGGCCCCATTTTGTTCGACGGTGTGGTGAACAAGGCGGGGTGGCTACTGGTCAACTGTAGAGACAGTGGCACTAGGGAATGGTTGAAGGCAGAAGTGGGTCGCATTAAACCCTGGAAGGGCGCACAGCTGTCCGTAATGGATGAGCTGCCCAAGCCCATTATTGCGTCCCTTCTCATACCGGCCGATGAGTTTTCGTCTGTGGAAACCACCTTTGCCTTATTAAAGGCCCAAAACTGTGGACTGGACACAGGAGTTTGGAAGCCTCTGCACTCCAAGGCGATTGAGCGAGGTCAACTGCTGACCTTCTCCATCGAAGAGGAAGGGCTTGAGGCTCTCAAACGAGTGGACTTCAGGCCAGAGTGTGGGTTTGGTAAGGTGAGGGTTTGGCTGAAGTCAGCTCCCGGCAAGGTCTCAGGGGCCAAGCCGGTAACAGCTAGGGCCGAGCAGGTCATGCCTCAGCCCGGTCCGGTGACTGCCAACTGTCCGCCTACGCCTAAGGCACAGGAGGGCAAAAGGCATGAACCGGCCGGGACGGTTGCAGGGCCAGTTCCACTGCCTGAACCTGTTGCTGGACCGTCGGGAGTGGCTGAAGGTTTATACCCCAAGCCCAGACAAGCCATGAGCTTTGGTCCGCGGCAGGCCAGCGGGGTGGGGGGTAGCAAAGGCTCTAAGCCGGCGGTACCTTCTTCGCCGGGGGCAAGCTGTGGACCGAGGACAACGCAAGCCGCCAAGACACCGACTGCGGAACGGGTGTCCATTCCCATACCCGCTGCCCTCCAGCCTCCACGTGGGGGGCCTACAACTCCCGATGTGAAGGTAGGAGGGATGTGGAGGGGTCTGACACCTGGAACGCCGTCCGGAGGCGGAGGAAGCCTTCCGACGACACCGAGGATGCCGCCCAGACCCCGACGAGGTAGACCATCAGGTAGACCTGGTAGGGGGAAGGGGGGTAGGTCCTACGGGACCGGAAGAAGGCCATAATCCCAATGGCGTACTCACGGAGTGGAGTGAAGGTCGTGCAAGCCAATCTCCAGCATGCCACGGCTGCCACGGCAGTGATGGAGAAGAGTTTGACATCCGATGGCTTAGACCTTGCGCTCATCCAGGAACCGTGGGTAAACGGCAGCAAAATCCTGGGCCTTAATACTACAGGTAATCTTTTGTATAATACCAACGGCGTTAGGCCCAGAGCCTGCATCTTATTTAGGAAAGGCTTTAATTTTCTGCCAGTTACAGAGCTCTGCAATGACGACATAGCAGTGGCAGTTCTAAACACAGGGGGACAAAGGACAATAGTGTGCTCAGCGTACCTCCCAGGTGACAGAACTAATCCCACAGAAGATTTGGAGCGAGTGGTGGAATACGCCAAGAAGACACGCGCCGAACTAATCGTGGGATGTGACGCAAACGCTCACCACACGTGTTGGGGGAGCACGGACACCAACAAAAGAGGTGAGTTACTGTTTGACTTTCTTATTTCTAATTGTTTATTTATTTCTAACACAGGTCACAAGCCCACCTTCGTAACCAGAAGCAGGAAGGAAGTACTAGACATCACCTTTGCGACGGAAGGCCTCAGCAGGAAAATACAAGCCTGGAGGGTCTGCGACACAATATCGATGTCTGATCACAAACACATCCAATTTACTATTGGGAGAAGCTCGGAGGTTTCCACAACAACCTACAGGAATCCAAGACGTACGAATTGGAATGCCTACAGGTCCTCACTTGGAGAGAAGCTGAAGAGTTTTCCAAAGGCAATAAAAACTGCGGAAACGTTGAACATGGCGGCGGAAATGTTGGAAGGCATTACCATGGAAGCTTACCTGGAAAACTGCCCCCAAAAAACTCAAGCGAACAGCAGTAATGTTCCATGGTGGAATAAGGAGCTTACGGCGATGAGACAGAAATCACGTAAACTCTTCAACAAGGCCAAGAACTCCCAGACCGGGCACAGCTGGGACCTATACCGAAAAGCACTAACAGAATACAACGCCGAGCTCAGAAAGGCCAAAAGGCAGTCGTGGCAGAAATTCTGTGGGGAGCTAGAATCAGCGCCCCAAGTAGCTAAAGTCCAGAGAATACTGGCAAAGGATCCCCCAAAGCAACTTGGCTTACTCAAAGACCAGAATGGTATATTTACAACCACTGAAGAGGAAACTCTAAAACTGCTGGCTCAAACTCACTTCCCCGGGTCGGTGCTAGTTAAAACGCATGCCAGTGGGTCTCAGACAGATGGTAGGAGACACCGACCACGGATAAAAGATTGGCGACAGGCTGCCATTTTGTTCACCGGTGGAAAGGTGAGATGGGCCATTAACAGCTTTGAACCATACAAGAGTGGAGGGGTTGACGGAATATTCCCAGCTCTACTGCAACAGGGACTACCAATTCTCCTTCCTCACTTGATAAAACTGTACAGGGCAAGCTATGCACTGGGCAGTATACCAGAATCATGGAAAGTGGTAAAGGTCATTTTCATTCCCAAACAGGGTAAGAAAGACCAAGCACTACCCAAATCCTTTAGACCGATCAGTCTGTCGTCATTTTTGCTGAAGGCCATGGAAAAGGTTGTGGACATGTGGATCAGGGAAGAGATCCTAAGCTCGTGCCCACTGCATCCAGCGCAACATGCCTACCGTAAAGGCAGGTCCACAGAATCTGCGCTACTTGAGCTGACAGATAAATTAGAAAAGGCCGCTGACGACAAACAAATTGCCCTCTGTGCTTTCATGGACATAGAAGGAGCGTTCGACAACACGCCCATAACCTCCATTCTAAAGGGACTGGCAGAAAAGGGGGTGGACCAGACCACGAACAGATGGATAGAGGCAATGCTCAGAACCAGAAAGGCAAAATTAGAACTCAATGGTTGTAATCATGAGATTCAAACCACACGTGGATGTCCACAAGGCGGTGTGTTATCACCACTGCTTTGGACTCTCACGGTAGACCCCCTCCTTAACAGGTTAAGCCAGAAAGGCTATGAGGTCATAGGATACGCAGACGACATCACTATCATAGTTAGAGGTCCATGTCAAGAAGTCCTATCTTACCTCATTCAAGGTGCCATTAACATAACCTTAAAATGGTGTAAAGACAATGAACTGTCAATCAACGCCAACAAAACAATAATAGTACCATTCTGTAACAAAAGGAAACTGGATAAACTTAGACCGCCTTCAGTCAACGGATTGCTACTTAACTTTTCCAAGGAGGTGAAGTACCTGGGCATCACCTTTGACCAAAAACTCACTTTCAACCAACACATTGAGAATGTGATTCATAAATCCAAAACCTCATTATACTTATGCAGTCGTATGGTGGGATCAAGATGGGGTCTTAAACCCAAGATGATCATGTGGCTTTATACTGCCATCGTAAGACCAATCATCACCTATGGGTGTGTGGTATGGCAGAAAAAGACCTACCAAAAGACGGTGATTATGGAGCTTAACAAACTTCAAAGATCGGTTAACATCATGACCACTGGAGCCATGTCTACCACGCCAGGACAGGCATTGGATGCACTGTTAGATCTCCCGCCCTTACACCTGACAATTCGCAAGGAGGCGGCTGTGGGAATGCTGAGGGTGACGACGCAGCTCAAAAAGACATGGCTGTCTGCAAATCTATCCCAACTCAGGGACAGGGTTTACAGAAATCCAATACTAAGCATGCCTTCGGACAGCACAATGCCGGAGATGCTATTCACCAAATTCTACCAAGTGGAATTCCCAAGCAGAGAAGATTGGAGCAAGAGCCGGGTAGTCTGCGAGGACTACAGCCACATATGGTACACGGATGGCTCAAAGATGGACACCAAGGTTGGCTATGGAATTCACGGGGTGAGACCCAAGTATGGAGCTAGCTGCAACATGGGTCATTACCCCTCGATTTTCCAGGCTGAAATCACCGCCATTCTATCATGTGCGGAAATCAGCCTAAACAGAGGCTACAAAGGGCAAACCATATACATCTTCTCTGACAGCAAAGCTGCACTAATGGCACTTGACTCTTCAAGGGTTGACTCCAAACTGGTGAAGCAATGCCATGAAACGCTAAACAGGCTGGCAAGCCATAATAGAGTTTTTATTAAATGGGTTCCGGGCCATTCCGGTATAGACGGCAATGAAGCCGCTGATGAACTCGCGAGAGCAGGAGCAATGGGTAGCCGATATGGTCCAGAACCATTCTGCGGCATCCCGAAAAGCCTGACGCGTTTAATACTCACCACCCAGTGCCTCTCAGAAAGCAAAAGCCTCTGGGAACTTTCATTAGGCATGAGACACTCAAGGGAACTGATAGAGGGATACTCCAAGTCATACACAGAATCGGTAGTATCTCTTAACAAACCCCAACTACGCGCAGTGGCAAGATCACTAACGGGACACTGCAAACTAAACAAGCATATGTCCAACCTGGGTCTCACTGAGACAGCGCTCTGCAGATACTGCGAAAGCGCAGAGGAAACCCCTCTACACCTACTGTGCCACTGCCCCGCAGTTATGCACAAGCGCTCCGCTCACCTGGATAAGCACGAGCTGGATCCAAAAGAGATTAGGAGCATCGCCGTAAGGAAAATCTTAAATTTCCTGGACTCCATTGGAGTGTGCGGCGAGTTATAAATTGGGACTCACACAATAGATCTTTTTTAGGTCGCAGTGTGACGAGCGGACAAGACTGCTCATATAGTCCCAAAACCCCCTAATAATAATAATAATACAATCACACTAAAACATAGTGAATTAATTTTCCTTGATGTTTCCACCGAGTTCAACGCTCTCAATCAAAAGAAGACAGAACGAGGTAAATAAATCAAGTAATGTTTTACGCGATGAAGTCTTTAGCTAGCAATATGTATTTGATTAAAAACAAGTTGAAACCATAACGTTATCAATACTAAAATACTGTTTAAAAGGTATGCTCATAAGGTGTAAATTTGCTTGCCGTTATTTCCCTTTCGGTGGGTTCCAAATTTAAATCCGTAATCATAGCAAACACATTCTTCTCATTGCATTGTGACATCAGAGTTACCACGTCTGTCAGTGGTGTCAGTTTCATATTAAATTCCACACTCCTAGGTTTAAAACACCACAAAGCAATACTTAACTCTTGTATGAGAGTTGTCTTTACGATCAGAATCCAGATTTAAATGTCTTTGATAAAATTTTGGATTGAAAAGATAGAATATTGATATCTGCCTGTGCCTATATATAATGTGTGCCTTTTTGAATGTTAACTCCATCAACAGTATTATTGTCTAGTCATATTTGAATAAGTAATATCCTGTAACGTACTATGGACTCTATACAGGGTGTGTACGTAAATAATGTGGTTATAGTTAACTCTAAGTACAATCTTTCGTCAGCCAACTTACTGTTCTTGCGCGCTCACCATAATATGTTATAGCATTTTCTTACCAAAAACTATTACGAGTATCACGTTTTTTTTTAAATCAAGAGCAATTTCACCTTGTAGTACCTAATTGAATTTGAAGTCCAAGATAGCATACAGGTTTATGAATGAACTGGCTATTCATAAACGGAACACAAATTTGATATGAAGGGTCGTCCCTGAAGTGGTTCTACCACCAAGTGTACGGAATACCACCACTCAGATTAATCGCCTTTTACAAAACGCTTACCCGGAGGTGGTAGGGCTATTTTAAAGGTCCTCTACTACCCTAGCTGACGATGTTTTTTTTTTGTTTTTACTTTACGTTCATTGCCCTATGGAACTGTGAGATTAGGGATGCTATACGTGGCTGCCGACTTCAGACTTTTCCGATTGTAACAAACAACTCTTTTGTTAACATCCTGTATAAGTACTTGTTAGGACAATAATTACTTGCCTCATTACACATAGTTTGCACACTAGGTCATCGGTATAATAACCTCCTTGTTAATACTTGTACTTATTTGCTTATTTTACTTTATTACTACGTTTGTCTATTTTATAGGGTTTTTTTATTTAGAGTTTTGTTTTTCAATATGATCACTCCGGAATTACAAGACATTTCGTTTTTGTCATATTAATGGTAGAAATTGGGCTTTCGAGTTTCTGAAAATCGAACACAAATTGTTGAAAAACCTGTTTATTTAATATTAAATATAATAATAATGAATTATAATAAATTGTTCATTTCTAATAGGGGAAACACAGATATCATTAAAAAGAAGTACTTTAAATTCTAGTCAATTAATTATCTTGAAATTAAATTAAACTATCTGTACCGAGTGCACTTCTCCCTAATAAAGAGCAAAGATTGTTACCTACACGCTAGTTTTTTTCATGTCATGTCATGAAAGCCGGCAGATGATACATGATGATTTACCTTCAACCTGGTGGCATGCAGCATCGAGGCACGACCATGAGCATCATGCTAGCATTAATAAGGCTTTTCCGACACAAGGCTAAAGTTGAAAAATCTGAAACTCCTGCCAGACATATTTCTATGTATTCAAAACACTTGCGTACACATTAATAGAAAGGATGGCACAATATCCGCCACGCACCTCTATTTCTGGTTGGGGATGCTGTAAACAGCCCACCCAGGGGAGAGAATCATTGCAGGACATTCATCATCATCATGACTCTTTGTAAAGAGCCCACTGCAGGGCTGAGTCTCTCCCCTGGGTGACGAAGAGGTATAGGTCATAATCCACCAAGCTGGCCCAGTGCTGGGTGGTGGATGTCAGAAGTTTCAGGGCGCCGAAAATGGCTTCTGACAAACCCTAACGACTACTGATACAAGTATACAGCACCCGGGACCGACGCTTAACGTGCCCTCCGAAGCACGGAAGTCGCCGTGAGAAATGAATGGTCGGCGGTCACCCATCCAAGTACCGACCGCACCGAACGCTGCTTGACCTGTGATATCGTTTGATACACACAGTAACCACGGCGCCACGACGACTTCGACATTGCAAGACATTGAACTCTTTAAAAAGATTATGATTTCTCCTACTTCATTAAATAAAAAAATAATACTTTCCTCTTATATTTAATTTAATATCATATATCACAAACAGAGCAAAATCATTATAAGTCCATTTAAATAGCTAAGGGCAAAGTTTCGATTCTATAAATAGGTATATAATTAATTAAATTGCGAAAACGTGTTAGTGCTTTGTATAATTTTATCTAATTAGCGCACAATAAGCTGTTGTGTGTTGTTATTTATAGGCAGTGCGATTAAATGTGACCTGGGATTAAAGTAGTTAAAAAAATAACTCTCAATTATCAATGTTTACAGATAAAAATCGTGTGTACTTGTTGCCATAGTAGCAATATAATAAATCTTTAGGTAATAGTCTTGTTATCAAATTATAGATGCTCTATATGAACTTTTCGCGTCTAATTATACTTGAATTATTTTGACTCGATGCTTTAGTGCCTTATCTGACTCCGTTTCCGCTATTTAGAGCGTCTTTTGTTCAGTACTATCTGTTCCTTATTCTTGATTATAAGCAGTACCTATTATATTCCTGATCTTTTAGCTAATCATAATAAATGTTTAAATATGTTTTTTTTTATTAAGTAAAGATGGCAAACACTGATTGCCAGTACATCCACGAAGGAGTGATGATATTTAGCCGCAAAAATTTTAAGTGAAGGAAGGTGGCTTTAATGGTGTTTCGCTAATTTTCTTTCATTTTTTCTGGTACTAATGGACCATATTATTAAGGAACTTTTAGAGGTACTTATCTACTGGAGAAATTCTAATCCTGTTTTGTGGCATTGTTGATTCTATATAGGGCAGTTACCAAGTCAAGATGAAAATAAAAAAAAAATTGTAGGAGGATGTACCGAGTTATTTAACAAAATCTTTCAAAAAAGATTCTGATCTGAGGTTACGATCTTTTTATTTGAAAATAATTATTATGGTTCTTCTAAATTATCTAACGAAAAGATTTGTTACAAACAATTGTTTTTGTTAATGAAAAATATTGAACAAGCCTGGATTTATTTTACTTTGCATCATACAAAATGTGCCTTTTCTCTGTACAAGTATTTCCCGTCTTTCAAAAGATTGACCGCAAATTCCTTAAATACCTAAAAATGTTCCTCTTGCAATTGTTTTAAAAAGTGTCCAAACAATATGTTCGTAAACCTAAACAATCGAGTGCTCAGACGTAACCACTTTCTTCAGAAACCTCGTCGAGGAATGACACAAACAGAATGGTTCGTTCCTTCGCTGGAATACTATTGTACCTATTTCATTCTAAGGTCGATTCACGGAACAGTCTGTATCAAAGGACTTAGTTTGATATCAGCGACAGCGACAGCTACTGGCGACACATACAGGCGACATTATGAACGTAAATTATATAATATTTTCAAATAGCTGCTGTGGCGTATTGGTAACTTTCAGTCGATAAAGAAAGTGCGATAAGCGACTTTCACGTATAAGGATAAGTGTCAGAATACTATGAATATTTACGGGTCCCGATGCGATGCGCGGCCCGGATCCCACGGGGTGGTAGCTCATTACACGATCTAGGAATAGCTCTTGTTAGGGATCGGAGAAGGGGGTGTTTAGTGGGTAGAAGTCCCACACTGGCTGGATATACGGTGGCAGTCCGTCGGCACTCGGCGAGCGGTTGTCACTGTCGGCGGGAATTTATTCCCGTGCAGGGTCCAGTGCGTACTAGGAGTATTCACCCTCTCCCTATCTGTGGTCGCCCTTTGGGGCGTCACAGTAGGTTATCATTCTTTGGCAGGAAAAAAAAACTATGAATATTTTTATGCCGAAGTTCCACTGTTCAAGATTTGTTTAAAGCCATTTGGTAGCATAAGAGCGTGCTCAAATGACAAGCATCAATTACGCATACGACCGGCGTTATACCCGCGCTTGCTAGGGGATACCTATATCCATAAAATTACGACATTAACCGTAGCTAGGGCTGCCAACTTTTTTTTTCTAGAAATACAGTATATTTGAGTCTGAAAAGAATATCAAACAGTATTTTGGAAAAATAAACGTGATTCAGTTTATGTTATAAATAAATAAATAAATATTTCTGACAATCACACATCATTATCTAGCCCAAATTAAATTTCTTAAAGAACTTGTGTTATGGATACTAGATAACTGATAAACTTAAGAAATATATAAACATACAAATTTAATAAATACATATTTTAATAATAAACTTAATAAACATATAAACATCCATGACTTGACAACTAATATCTGTGTTCATCACACAAATATCCGCCGCCGCCGGGATTCGAACCCAGAACCTCTGACATAGAAGGCAATTTATGTTACCGCTACACCAGCCGGTCGTCATTGTGTTTGAAACACATATTTTTAGAGCTTCTTGCGCAAATTATTAATTGAATTCTATGAGTAGTATACCTACAGTGTTTAGCTTCTTATGCTGAAAAAAGTATTTTGTTTACTTTATTTTTGTTCAACAGTATAATACTGTTAAAAACAGTATGGTTGACAACCCTAGCCGTAGCGTACACGCGAGACGTGTGTGGGTGGATTACGATAATTCCAATTTGAGATGTATTGGTGTGTGAAATAAGATCATCCAAAGGTGAGTCCCAGAATTCAGCGGCTCATCAAAAACTTCGTGATAAAGTATGTAGGTCCGTTCATTTAACTTTAAACCAAATTCCATCGCGTTTAGTTATATTATACACTTGACTTGACGATTCAGTGCCAAAAGGTCGATCGTGTTAAATATTGACGGATTAAAACTAATTTAATTAAATAAACCAAATGAATCACGAAAACTTAAGACAATAGATATTATAAACAGTGATTTTATGTTCAACAATATATTTTGTTATTATAGATGTCTGTATCTTTCAGCTGATTAATATCATTGTATCCGCGATGATGTATGCTAGTCACAGATATACCATACATCTACATAGATAACGCAGATGCACGTACTTCGTGTGTCCGAGACCCGACCAAGCGCCAAGACTGATCGCCGCTAGATAGAGTCTACCCTTATGTTTGTCTTTTAGAATATCAATGTCGTTCTTAATAATCGATTTTATCGGCGGCATCAGTGTTATTGAATAAGGGAATACAAACCGTATCATTAAATATCAGCTGTCGGTGTTAAAAAGTTGGCACGCTTGGTTTCAATACAAATCGTGACACTTGCGCTATCTATGTAGATGTATGTCTGTGATGCTAGTAATATATTTTGTCGAGCTTGTTCCTATCAAATTATCACGTAACGAAGATACAAAAAAAGGAGTCTGAGATGGTACCATTCACCGATATAACTTTTTATTGACAAACGTTTGGTCGGCATTATCTTTTTCCGACGAAACGTTTCGCCGTCAGTCGCTTGGCCGCATTATCTGTTATCTGATCAAATGGCTCTTTTAATAATCAAAGCATATGTAAGAAGTCGTGTTATTCTCTATGTAAGGATATTTCAAACGAACGTCGGACAACCGTCCCAGACTCAAAAAACAAAACATACACACGAATTGAGAAGCGCTTCCTTTTGGAAGAAGGTTGAAAATATACAAACTTACCTTAATTCACACCTTAAAGTGGATCTACATATAATTACATAAAAAAATCCGGTCATGACGTACCTACTCGTATACAAGCATTTGACTAAGACGTTGACAAGTTGCAAATACGTTGGTGAGAAAACCCAAAATTGGGAGAGAATTCGCATTAGGTATTTATCCTTCAAAACAAACAGAAATTACATAAATTAGCAAAAATTTCGCAGAATGAAAAAAACATTACAAACCTTCTTTGAAACACCTTCACCTCAAGAACTGCGTAACTAAATATTCAAAAGAACTTTGATAAATTTTCTAAGTTTTCATTTGTGCACGTCATTTGTTTTAAAAAAATATATTTAAATATGGAATTTCTGAATACTTAAACCTCTTTGAATACTTAAACTGTTCGCTAATGATATATCTTTTTCATCCTCTGCGACCTACAAAGGTTGAAGGTGATCGAAAACAATGCACCGTTTTACTGCTCTCGGGTAATTTGTTTACAGAAACTTTTCATGACCAATTTCTTTAAATACCTAAGCATTATTTTATAGTAAAACGTTTTCATGTTAATCCGTGATCATGCGCATGAGAGGTCAGATGGTTGGTTAGTAGTTTTCCATATATAAAAATAGACGACTCTTTACTTAATTTGACCTTTATAACCATTATTATTATTATTAGGGGTTTTGGGACTATATGAGCAGTCTTGTCCGCTCGTCACACTGCGACCTAAAAAGATCTATTGTGTGAGTCCCAATTTATAACTCGCCGCACACTCCAATGGAGTCCAGGAAATTTAAGATTTTCCTTACGGCGATGCTCCTAATCTCTTTTGGATCCAGCTCGTGCTTATCCAGGTGAGCGGAGCGCTTGTGCATAACTGCGGGGCAGTGGCACAGTAGGTGTAGAGGGGTTTCCTCTGCGCTTTCGCAGTATCTGCAGAGCGCTGTCTCAGTGAGACCCAGGTTGGACATATGCTTGTTTAGTTCAGTGCTTGTTTAGTGCTTGTTATAACCATACATAAACTGTTGTTTTATCTTAGCTGATACGACTTATTGTATGTGTTGGTGATTAATTTAAGTACTTATTAATTTAGGAAAACGAAGTTGCTATAATGTAATAAGTGTTGCCAACTTTAAACCTCAAAAAATTCTCAGCTTTAAGTCTCAGCAAAGACAATCGCTGCAAGTGGGGTTTCTCTGAGAGCTTAGACGATAAGTGTGAATGCGGGCATTCCCCGCAAACAATGACGCACCTACTCACCTGCCCAGCATGTCCACATAGCTGCACACTCCTGGACTTGATGGAGGCTAGCGATAGCGCTGTAGAGGTGGCGAAATTTTGGACGAACAAAATTTGAATTTGTGTCGACTCGCAAGAAGAAGAATGCCATCTTGTTGAATATTATAAAGTGGAAATACCCGCCTAAATATAAAAGGAAATTGTCATCTGTTGCTGATTTACGTGTAATTGACTGGATTAGTCGCTTGAACACGCTATCTCAGGAACTACGAGTGATAATCGGATTTGCTTTTTTGGATAGCCTATTATAAAATTTATAAGGAATTTAAATTTACACGGCTGAAACCAGATTTATCTGCTTATTGTATTATAAACGTGAAAGTTTATATACAGGGTTGATTTTAATTAGCGCATCACCTCTTGCAGAGAACCTCTCCATATCAATCCCAACAAAATTTTAACTGCAAGTTTTTAAAATTAATAGTTTTTAAATTTTTAGATTTCATCTTGCGCCGTAAAACATCGCTTCATAATAATGACAGGTACTTCTTTAAAATTTACAGTAAGGAGTATAAATTTTTATTGATTTTATTTTTTGTGCTATTTATCAAGATTTGCAATAAGTCATAGAATAAATGTTGTTGGGATTGATGTGGAGAGGCTGCCCGCAAGAGGTCAAAACATATTTAAAACATCGAAGCCAATATGTTGAAATGTCAAGCTTAAATAAACATAAAATACTTAAGTCACACAGATCTGACATTAAAGTTAATTGCTTTGGTGTGCCTCAGGGTAGTGTTCTCGGGCCTCTATTATTTCTTATTTATATTAACGATCTTCCTGATAATATAAATTATCCTTGTGTCCTTTTTGCTTACGTAAATGTGATGATATTATCCGAATTCTGCACTAAACTCAAGTGGCTCCCGATTCGTCTACGCCGGGATACTCATTTTCTATCTGTACTGTACCGCGTGCTGTTTAATCCTGTGGTTCCGAGCTACCTCGGAGACCAATTCCTTTTCCGACATGAAACTCATAGTAGACATTTAAGTTCCACTAATAATTTAATGCTAAGAACTCCTCTCCACGAAACGCACTGTTTTAACGCATCCTTCACAGTGCGAGCAGTGATCCTGTAGAATAAGCTTCGTTACGAAGTAAAATCTGCTCCCTCATTAAACTCATTCAAATTAAAATTAAAACAAATATTACCTTTCTTTGATTGAAAATTAGGAGAAGTATTTTATTAAGTAGGTATTTTATTGTTATTTATGTACGCTTATTTATTTGACCGGACACACTGTATATTTATTGTATATATTTTATTTAGTTACCTATGATTTATCATTTTGTATATATTGGGTTATTTTTTATGTAGCATTTATATTCATAAAACTAAACATAAGCTTTATTATTGCCGATGTCTGTACAGTTTCTTTTTTTTTCTATACAACTTGGGGTTGTCTGGTAGAGATCGCTCTGATGCGATAAGGCCGCCCATTGTACCATTCTTAAGTTTGTGTTATCATTGTATTTTTTTCTCTTTTTTTAATGTGTGCAATAAAGTGTTAATAAATAAATAAATAAATATCTGTAAAGATACCATAGGTAGGTACCTCAATCGAAATTACTATAATACAGAATTTAATAAAAGATTACAATCAGTAATTGGCTGGGTTAAACTAAACAATTTAAAGGTAAACTTAAGTAAAACAAAAAATGTTCAGTTTACTAATAAAAATGGGAACAAAAAAGACCTAAATATAAGTTATGACAACAAATTGTTAAAACACGCAAATGACATTACTTTTCTCGGTATGGTAGTAGACGACAAATGCACATGGAAACAACATATTTTGAAATTGAGCTATAAAATAAATTCTTATGCTTATGCCCTATGGAAACTTGGAAAAACTGCTAGCAAAGAAACAGCCCTTCGGGCATATTACGGAAACGTCTTCACCATTTTAAGGTATGGGGTAGTTGTATGGGGAATCTCATGTCATGTAAATTAAGTTTTTTAGCACAAAAAGCATGCAATCGAGCCGTACATGACGTTGAAAACTAATAGGTACTTCTTACAAAATGTAGAGTAAGGAGCAAAATTTTTTTAAGCTATTGCATAGCTTCTATCGCGGGCCTTGAGCGTGGCGACCGAATCCAGAAATTTCGTAACGAAAAAAACCTAACACCCCCCACTCTGACAGGCACAGTGGTGATACATTGATTTCATAACTTTACATGCGGGATTTAATAAACAATCAGCGCCATCTACTAGGAACTTCATACTAGATCAAACATTACTGCATTAATAAAATAAATAAATAATTATAATTGCATAAGTTGATAAAAAATGCTATGCAATAGCTTTACCGCGGCAGTCTTTGAGTGCCACACGTCTTTTTTTTTTAATTTTTTGTGTTATTTATCAAGATTTGTAAAAAGTCGTAGAATATTAACAGCAAGAGGTGATGCGTTAATTAAAATTAACCCTGAATATGTAGATTCGGCTATAAGTGTTTGATTTTTTAGAATTTTGTTAGTCTGAATTAAAACATAAAGCACTCTTTTATCCTAAAATTTGAAAACCAGATATACTTAGGCGGAAATCTAAATTAAATGTGACATAAATGTAACTAATGAGCGATTTGGAAACTTCTACCTAAATCATATAAAGGTGTTAAAATTAGTTTGATAACTAAATTAGCACGTGCAATGCAGCTTAAACTTTATAATACAAGAAATATAAATATTTCCTTCTGAAGTGTGATTTGAGATATGGCCGTGGCTTAAAACCTTCTTACTGACGTAAAAAGACTTTACTGACCTCACTTATTTCATAAATCTTTCTGAAAATAAATAAAAGAGTTTATACAGGCTGTTCGGTACAACGTTGAACATACAAAAATGGGGGGCAGGTGGGGTGGCCCATGAACTAATTAACCTAAAATATTTTGCCTAGGACGCAATTTTTTCTTCAATTAATTGTATTTCATGTTTCTGGTCATTTCCGCTTTTGTGCTTTTTAAACCCGTTTAATGCAATTTTTAATTTTAATGGGACCTACAAATCACTCCAATGGTAATAAAGGAAAAAAAATAGACCTGGCCTTATAAAAAAGACGGGTTTAAAAAGTAAAAAGGCAAAACAACCTAGAATTATGAATCAAAAATAGAAATAAAAAACTTGAGTCCTTGGCAAAATCTTTTTGGCTAATTAGTTAACGGACCACTCCACTTGCCCCTATTTTCATGTGTTCAACGTTGCACCAAATACTCTGTATAACAAAATTTATTTGTAAGCATTTTTTGTATTTTGTTCAGGATCTCACAGACCCATGCGTTTAAAAATATTATACCAAACGAATAATATCAATAATTCTATTTTAAGCCTGTAATGAAAAAAAAAGCTCTTAAACATAAAAATACTTCAACCATCTTTGGAAAAATAAGCACTTTCATGCAATTTATTGAAGGCAATGCTTAATTTTTTTCAATTGTATTCAATCCTGACCACTACAGTCCTGGAACTTTTAAGTGTCGAGTGAATAAGTTTCTCGTGGATGGACGTGTAACACCATAGTCTTCATGCGCACTTTCCATCAGGTGGCATGGAAGACAAAATTCCTATCCTTACAATATAATATATATTTTTTATCCGAAACTTAACCACGTTTCACTTTCTCACATGACGACAAATGCATATGAATTCGAAGATATCATAGAGAGCAGACAGATTTTGGAAGGACTGGCTTTACATAAAATTAGCATTGATATCTGGCAGCAGATTCTATATGTACGGTGGTCTCTTACTAGGAAAACCTTGAAGAAATGTGAAAGTCCAAGTAGCACCAACTCGGAGGCCTTTCTACCCTCCTTTGATCAACAATAAAGCTTTATTGCGCTGAACTATAAATACCATGGTTATCTGGAAGAAATCTATTGTCAGCGATAAGACTTCCAATGTATATATTATATTCTTTTAAGTTTTTTATTTGTACTTTTTTACCATTACATGAAGTGTAAAATAAATAAATACCTAACTACGAGCAGCTACGAGGAAAAAATATAGCTAAATCAATTATAACGAAACAAATATGTAATTGAAAAGTAAGCCTATAAGAACGCTGTCGGTTCTATGAATTTTGTTTGTCCTTTTTTTTAAAATCTTTATTTAAAAAGCTATACATCTATAAGGTTATGACAGCTTGTTGTTATAAGGTTTGTCCTTAAAGTTGTTACATTAATTTTAACACATTGGTGAAATCAGAAAGTATTTTTTAAACTGAGGTCTTAAAAAAAACTTAAATTTGAATTATTTATTTACAAAGTTTTTTGTGAACTATAAACATTATTCAAATTTCTGTCAAAGGTAGGTTGTTATTTAATGTAAAGTCCACTTCCGTGTTTTTCGATCATTATGATAAAACAAATGTTTTTTTTTTTATATAAGTATTGTCAAGCATTATTGACTATTTTGAAGTGCACACAAGCATTATGACTATTCTACAAGTACCTACACCAAGATATCATAAGTTTTTCAAAGTTGAATTTTATCTCCAGTCACTATTGAACGAAAATGCATCGTAACAACTGTGTGTGATCCAATAAAAATAAAATAAAACATCAAGTAAAATGTGACTTGATCAAATCCGGTTGAAAAGTCTTGTATTTAATATTCAAAGTTTATTACACGCTGATTATGTATCTTGATGTATTTGAGTGATCGATGGCGTAACATCATCTTTATAATTATCACTTTGTATATTAACAACATGTTTGTTTGACTTTGTACGAAGATCGTAAATCCTTTCCTAGTTCCATAGATGTCTTACACGTTTTTATCATGTTTAAGGATTTTAAATCCTACACGTATGTACCTAGGTTAAAACTCTATTTATAATGTAACTTATATCTGTTGGAAGGATCAGTTTATAGAGCTGTATTTCCTGTGACAAAAATCGGTCACTGATTGCCTGTCGTGAGTCAAATCTACAAATCTGTAGTGCCGAGTGCGGGCGCACTCCGCACCTGCTAGCTCGCGTCGCTGATGTGTTGTGTTGTTGTTGCAGGTCGCGAGGTGGCGCGCGCGCAGTCACTCCACCGCCAGCCAGCGAGCGCGGCGCGCGTGTTCCTCGCTGAATCGCTACAAAGCGACAACTAATACTATCGTAACTTATGTTGATAACTCTACCCCAACTTTTTACTAACTAGATCCTATTGGATACCCAAGTGAACCCCCAAAAGTGAACGTTAAACGAACAAGTGCATTGGTACAGTGTGGGAAGGCTGCATTCCAAAGCGGTGTCGTTCGTAAACGGACGAAGTGTAACGCTCTACAGTGTGCTTAGTTACTTAGCCAGTTTATTTTATAGGCGCTACTATCAGTGCGTTTTCAGTGAAATCACGTTGATTATTTTCTTTACTCTATCCAGTGTAATACTTTTAGAACATGATGTAGTGAGGCCGCTGTGTTGAACAAGGCAAGTAATAGTTTTAAACATGGCTCGTGGAGCACCGAGTGAAAACGAGCGCCAAAGCCTCTCAAATGACGAGGAAGCTAAAACTATCCCGGAGGCTACCGGTGAGTGCCGCTCGGGTGGCTTGCGCGTGCGCTTCTTGGATGAAGAAGGTCGTACGCAGCGCACGATGAGCACTGATGAGCTGGACTCCGCCGTTTCGCGAGTAAAGAAGATACATTTCCTTAAGAACCGCAGCTCGAGCGAAACGAGCGTACTGTTGCGAGGAGCGTCGGTCAGCAAGCGTCGTGAGCGCCGGAACAGCGACGCCATAAACAACAACTCGCTCCGGGAGAACCTCAACGGGAGGCTCTCGCAGGCGAGCGAGGACGAAGTTGACCGCGCTGACACGAGAGACCTGTCCGTGCAGAGCTTTAAGAAGAACTGCAACGTGTACAGTGTGAACCAGGCGCGTACTCTGACACCGGAGCGCGGGAAGTCGGCGCCGCTGTCGATGCCTCGGTTCCTCAACCCGCGAGCACCGACCGCCAAACCCTGCATCAAGTCAGCTCTGCCAGCTGAGGTGTGCTTGGCAGATGCGGTGTCTGGCATGGAGCTGACAGCACGCGCCTTGGGTCGACTGTCCCGTGGGCTGGGACGCCTGCTGCGCCGCACCAACTCCGTCCGCATCAGTGATCCCGACCCCGTCTACAAGGTGGCCTACCTCGGCAACGTCCTCACCGGCTGGGCTAGAGGTGAGTCTCAATTATATCAGTTAACTTTTATCACGATACTGCGATCTAGGTCACCCTATTGATTCGATATTCAACTTTATCTATTGTGAAAACTAGGTGACCGAATAGCGACCCTTGAGGCACACCTGTGCGCTGATTGAAGCAGAACGACATAGTGTGCGTAAATCTCATTGATTTATAAAATAATTACTCAGCCCTACATTAGCTGATGATACAAACATTACCACGCTTGCACAAGTAGACAAATAGTGAGTCATTTGACTCTTTATAACTGAAACTTTGCATTTAGCTGAGATATCACTGTCAATATTTCTTATCTGATTTATAATTCGCAAACCAATAAGACTTTCAACCTGTGTGAACACTTAACTTTCCTTTGCTATCAATAATGTTGTCCGTGTGAACTATGATCACAACTATTGGCTCTATACATCAGAAAACAAAGTAATGCAAAACAATAGCAGCATTGGCGTTTCAAGGCGATTAATTTATTCGATTTTGTACCTATTCTTTTCAACTCGTTAGTAGTAGGCATTGTTGTTTATATATGGTGGCCTTGCCTATACCTACGAATTCTACTGCGGCTTGGCTCGAATAAACAATCTTTCTAAACGTAAAAAACAAACACAATAAATCTATTAAACAGTTTTAGAGCTTTAAATACCAAGCAATCGAGTCAGCTTTATTACGTGCTAAGACCGTAGGCTACAGTTCATATTTATGATCGTAATTCATGGAGAGCGCGATAATTATGAAATTACAAATGAATTATGCAATAAAAAGGATGACGATAACACGCTGAAATTTGCTTTTGTAATTTATTTACGTGTTTACATTCGCGAAAGAATTTGTAATCAAGTTGAAAATTACTTGAAAAAACGAACGGAGAACGTAAATTCCAAACAAAAAGATAACTAGAAGTATTAGAAAATGTCTTTTTAGACCGTTTTTTTTAATCTTTTAGTTTCTGCAAACGCGCTAAACTTTTGCTCGTTAGCTGCATAATAAGGCTTTTTTTGTAACAAAATAGCAACTACCACTAAAATATACCAAATAAAACTGAAGCTATTAAAGACCTGTTATTTAAATCAATGTGATTACAACACAAATATATGAAAATCTGAAATATAATATTAAGTAAAAACATATTTCATAATTTAATATGAAATTATAATGCAGTTGAGGAAAAAACTTAACGCGCATGCGCCAATGAAAGTAGGTCGTTAATTATACCATTACTAGATTAACACAATCCATTATTTGCAATTATCAAGTCCTTAAGTGCACACAAATTATATGTCTAAGAAATTGTAGTTAAAACATGTCGAAGCTATTTAAAGATATTGCAAATGTGATAAACATGTTAGAATAAAATGATAGATGCTTGAATAAGCTTATCTTGAATGATAGGTCAAATGAGAGATGTTATGTCTGCGCATACGCCGGGTCAAGCTTGCTCGCGCATCGTGATAGTGAAAGTTTATCACAACCTCAGACTTTTACTTGCTCTCCCAATTGTACACGAGAAAATCACGTTCTTAAGCCATCCACTGAATGTTTACAAGGTAGCGTTCGAGCACAAACAATGCTTAAATTCCTTTGTATAATTTGAGATTCTTACGCGAGTTTTGATGATAATTTGTAAGCTAAATGTTTAGCATGAAGCCAGACAATGACATTTCCATTAAGTTCGTATCAAATTCGGTATAATAGAAGCTATATCTGTATTTAGTTACACCGCATCATTTGATACCTGCAAGGCTTTGCTGTCTTCCTGTGTTACAAACGTTATTGTTTTTTAAATCACGATTCTGAGTTCTATCCTTTTAAAAATAAGGCTCTTTCACGAATGCTCACTCTGATTTGTAAAGGTTCCCTACGGAAGCATGCTGGCTGCTCAGGAGTTAGTGCCTCGTTTGTTCTTATGTCTCACTTACACATTTTTTGTCTCACATTCCTGGCGTCATTGTGAGGTCGCTCCCACCGCCACGGTCGGCGGTTTTCAACAACTTTTGATACGCGATAAACGTATGCTTTATTACCATTGATATAAGTTCGAATTGGCTTAATTGTCGTTTAATAAACTTGTCGCCGTTTTACTGGTTTTGTTGCGTTTCGTCGGAACGCTCGCGCATGTTACTATGGTCTATTTATCTTTCTTGGGTTTAGTAATACGGCGACGCTCAGAGTATTTTATATCGTACCGTCTTATGCTTTCTAATTTCTCGTTGCAATTATTATTAGTAATATTAGCAATTGAAATTAACATTATTTACGAGATCTCATTAGAGATTTCCTTTGTAATGTTAGTATTTAGGTTAATAAATAACTTTTTACCTAATTTCTTATTGGAATTTGAGATTCAGTTTAAACTTATAGCTAGCTAGCTAGCTAGGAGAGCTTTGCAATTGTAGGTTTTATGCAAAATGTTAAATATGTTTTTAAATATAATCGTTCTAAAATCTTCGTAACGGGGATTCACTGACTTTGACGAAGTAATTTGATCCAAAATTTCCGAGTTTATCCTTCCTGTAGCCGTTCCTTACAAGGACAAAGCAGAAGACAATTTATTCTGAGACGTGTTCTTCGTTATTGAGTCTTTTCTAAAAATAAAACTTCGTAAGTTCACAGTTGATTATAAAATAATCGAATAAGATTTCATTCGCTACGTTACTCAATCAATCATTTGTTTATATTGTCATCTTTATATAATACCCGCGATTGTGCTGTCGTCAAGTATGAATATCACGCATGCCAACATGTTGGTATCGGGGGACTGTTAACCCACAAACCCGGGTTACGTTATGAACAGGTGGCGAAACCGTTTTGTCACCGTTTCGTGGTCACTTGATAACTTATTTACTTAGTAGAGTAAATGTATGGTAACTTAACTTGGTAAACTATAATACTTACGCTATAGCATGATGTGACAGTTGCCTAAATGACGTTAAATCTATCAAACCACTTAGATATAAGATTTCAATCACAAGTTCAATGAGATTCTATTTGGAGACTAGAATTTGAATTTGAAGAACCTGAGTTTTTAATGATTTAATAAATGACGAACTAGCTGTTTCGCGCGGTTTTATCGGCACAATTTTGAATCCCGCTGGAATATCGGGATATACCCTATGGAATAGCTTATGTACTATTCCATACTGTACTCTATCACTTTGTCAAATAACATCCAAATCCGATGAGCCGTTCTGCTGTGATTGAGGAACAAACATCCATACATCCATCCGTTCAAACATTCACATTTATAATATTAGTAAGATGTAAAGCTGAAATACGAAGTCATAATAAGTAAATCGCGGCAATTTTCAGGAGTGAAACGAAACGTTACTGAAACTCACCCATGCTACAGCGCAAATATAATACACCAAATTGAACCCACCCCTTTTTAACACCGGACTACTAGACGCAGACAGAACCTCCATCTCTATATAGTGAATTTACCAAGACGCTTCGATAGTTCCTTTTTGGTACGGATTGCCAAGGTGTGGAACATTCTGCCTGCGTCTGTTTTTCCTGACCACTACAGTCCTGGAACTTTTAAGTGTCGAGTGAATAGGTTTCTCGTGGATGGACGTGTAACACCATAGTCTTCATGCGCACTTTCCATCAGGTGGCATGGAAGACAAACGTCCTATCCTTACAATATAAAAAAAACACGTCTTTTGTTTTTACAGATTTTAAGTACCAGGGCCACATAGCTAACGTACATGTCTAGGGTATTTAATTTCAACTAAAACAGTTTAATGACTGATCGTGGAATGTCTAGTAGCAGTTAAAACTGAAATAATTTTGAAGTTGGCAGCTCGTTTTATAGCGATCTTAAGGTAGGATCTTGAAAACGCCAGACGTATAAACTTTTGGTACTTCTGCTATAAAGTTTGTATTACAAAACGGTTTAAAATTGCATAAACGCGTTTTATTTGTTTTCGTTATTCTTACATACAACGGCTTTCAATTTTTACTTCATATTTAAAGCGAATGAGTTTTGTCAATGACACAAAATTCACATTAAGTACTATTACATTTTTTGCGTTTGGTACCTCAATTTAGTAAAAAGGAGACAAAAGTTTATGGTGTTGAAAGAGATTTTTACCTATTTTTCCCAAATTATATTCTTTTAAATTGCGTTTCAATGATGAACTTGGCTGAAAGATTAATCATCTGGGTTCGTTTATAACTGTTATAATTAAAAAAGCTACTAGGCTATAAATATTTTGCCACCTACACTGGATTTTGATATTCAATGTCATTTTCCGATCTTAGATATAAAAGCCAGCATCCAGACCACTATTGTATTTGAGTATAATTCAAGTACTTATGTATTTAAGTATGTTTGTATCGAGTTAAGTGCATCACAACGTGTAACTACTTAGAATTGTTTTAAACCTTAATTTTATTTATGTTTAATCCTTAGGTTTATTATATATATTATATACAGAGTTGTTTTTTAGTCACCAGCCAAATTTAAATGTTATTATTTGATACGATATAAATATACCTGTATATTTATTTACGTATCACCCGGTACAAAAAATTAAGATATGGCATCAAAAACTATTTTATAAATAGTCTCTGTTCATGAACTTAGCTACTACGACGCGGAATTTCACTGATTACTGATTTGATTACGACGTATTACTCACGGAGGAAAGTATCACTACAAGATTTTTGTAGTAGTGCGTAGTTGCCTTTATTTTTATTGCATTCAATCGTTCATTTAAAGTGACCATGCTTTGCTTAATGTGTAAGCGAATATATTAATTTCCGTGTATAAAAAAATACATACCTTTTTTTGCAAAAATAGTTTCTATAAATGATAGTTATTACGTAAAAAAATTTGGCCGGTGACTACAATTCAACCATGTATTTTATCGGAGCCTTATTTATGAAATACTTAAAAATTATCCAGCAAAAAAATCTCAACGCTTCTCCCCGGCAACTTGCCTTGAAAGACCACTTTTACTCACAACTCTTTTACTCAACATTCTACAACTTTAAAAGTAAGGTTCAGTCCAATCGTAACTTTAAAACCATCGATTTAATTTCGAAAGTAAGCACATGAAATAAAATAATGGACATTAATAAAGCGGAACATTGAATTGAAAGTTCTTTACGACGGAATATAACTTGTTGATACTGCGGCGTCTTTCGAACAGAGATTTCTGAGTTACATAAGCAGTCTGGGGTTAATGGATTGAATGGACATAAAAAAACTGCAACACAATAAGAATTGTGAACGAAAACTTTTTCGATTAAGCAGTTTTTATTCAAAAACATTTAATTTCAAAATTAACATGATTCGCGAAGGTTGCATCTACAATTATTTATTTCAACAGGAGTTTTTTTCGCAACAACTTTTTTTGCAAATATCAGTGTTTTTTGAGGTGAAGATTTCTTAATTTTTCCATCGATGGTGCAATAATTAAGAGCTCATCCGCGACTCGGTCCTAGGTTCCGTTACCGAAGAAGGTGAGAGAACAAAAATTTTTATCTGACTTGCGTTGTCTTGTTTTCACAATATACACAAAATACTATATAGATTACTATGTGGCACATGGTTTTTCTCTGGTAGTTAATATGTAGCTTCGTTCGGCTGATTACGACAAGGCTACCTACTACATTTTTAAGGCTCTCAGATATTTTTGAATTATCTGGGTGACTCCCATATTTAATAGGTAAAAATTAAAATTCAGTACTTACGTACGTATTTTGCTCAGGCTAAGATAAGCCTTTTTTTACTTGAGGAAAACGTGCTATCACGTCCCCGACTGCCTAAGGGGGAGTGACGGGGTATGTGGGGATAATCCGGCAGAAGGCCAGACCTACCCACAGGTGTACCTCATCCGCCATAGATGGAGCTCACGGTACCGCGATTGGCATTACCCGCGAGACGCTAAGATAAGCCTACATTATCTGAATAATGTTCAAGTTTTTACTGTATATTCTCGCATTCTTCGAAACAAATTACTGCCTTCACGACAAGTCAGAAAAAATAAATCTCTGAACAAAAGACGATCGACGTGATTGAACTTTTGAAATGACTAAGTAAACGACCTCTATGAATATGCATTCCGTTAAAAAAAACATTTAAAATTATATTTTAAAATCTATTTAGAAGACATTAAGCTAAAAAGCCTACTATAAATCAAAGATTACTATAATAAAAAAGTCTTATACCAATAACACAAGCTATTTTTTAATATTATATTTCATTTGGCAATAAGAGTATTTATTTATTATTATTACGAGCTTTTTCCCGCAACTTCGTACGCGCATAAACAGTAAAGTCTTATTTTTCCCTTATCACCGTAAAAAATTAGGGAATTCCTTCTATCAGACACTTATTGAACAACCTTTATACCAAGTATCACATCCATGCCCTCAAGGAATAAGATTTTTCATACAAACTAAAAAGTCCAATAATTCCCGTTTCCGTGGGAATTTCGGGAATTCCTTCCTTAGTGCTCCCCCATATTCTCTAAGGATTGTATGTTCCAAATTTCAGCTCTCTAAGGCCAGTAGTTTTGGCTGTACGTTGACTGTTAGTCACTCAGTCAGTAACGGAAGAGTTTTATTAAGATAAGATTTTGTGTAGACAATATGAATTTCTTCACAAAAATATGTTTATCTTAAATGAGACTCGATTACATCTGTAAAAGTACACTGATGCTGTCACTCTCACGCACGAGAAACATTGTTTGATCCACTGATATTATTAATAATTTAATAAATAAATAATAATGGTCCTTTAACCTCTGGTGTTCTGCTTACCCCATAAGAGATACAGGCATGAAGTAATGTATGTATGTATGTCAACTCAAATAAATTGAAGGAAATATCTGAGTAGGTATATCAAGAGTATTTTTCCGCCGGCTTTTTTTGTCTCTTGGTCTACTGTAATATCTTATTTAACAACTATCAACAACTAGCTAAAGCCGAAGTATATGATCACTGACTTCATCAAGTGTTTTGTGAAATTCCTAAGATGAATTTTGAATTTACATTAATCCGTCCCAACCAATATCTCTGATCTCTAGTTACTAATTTGATTTTTAGACCCAACAGGCAAACCTTAAAACCAAAGTACCCGTAACTTAAAAAATCACAGATAACTTTTATCTGCAGAAGGTTTACTTTTAACTTCAGCAGCATTGAACCACTCACCTACTTCCATAATCAACTGAACAGCCTTATGATTATCATATAAATAAATATTAACATAGTAGAAACCAGCTTATTCAACCAGTTGTCTAAGTAAATACGTATAACTTAGTACATAGAATAGCTAACGTTGTATTTGCGCTGTGATTCGAGCCTAGATAAGTCTTACGGCAAATAGACGCGATACTTTGTTGAAAGTTAAAAGAAGAGGATTAGAGTGAAACAAAGAAAGGCTTAGCTTGAGGATTTTATTACTTAAAAGCCTATACAGAGATTCGACTTTACAATGGCCTTTACGATACTGGTACAGAATTGCCCGGTTCACCCGCTTACATGATGGAGTCGTGAATGAATTCTGTCTGTTGCTGGCAGAAGGAACGTCGAGTAACAACGGTAATGAAAGCGTGTTAGCAATTAAAAAGTAATCTCAAAAAGTTGAACTAGATGAAGCGAAAAATATGACTTTAAATTGAACTATTACTTAATATTGTCTTAAGTTTTCACGATTCGTAATTTAAATAAAACTACTTTTTAACCGGATTTATCGCGTATAATTTTCGTTTCGGTGTCTTTGCAGACCCCGTGGTCGCTCGTGACCTATCGCGATTAATCCGATTAAAAAGTAGTTTTATTTGAACTACATACATATACATAACTTCACGCCTGTATCCCTAATGGGGTAGGCAGAACACCAGAGGCTATAAAAACCATCTGATGTCACGTTTGACAAATTTTGAGGTATTATTATGATGGAGAGAGACTATAGCAGTGACAGGGGGTCAGCCTGTCGCCCGCAAAATCGCCAATAAATTATCCGTCCCTTTGAACTATTACTTAATAAATGTTTAATGTAACAAGACAATGCTATGTATTGATATTTCTAAGTAATAAAATGATATTGTTATTAAATTTTCAATAGAAGATGAGGTATTTTTATTTTCTTTTAACTTTACCATTAAGTAAATACCTTCTAGGAATCGTAGGAGGAAAGGTCAAGCAGCTTATCTGCTGTACAATAAACGATGGAATAATTGTGATCAGGAAGCTATATCTTCCATGTACTTGAGGTTTATACCATTAAGAAAGTCATAACTTTTCTGGTCTTTTCTTGTTCAATAAATCTCTATTAACAGTTTTTCAAAATAAATTGGACGCTATCGAATAATAAACAAATCGAAGACAATCACACCAAATACATGGCCGCAAACTAAGCAGAGTTTGTTATATGGGATACCATGTAGCGAATTAGAGGGGAACCTAGAACCGGAACATTTTTTTTTCTTGTTCCGTGCGGGAATCGAACCCGCCACCACTGGCGTCTGAGGCGGACAGTGTTACCCCATCGCCAAAGCGGTCATCATATTTGGTGTAATAATATGTTTTTAGTAACTAAACGCAGTTTAGCTTAATTGCGTTTCGATTTCGCAAGCAAATAATCGAACCATACTGAAGAATATTGTTTTCATTAGGAAAATACTTCAAATGCGTCATAAATAAACATAAACTAGTTAATTTAAAATACCTATACAAGGAATGAAATCGTTTCCACTAAAAATCGCGTGAAAAGAATAAATATTTGTTCACCGACCTTATAAGTGTGCTAAAATAGCTGATTAAGCATGAATCTAATAACACGTGTCTTAATGATGAGCCATTATATTGTTTATAACAAAAGATAATTTAAAAACAAAACAAATCTTATCTTGAAAGCGATAAGAGTTAGTTTCAATAGTTTTAATACTCCAACCTTAAGAAATCGAAATCATAACATAAGATTATAAGTTATATCATCGGATTGTCAACACGCGATTATAATTGTTACATAGTGGTTTTATAATGTAGTTAATTAAGTGATTTATAAGCCAATTGATAATGCTAGTTTTGAACGTACGAATTAAATTGATTGTTATTAACGTGAGCATCGCATCAGCACTATCGATACTACAAGTATCAAGCGGACGTGGAGTAAGCATGTGTGAATCTTAATAATGTTCGCGTGCGTATGCGAGTTGCGTTAGTGTGCGTGACAAATAATACATATCTTCACGCAGATTGACGCAAAATCCAGTAGAAGGCGTTTAGTTACACAACTTTTTTATAGCACTGAGAATGTCGATTGAAGTAAGATTAAGTATAAATATTAAAGTTTGTTGATAAATGAAATATTGTAAATATTATTCTCATGTCAATATAAGGAGATGAAACGATAAAAAATAATAATCTATTTAACACTGCGAAGTTATATAGAACATAGTCATAGGTAATAGTATTTGACGACCACTTTGGCGATGGGGTAAATCTATCTGCCTCAGACGCCAGTGGTTGCGGGTTCGATCCCTGCAAGGAACCAAAAAAAAAATGTTCCGTGTCTGGGTGTTTATCTATTTATGTATTTATATTCTAGGTTACCCCCTAGTTCGCTATATGGTATCCGCTATATGGTAGTTCGCTATATGGTATAACACAACCTATGCTTACTTTGGGGCCATGGAGTTGGTGTTATTGTCTAGGGATTTTATTTATTTTTATTATTTTTTATTTCAAATATCTTGCGGACATTTTTCTTATCTACATTAGCTTGTTTGGTAGATCTTGATAGATAAACTTATAATGGTGGTAAACTCCAGTATAACATAAATTACTTATAAATCTAGAAAAATACGATATAATGAATGGAAAAGAAAATGCTCCTGACACTAAAATTTAGGATCCGTAGCATAGATCACTAGTTCCAATGAGAAATTATCTTCTTGATTTCTGAATTTTCACATAGAGCTAAGAACGTGCAGACAAGCCATACCTTAATAAGTTTATTTCCAAACAAACAGATAAACTGTTTTAAATAACTGTTATTTTATTTTTACACACTAAAAGATTTTAGCAATATACACCTTATTCTGCTCTGGTCAAAAACTATGTTCCTTAAAACCTGGCTAACCCTAGCACAGACCTTGGTCTATTGGAGTTGCCTTAGTTCCCACCTTAATTGCAATTGTAAACGCTTACCTGAGTCTATTTATCCAGTGGTGTAAATGTGTAGTTATTATTGTGTATAAAAAAATAAATAAAAAGAAATAATAGTAATAAAAACAAACACGTTAAACTTATTTTTGTCCATGTTCGGGGTTTAAAAAATATACCTTCGTGTGAAATTTCAGATTTACCGACGTCGTTTACCGCTTATTGTACTAGGATAACATCAGTTTGCGGAAGCATACCCGGTAATCTTAAAAAGGTGTTTAACTGCATAGAAGCTGCTAGAATACTTAGTTTAATTACCCCCATAATGTATGTTTTGCTGTAAACTTAGATATTCTACTGAGATCATAAGAATTAATAGTTTTATACATAAACGTTATAGTAATATATAAATTTTTAAATAAATACTAATAAATGTTATTAATTACCTTTAAAGCATTAATAAGAGATTATTATCAATAAAATGGCTCACGTGGTAATAATAATATATTTTCAACACACTTGCTCGTAAAGTGAGCGTTATTCTATTGAGTTTAGAACTATAAACTGGGCTATAAGTCACGCGTGCATTAATATATTATACCCTAGTGCATAATATAATGAATCCTACAAAGTTGAATTGTACCTTTGTGCAAATAACATGCGAGAAAACAGAGCATATTTTATTGGTCCGGGTTATACACTAAATATTTTCAGAAACAACAAAGAGGTTTTATACCACTTCAAATCCATATACATTTTTAAATGTTTGCGTCTTATATTAGTAAAATAAATTTGTATATTAAACAAATTATTCACAATTTACAATCATTTGTCATAAAATATTAAAATATTTGCATTTACCACTCCAAATTAAACATTTTCACTTAAAATAGGCAGTATATGCTATACAGACATTGACACATTTGACGGAAAAAAAACCTACGCGCATGCGCGAGGTTCGGCGCCATTTTTCAATCACAATTCACAGCTTTGTTATCAAGTGTGTTTGTTATTTTATGATCACGTATGTCTGTCTTTTACTCACAAGTGTGTTGAAAAACGTCGTATGTAACTCGTGAGCGTTGCTAATTACAGTCTCGGTTCATTATTAAGCCCTCGCCTGCGGCTCGGGCTCAAATCACAGCCTCGACTGTAATTAGCAACTTCGCTCACTTGTTACATAATATACTAATAATTAACGTTTAATATTTAAAAAAAACCATACATATTGATGTTAATTTAATTTACCTATGTGCACACAAGTTTTAAGCTTATTTCTTTATTAAATTTAAATTTGCATGGTGTGTTACTTTTTCATACCGGAACACAGAGATTTTTAAATCACATAGTGTGAGATAAAGTTATATCAACTCAGAATCAGGATTTAAGAGAGATAACACAAAAAATCTTATTCCTTAAAGCCTATTTTTAAATGTTTTTGTATTTAAGTGTAATTACAGGAAAAATAGAATTTTCAGAAAAATAGAAGCTTTTTTACGGCTATTTGATTCCTAATTATCTTTTGAAGAACTTTCTATTGTCCTTATCCTGGGCTTAATAAATGACAAGGACATTACTAAATTTAAAAAGCAGCGTACTCAGACATTTTGTAAATAGATTCCACGAATTTATTAGCGAAACAAAGAACTGAACATACAGTCAAGTCAAATTTACCGTCGTCAAGTTTCTGAGGAAACTACAAAAATGATTCTAAGAATAAAAAAAGAAAAACATCGTTCTTAAAAGGCATTTGTTTTGTGTAAATAAGATTTTTTGTACAGTGTATTTTTATATTCTTATCTTATCCGAAACGCATTAATCATGTATCGCAGATTGAGCCAAATATCTATTTATTGTGTATCATACGGCTATTCACCCACTGAGCCACAAACGTCGTATTTGTGTTAGATAGTGCAACTTAGTGCTGAAACACAAACTTGGTGATTTTTTAGGCTTACAGGAAATAGGTACCAACTAAATCATGCATGATCCACTTTGCTGAAAATTCGTTTGAAACTGTCAAACTTGTAAATTATAAATAAATAAATATTTCTGACACTCACACAACATTATCTAGCCCAAATAAAGTTTCTTAAAGAACTTGTAATATGGATACTAGATAACTGATATACTTAAGAAATATATAAACATACATATTGAATAAATACATATTTTTTATTAAAATAAACTTAAATAAACATATGAACATCCATGACTTGACGACTAATATCTGTGTTCATCACACAAATATCCGCCGCCGCCGGGATTCGAACCCAGGACCTCTGGCATAGAAGGCAATGTATGTTACCGCTACACCAGCCGGTCGTCAAATTCTATCGCGTATATGCACTTAGGACATGTTAGATACTGTACGAATTCTGTACAGTAAATGGCAGTGTCGAATGAAATGATAACAAGTTCGTCAACAAGGAACCTATCTTCAAGCGAATTTCGACCTACTAGCATTTAGACGATTTGCCAAAATGAGCTTGTTTTGGGTCATCATTCAGTTGATTCAATAGTACAATACATTCTCACATGAGTTCTACATCGTTGTGTACAGAAACTAAATTGTAAAAATTTTGGCCAACAAAAAACAAAAAAAAGATTACGAAATAATATCTAAAAGTATTATAAATTACATTAAAAAGTATACATACATACCATATACATAATTTTACGCCACTCCCTTAAGGGATTCCCTTATGGGGTAGGCATTACACAAGAGGTTATAAGAACATCTGGTTTCACGTTTGACTTTGGAGGTATTATAATGATGCATAGAGGCTGTTGCTGTTACAGGGGGTGAGCCTATCGCCCACATTAATGCCTATAAAACCTCTGTCCCTTAACAGACTTTTACAGTATGCCCGGGAAGAGAAGCAACTGGTACATTCTACGTTTTTCTTTCGCTCCCAGATCAGCAAAAGTATATTTAATAGTAAACATGTAAATAGATATTCTATCTTATCATAATCATTATAATTCTTTTCTTTATACATATATCTGATTTGCATATCACAAGCGCTACTTAATTTGGGATTAGATGGTACTGTAAATAAATAATATCCAGTGACGCTTAGGTACTGACTAAATAATATTTAATTTAATATCCATTTATACTTTATCAGTTTCAACTTAACATTTGCTAATACAAGGCAAATATCTCTAGTACCTACTTATCGGGCAGGAATCTCGCTTCGACTGATCGACGGATTTGTTGGCCAATCTGTCAATCAACAGCTCTGTACCTAATTGTTAGTAATTGAAAATACGATTGCCGCGAACGCTGCCTTATATGGACAAGGGATTATTATAATTGAATTAATATACATTTTAAAGCAGTTAAGTTTTTTTTCTAAATATTGAAGTGGATTGTTTAAGTTATATTTAATATATTTGTAGAGCTGTTTGTTCGTAAGCTTTTATCTTTGAAAGTGATAGTCAGATATGTATTTGATTTGATAACTCTTGAGAATTTTATAGGCTGATAAAACTTAGCTTACAAACAAACAAACTCTTTAGATTAACAGTATAACTTGGTATTATATTATCGATAGCTTATTTTTTGATCATCAATATTCAATACACTTTGCATAGTCAAACCATTGTATGAATTGTCAATGAAGGATGCATTTAAGGATACATGTAGTCATTCTAATATAATAATGCTAAAATTATTATGACCAACGCTGCGTCTTTACGCGCGTACGGCACGCTTGACGCAATTTCGATAATCAAATTTCATTAGAGTGCTTGTACAGTCGTGTCAATGGAATACTTACGCTCCGTAAGTCCATACCGTATGCGTGTAGCAATCAGGTTATCAATCAATCAGGATATCAATCAATCAGGGTATCAATCAATCAGGATATCAATCAATCAGGGTATCAATCAATCAGGGTATCAATCAGGGTATCAATCAGGGTAACAATCAGGGTATCAATCAATCAGGGTAACGTCCATAGCAGCGCTGGCCCTTATTTCTTTGAACGCGTTAGTCTCGAACTCTATCTGTCGGATTCGTAAAAATAGATAAGTGTCGCTACATTAAAAAGTCCAGATAAATAATGCTGGACTGGGAGCGAAAGAAAAACATAGAATTTGCCAGCTGCTTCTCTTACCGGGCATACTGTAAATGTCAGTTAAGAGACGGAGGTTTTTTTGACGTTTTTGTGGGCGATAGGCTGACCCCCTATCACTGCAAGTCTCTCTCCATCATTATAATGCCCCCAAATTAGTCAAACGTGACATCAGATGGTTTTATAGCCTCTATTGTTCTGCCTACCCCATTAGGGATACAGGCGTGACGTTATGTATGTATGTATAAATAATAATCAAAGAATGCAGAATATTAAAAAAACGACTTCACGTCAAAACTTTGGCTGAGTTATAATGTCATCCACGTGAACATTCTCCGAAAACATACAAAATTTTTTCAAAATTAAAAAAATTTAAATGAAATACTCAACCGATTTCTATGAAATTTATATGAAACTAACTAAGAAGTATTCACTATCATATGAAACAAGAATTTTCAAAATCGATTAATAATTGTCCGAAATATCGTGTAACAGAGACGCAAAAAAAACACACAGACGAATTGAGAACTTCCTTCTTTTTTAGAAGCCGATTGAAAAGTATGTTATTTAATTAAATGAATCATGAAAGCTTAAAATAACATTAACATTATTTACTCAGCGACATTGATAATGATATTTAATCACGAGACACCCGCATTGTAAATTTAGATACGCATTAAGACGCAAAGATTTTTGGTACGCAAGGAAGACCGTATGTTTGTTTATGAATTTTATTTCTGTCAATAAAAGTGATTCACAAATAACAAATACACGAGTCACACTGTACAAAAGGCACACATTATTATCGTCAACAGACAAACATTTGTTATTATCGTTAACTCATTTGTAACTATTTATTTAACACACATGTGCGGGATCTAACAATTATTGTTTTTAATATACAGAAAGTCTAAAATCATAATAACTATATCTGAAGGTAATACAATATTATCATTCCTTTACCCAAGTGTTTCTTCTACGACTATCGTAAGTTACCATCAGATGAAACTGAAAACAAAAATAGAGCGTTTGTCACACGTGACAAAGTCGAGTTAAAATCTATTCTAATATACGATGTACGTTTCATTTGAATACGAATGTCTTTCTTTTTTATAAGATAGGAAATAACAAAAGAATGGCTATCTCATGAAAAAGGTTATAAGCTATATTTTACAAAGAAATAAAAGTTATACGGGTAACACTACTGTTAGTGTGTCAAAACTTATAAACTAAAAAATGGGCATTGACCGTTATTTAAACTATTAAATCATGTACGTACATAATACATAACTTCACGCCTGTATCCCTTATGGGAACCAAAAGCAGTAAAACCATCTGATGTCACATTTGACACATTTGGAGGTATTATAATGATGGTGAGAGACTATTGCAGTGACAGGGAGTCAGCCTATCGTCCGCAAAAACGCCAATAAAACCTCCGTCCCTTAAATGACTTTTACAGTATGCCCGGGAAGAGAAGCAGCTGGCACATTCTATGTTTTTCTTTCGCTCCCAGTCCAGCTGTGTGGTAATAAATCATATAACTAAGATAGTACGGAAGCAATATCTTCATAATCAAATATGTTTATTTTGTGACAAGCAAATATTCTTATACATCGACGAAAGTAACGGCTACTTTAATATCACGTTATTGAAAAACTGTTACGTTGTACGTTTCCGCTTTAACGTTTTCTGAAGCGCACATTCACAAACGCTCATATGGCATGGCAATTATCCAATTAGCCGTAGATTTAATACAAGGTAATCACAGGTTCGAGTCTCCGTTGCCTGTGATGTTACTCAATAAGTGTGCTAAAAAAATCTGTTTTTATCCGAGTGAAAGAGTTTAAGTAATTTTTAACCGGTTTTTAATGAACTTGATTCTGTTAAAAGTAAACTTATTAACTCAACATTTGTGAATTTGTAGACAAAGTGGTCAAAAGTGAATTTCTGTATGAAATCTCAGTATTCAATGTAATGTTATGAATAACCCAAAACACGGAAAATTTGTGCTTTTCATTTTAAAAGTAATTTAAATCTAGTGGATACTAACAATAACGTTGAAAATACATAAAATTAGGAATTGGCTCGAATTCATATTATGCCGGAATAGAATTCGAAGCCAAGGTATCCAAATATTTATTTTAAGTGTTTTTTCTGCACATTTAAAAATATCTACAAAAAATTACGAATATATACTTGATCTGTTTATAATAATAAGCTTTGCTTAATCTGCTGCTCGTTTGCGTTTAGTGAAATGTCCAACATAATTAATTCGAGAGCGAATTCACATTTCATTCGGTATGCAAAGATAAACGCTGATTTACTGCTTTCGGTTCGTATAATAATAAAATCCCCAGAGAATCACACCAACTACATGGCCCCAAAGTAAGCATAGCTTGTGTTATGGTATACCATGGAGCGAACTAGGGGGAACCTAGAATATAAATACACATATAGATAAACACCCAGACACGGAACATTTTTTTCTTTTGCTTGTTCCCTACGGGAATCGAACCCAAAACCACTGACGTCTGAGGTAGACAGGGTTACCTCATCGCCAAAGTGGTCGTCGAATCGTATGAAATCTTACTCAGATTTGAACTCTACTAAGAATAGATTTTTGACAGTTCTCTATGGAAAATGAACAGTTACGCTATGCTTGAATTAAAGATCAACAACGCTTTCTTAAGGCAGGCCTCAAAGTTCGCCACTAGATAGAGCGATGATTGCAAACATCATTTTTAATTGATCCTTCACCCTTTTACAATCGGACTACCAGGGGCAGACAAAATTTTCATCTCAAATTCAACATCAAAACTTTATGGTGCGTAAAGATTGCTGCAATGGGACTAGTAATGTAACATTCTGCGCGTATTTGCACGTGTAGTGCGCAGAATGTTACGCTACTAGTTCCTTTACAGCAATATTAGTGTCTGTACGCACCATTAGTGGTGGATATTCCAAAAAGTTTATCTAAGCGCTTTGACAGTTCCTTTTTGGTATAATTATGTCGGCAAGGTTTGGAATGAACTGCCTGTGTTTTTTCCTGACCAGTACAGTCCTAGTACTATCAAGCGTCGAGTGAATAGGTTTCTCGTGGATGGTCGTCTACCACCTTCCTGGAAGGCAAACATACAACCATCCTTTATTTAAAAAAATATATACTTATAACTTTAGTAGTAGTTACGGTACACTTCTAAGCTTTTCTTAGAGGACACAAAAATTTAAATTAAGAATCCTAAATTTCGAACTCATTACAATATCCGAAAAGTCGAACTAAGACAGTTCCTTTTTGATACGGGTCGCCAAGGTTTGGAATGAACTGCCTGCGTTTATTTTCCCTGACCAGTATAGTCCTAGTACTTTTAAGCGTCGAGTGAATAGGTTTCTCGTGGATGGACGTGTACCACCTTAGTCTTCATGTTCACTTAACATCAGGTGGCATGGAAGACAAACGTCCCATCCATAATTTATAAAAAAAAAATGCTTTTCTACCATTCACTAAGAATAGGATTTTCTAAGTTTTAATCCATTTTTTTAATGAAGTACTCTTTCACTAGAACAAGTAATTAATACATTCAATGCACAAGCACTAACGGCCGGTTAAGTTTCACCGTTAGTTCATGAAATTAACACGACGTACGGTTAACTTGATGAACCGTGAGAGATTCACTTAACTACCAGATTTACTATAGTTCTTTTGACTTTCTAAACAACTATAGTTATATGTGAATAGTGACTGTAACTTTATATTGTCGAAAACTATTTTTAGCGAAAGAAGTTTTTTTTAAGTTAGGTAAAATGGTCAAGGACTAAACTTATTATAGCATTCGTACAGTTTTCTTCGTACACTGTGTGCCTAAAGACAATTTTGTGAAAATGATCGACCATCATGATTTGGAATGGATGATTAAAATATTAAAGTAACCTACAATGCTTTTTTATTGCAAGATGTGCTTAAATTTTCACGGTTTATTAATTAACAGCTTATATTATTTTGATTTTATTGCTTTTAACTCTCGTCTACGGGCTCGAGTAGCAAAAATTGGCTAAACAACACATTTTTGTTGAACAACAAATTTCTCAAATTGACAACCGATTTAATTAAAAAACTGCCCGAGAAATCAAGTTTCTATGTTTTTATTAACAGTTTATCTTAATTCCTGCCTACTTAACAGTCGTAATAATATCGGGATTGAAACTGTGGCTTTTTGAATATTCTAGAAGGTATTTTAAATATTTATTTTGGATGACTGAATGCTGAATCCGGTTTTTTAAACCAGAAAGCTAATAGCCGCGTCTGCGTCACAAAACACATAAAGCTTTAGAAGGAATACAATATATATATTTCATGTATACCCAGTATACTTATACTTGTAGAGTCTGGTTTGAACTGGTCAAAACTGCTTATAATGCTGCATTTTTCAAAAAAGGAGAAAGTATTGATTGGCGATTTAGTCAGATACATATTTAACAACAAATTCTATGTAATTTAAAATTAGCACCTTCAGTGAACTTCTTTTCTTAGGTACCTAAGTGTGTCGTTATTCTAAAGTTACCAACATGAAAAAAAAACATCAAAATTCTTTTGTTATTTCATTGTTGCCATAAAACAAAATTATTCTTGTCATTTGTAGTCCTACATTTAAGTGCTAGCTTTCAAACTATGACTATTCGTTTAGTATTCAAATATTTGAAATTCGAATAACTCAGGAGCTTGTTAAACTTGGAAAATCGTTAAAAACAAATATCTATTCACTCGAGTGGTTTTCAAGTGGACTACTTCACTTACCATGTTTTTAATGACGAGTGTAGTAGTGATTTGGAGATTCACGATATTAATTTAAGCATTCTGTACACTCTTAAGTGGACGATAAACTCTATCCTAACATTAAATTTTCATCCGTTTCATACTTTTACGAGCGTTTGCCCGCGACTTCGTACACGCATAAACTCAAAAGTCCTATTTTCCGTTCCCGTGGGAATTCCGGGAATGCCTTCCATTATACAAACAGACACTTATTGAGGAACCTTTATACCAAGTATCACATCCGTGCACTCAAAGTATAAGATTTTATCATACAAACTAAAACATCATATATTTCCTGTTCCCGTGGGAATTTCGGGAATTTCTTTCATAACACAACTAGTCTCTTTTTGAAGAACTTTAATGCCAAGTATCATATCCGTGCACTCAAGGAATAAGGTTTTTCATACAAACTAAAAACTCCAATGATTCCCGTTTCCGTAAGAATTTCGGGAATTCCTTCCTTAGTGCACCCCTACATCCCCTAAAGAATGTATGTTTCAAATTCCAGCTCTCTACGCCCAGTAGTTACGGCTGTACGTTGTCTGTCAGTCACTCAGTCAGTAACGGAACAGTTTTATATTATACGAGCGTTTGCCCGCGACTTCGTACACGCGTAAACTCAAAAGTCCTATTTTCCGTTCCCGTGGGAATTCTGGGAATTCCTTCCATTATACAAACAGACACTTATTGAGGAACCTTTATGCCAAGTAACACATCCGTGCACTCAAAGAATAAGATTTTATCATACAAACTAAAACATCATATATTTTCCGTTCCCGTCGGAATTTCGGGAATTCCTTTCATAACACAACCAGTCTTTTTTTGAAGAACTTTTATGCCAAGTATCATATCCGTGCACTCAAGGAATAAGGTTTTTCATACAAACTAAAAACTCCAATGATTCCCGTTTCCGTAAGAATTTCGGGAATTCCTTCCTTAGTGCACCCCTACATCCCCTAAAGTATGTATGTTCCAAATTTCAGCTCTCCACGCCTAGTAGTTACGGCTGTACGTTGTCTGTCAGTCACTCAGTCAGTAACGGAACAGTTTTATATATATTGATTGATTGATTGATTTGAAAGTATTTCACATTTAAGCACTGCTAAGTATAAATTGTTGATCCTTACTTGAGTCATGCATGAGTAACGCGTAAGAAATCCTTCTTAATACCATTGAATAAAAGAAGATTATTTTCAAACGTGAAAACGTAAAACATAATTTTTCTTTTTCTTTTTATCACGACTTTTTCATTTGATGAAAACCAATTATTTAAATGACAACATTTGAAATCTTAAAAAAGTAAGCTAAAGTCCGTGTTTCAAAATTTTTTATTCAATTCCAATCTGTATGTCAACTTAGATAAGTTATTTTATCTCAAAGTTGAAGTGGGTGTTTATTATAATTGTCGCAACCGACGAAGTTATTATACAGAGTGTTCGCTATAAAGGATTCAAGCCATTTCGGCCCGGCCTTGAATAAGAATTGTGCTCCGATTTTAATTATACTATGCAGATGATGTAATTATTTTAATTCTTTGTGAACAGGTGTTGAATATTAAAGTCTAAATTTAGATTCATTGTTTTCTTTAATACTTTGAAGAATTATTATACAGTGAGTTCTTTTTTTTAATTGGCAACTAAAGCGTTACTTAAAACACAAAAGCCAAACAAAGTATGAAAGTAATGTCCGTTTTCTAATTACTTCTTGCTATTAGGCTGTTAACTGGACGGCAGCGACAGCGAGAGCGACAGCGGTGCGGGCAGCGACAGCGAGAGCGACAGCGGTGCGGGCAGCGACGCGACGTGGGGAATCTGGGCCGTTCTCGACACCAACGGGCGTGAGAGCGATTTGTCGCAGTTTCATACAAACTCAATACTGTCACTACCGTCCAGTTTGCAGCCTTTAGAGACCGGAAATTCTGCATCACTAGTATTTTTCCGAGTTGCGATTAGCAATGCTTTATCAAGATAATTTGGTGATTTATGTAAAGACGAATATTCACTAATATATTCAGTATACATTCAAACATAACTCAGTTAATTTACTCATTTTACTAGCACAAGTAATTTATTTACTCATTTATTTTAATAGTCACTCACATTGTGAAGTTTTGTAGTTGTAATAACTAAACTAAACATAATTCAAAAAATATCAGTGCTCAGTATTTTTAATTATTGTTGTGGTTTTTGTCATTTAAAAATGACCAATGTTTTGAAAATTGATAGTAGGTACTCAAAAACTTTACTCAGAACATTATTTTTATTACCGAGTTTTTAAATAGTGATAAACCTCAATATAGTATCTTTCTAAAGGTTACATAATTTAAATAGAATCTGTTAAATAGTATTTGAATTAATCCATTACAAACAATCATAAAATCTTAACTTTACTCTTTATACTACTAGTGCATATTGTAATGATTATAATGCGTTTTCGAAAGAATATTTATCTTCAAACACCCCTAGAATGTATACCTAACATACGACTACAAAGTTAGAACTTAGAACTAAAGCTATACTTAAGCTAGGCTATCGACAGGCCAGAAGCTGGAATCCGATCCCGTTATGCGCAGTTCTGCGCGCGCGCACGCCTTGCTGTTTAATCCGTGCTTTTCAATTACTTATTGCAGTTTGTGTGGAGTATAGGAAGGGCCATGTAACTGGGCTTAGGTCTAGAGAATGCAGTATGGAATTCAACCTAAATTGTATATTTAAGGGCGTTTTTAGACGCGGAAATGATTTTGTTTCGGACATCTTTTGTTTTTTGATGACGACGTTTTTAATCACTTTGTAGACGATGTTTTTCGTCAGATTTTTTGATATATCACACAATATACGTCATTTTACTCGTGATCAATTAATCGTGATAAAATCTATTTATGAATGTTTTGATTTCTTATCATCTGAGCATCGTGCAAATTTATGACAATGTTATGTTATTTTTATTTTTTAATACAGATACAGTTGAATTCGCAGATTTTGGCCGTGTGATTGTTTTGTTGTTATATAAACGATAATTCATCTAATTTAATTAATAAAGCTAAAGAAAATGTGGATCTTAAAAATATCCCAAGATATAATAAAATATTATCTAATAGAAAAAAATCTCACCGAAAGATCTCCTTAGAGATCCCAAATTCTTCAAAATCCTTTATTGAAGTCGTTTTATAGTTTTTGAGAATTTAATATTTATTGTTATTATATGTTATGAGCAATGCTGCTTTTATGGCCTTTATGCAAAGTCAGCTTCACGAACAACTGTCCTAAGTCGTAATAATGAAAAAGCAAAATTTTAGACATAATTAGACATAACTCATTTGCAAATATTCACTCAACAAAGAGGCGGTCAGGTTTCTCTGTACAAACAAAATGTCAATAAACTACATAAAAATACAAGAAAAACTAAAAATCCGTCAGGTCAAAGTACCGTTTGTCTTAACAGTTGTATGTTAATTTTATATTATTTTCCTAATCCTCTGCTAAAATCACGTTGTTATTGTTATTTATCGGAATTCGACGTAACACTAAACCATGTGAACGTGTTAATTAAAAATTGACATATAAAACTACATACGCAAATAATGGCGGAATAAAAATTGGTAACATCAATCTTTTTTCGGCGGCACGGAAATACACACATATTTATACAACATATGGACAAGCGTGGACGAATTGTATGCAGCCTCCAATATAATAAACTCAACGTTCGTAAAAATATTTTTTTGTTGCACTTTTACGTTTTTTATAAGAGTGATAGAACAGTTCATCATTTTTAAATGTTACTTCTATTACCAAGACATAGCATTTAATATTCCAGGATCCCCAAAACATACAAACTTGTTGGGATTGCACATCTTCCAGGATAATTTTTATCCCAATATTCCTATGGGGTAGGTATTTCAAGATACAACAAATTTAAAGTAATTTTATACAGCGTTAATTTTAATTAAAGCATCACATCTTGCAGGTAGCCCCTCCTCATCAATTCCAACAACATTTGTCTACGACTTCTTAAAAATCTTGATAAATAACCCAAAAATTTAAAAACAGAAAAACGTTTTCTGCTAACTCTACATTTTGTAAGAAGTGCCTATTTTATTATGAATTGATATTTTACTACGCAAGGTGCGTGGCATACCTACGCTCAGAATAAACAGAGTTACGCCCCTAAACCGAGGCTATAAATATTTTTGTATGGGAAAACAAAAAATTTAATAACTAAGCTTAAGTATTAAACATTCTGCATTCTTAAATCTCATGTTAAGTGATGATGGTATGAAGATGATGCTCGCTAGTTATCATCAAGTAGTTATCATCTTACACACGTGTACCGGAAAAGTCTCTCAACCTCATACTATTATTATTATAGGTAGCTTTGAATATATTAATTGATGGTAAACACACTTGTCATACCAACTATTGTGTACCATGAGTAATATTTAAAAAAAAACATGTGTTTTGATATTCAAAACACGCCCTATTTTTCAATATTCATGAGCCATGCTACATTGTAACTAAGTTACTGTCAGGTTGCGTTCATAGTATTGCTTAAATAACAACCGCAACGCGAGTTTTGAATAACAAAATACGACCACTTTGGCGATGGGGTAAACCTACCAGCATCTGCCTACGCCTACGTGTCTGGGTGTTTATCTATTTATGTATTTATATTCTAGGTTCCACCTAGTTCGCTACATGGTATCCCATAACACAAGCTATGCTTAATTTGAAGCAATGTGGTTGGTGTGGTAATTTTATTTTTTAATTTATACTTTCCCATAGAAATTCAATGAGGGGTGCTAGCTATCTAGGCGGCTAAATTGGTCTTGCCTCTAGGTGATTTAGACGCCATTGCTTTCCTGAACCCGTCCTTCATCCTATTGTCTTGTATAATTAAGGGATCTTGAGGACAAATAATGTGCATAATAATTTGGCAGTGGTTCGATTCCAGCACGTATGCAGAGAGCGGTATTGCTTGATACTGCCCGAATCGTTGGCCGGTTTCTTTCTCTCTTGCCTTGATACACGACCGACTGTTCTTGTTGTCGGGTCTATTCCGCCGTTGATTATAAGGGCGAATAATAATAAAGCTGAGAAGACAAAACGTCTAAAAAATAATAATAAAACAAATGCAGGTTCAGTACATTTAAATTGTACAAGCGTCCAATCAAGCGTCGTAGTTAAAGTATCTATTCAAACTTAGTTCTTTCTAAACTTTTATTACTAAGGATATCCGCGTATTATTCAAATACTAACAATTAACCTTACAATAAGACAATAAAATAGAATTTCTTATATAATCTATAGCCTACGTTCTACGTTTGATTTATTCTACATCAGCCAACGTCATAAAATACCCATCAATCATCAGCCAACAAACAGGTTGGTTAGCGAACAAGTGACAGAAGTAGTGACATCCGGACCCCAAGTGCCTCGACCCACTTGTTGCCTCGCACCTCTTCCGTTACTCCTATTCATAGACGCATTACATGCTCAACTCTACAATTGACAATCGTTTAAAAAAACAGGTGACAGTCAAAAGTTTTGTTTTTTTACTGAATGGAATCGTGATCATTCCAAATTTGAATCTTTTAATCCAGCATTTCTGCAGTTGTCACAATCGGTCTATGCATCTATGCGTGCGAAAAATATAGGTAAGGGTTTGAATTTTGCGTTATAACTCCGTCCCGTCTGATGGAAACCACTTATTAATTATAAAGCTCGTATTCTGCGAGTTTTCTCAGACTTTTGTATAGATTTTTGATAGTTCTCTATGTAGAGTTGTTGGTAGCCTATACTCGACTCATGATCAACGATTAAGTAAGTTTTTAGGATACGGGTCTAAGATATAGCAAGCTGCGCTAAAAAGATACTAGATCATCATAAAAAGACTGCTGGAACACGTAATCGTTACTCCTATTCATAGACGCATTATATACTCAATTGACAATCGTTTAAAAAAACAGATGACAGTCGATAGCTTTGCTTTTTTTTTAATCGAATGGAATCGTGATCTTTCCAAATTTGAATCTTTTAATCCAGTATCTATGCAGTTGCCACGAACGGTGTATGCGCTAGCAAAAAAGTATTAAGTAGGTACATATTGCTTCTTTGAAAGTGACGATCCTAGGTTTGATATTAGTCTATTTGATATGGTGACCAATGAAGTTACTCATATTTTAAATTTATCTCCAACTTGAACTTTAAATGGTAATGGTTTTATGTAGATTAGTCAAAGAGATTTTCGAGTCATGGTCTAACAGTGCTAAAAAGATACTACATCATCATAAAAAGACTGCTGGGACACGTTATTGTATTCTGCGACCTATTTACGGACAGTAGGTCTGCTTTTGGACACTAACTGACTAATTTATTAATACAGGGTGTACCGCCAACCCAATATAATACCTTCACGGGTGTATTCTGGGACCTACCCATAAGGATTACAGAAAAAATATAAGAAAAAAGAAAAGTATAATACATCAACATCATTAGACAGGCGAGGTCCACTGCAAAACGAAAAAATACTACATTTTTTTCAAATATATCCATGCCTTTGAACTATAGATCAAATGAAGTTATCACACGATTGAAATAAAAGATTACCTAATCGGGCAATCGGCAGTGATTGAGGGAAAGGCATCTTTGAAGCGAACATTCGTCAGTCGTTTGTTACGTTCGCGATGCGACATAGTTTCAAACTGCGACACACTTCACTTTACATAACGACATGTAGTGTTATTTAGCTACATTACACTTTGTGTCAGTTGCATTAGTGCGGGGCTTGATGGGTTAAGCGGCTGCCAATTTCACGATCGAGGGATTTGATTTCTGAGATAAAAACGTTTTTAACCAATCTGTACAGACACTGAAAGGTCGAGTTATAATGTCAAATACAAATAAACGCGATCAAATTCATGTATGAAAAATTGTAAGAAATATGATAATACTAATAATATTTTAAAGTTTTTGCATTTAAAATGCTTAATTATTCTTAAATAAATGAAAAATTTGTTAAATAAAAATCACCCGACCAGGACTCGAACCTGAGACCTCTCGTTTTTTCTCGAATTTACGATAATACTAGCTGTTCAGCGCGGTTTTACCCGCGCCATTTCAAATCGGGATAAAAAGTAGCCTATGTTCTATTCCAGACTGTACACTATCACTATGCCAAATTTCATCCAAATCCGTTTTGCTGTTCTCCCGTGATTGAGGAACAAACATCCATACATCTAAACTTTCACATTTAGAAAATTAGTAAGATTAATATAATACGTGTAAGCTTAGAAGCTCAGTGGGAGAGCACTCGTCCGGCAAACGAGAGGTCCCAGGTTCGAGTCCTGGTCGGGTAATTTTTATTTAACACATTTTTTCATTTATTTAAGAGTAATTAAGCATTTTAAATGCAAAAACCTTAAAATATCACTTGAAACTTTACTTAACAGTCTAGTTTTAGACTAAAATAATTAAAATATTTGGCATGAATTATTAAATTCTCAATATCACCTGATGATATTGTAGATAATATTGTGCGTAGGTCTAAAAAGGAACTGAGTCGTTGTGACAATTGTTAGAACACATTGTTACCTCGTTTAGGGTCAGCCTGAAATAGCTCTATCCCTCCTATATAGCTTAATATGTAACAGGGGAATGACCTAAATAAACCGTGCATTATGATAGCAGATGGCTGAATCTGATCGCTACAACCATTCACATGATACATGCCATCATATAAGAAAGAAAGAAAGAAAAAGTATTTATTTCACAAACACAGAAACTGTTTACAAAGTTGAAATAGAAAAAAAAACTTAAATTCAAACAAAGTATTGAACGTATATATAATAAATAGTAAAAAAGACTTAATAATAAAACTGTGAATGTGAAAACGGCAAACCGCCTCAGCATTATGATTTTTCAGGCAGCGCCTCCGTCCCACTGAGGTGGAAGGGGACATATTATTGGCCGAGGGATCTGCTTTAGTATTACTATTCAAGATCGCTAAAATTTGATAACAATAACAAGTAAAATCAAAAATAACAAAGATATCTAAACCAATATATCTAAGCAACGAAACTTAATATAATACTTAATATATAAAATAGTAAATAAAAATGTATATTGATATTAAAAACTCATATGCATATTATATTTGATTACGTAGTCTAACGCGGTGCGTTTCAGTACTATTGTAAGTAGGTACAGCCAGATCTCTATATGGAGACATCCTCCAATCTCTCCATATAGGTATGAATCCATCGTCACTGACCATAATGTAACATTTAGGTTTAAAAATTTAGCAGAATCTTTGCATTTTTGGTACTTACTTGGTCGATGACCGCAAATGTACCTCAAGGGTACTGTGTAAGTAGCCCTGGGCACCGTACAGATATCTACAGTACCTAATTCAACTCGGCCGCATCTTTGAAATAAATACCTAAAGCGCTGCGGTCCGTTCACATGTGATTGGGCTGCCCGCGTTCAGCATTTAAATTACATTTGCCTAATTTGTGTTTATTTCCATTTAGTTTTTTATACAAACAAATAAAATACTTTGTAAATTGTTCAACAAAAATACGTTTTTTGTCAAAAAACCATGTTTACGTTTGAATAACAAATCGGTCTTATAAATCAGCGACCGGAAAATACTTACGCCTCGACTGAGACTTACGAAAAGATGTATTAATAAATTTTAAAGTATAAACAATCCGCATATTAACTTAAAGCTCAATCAACAGTTGTCTGACACTCGTGACTGGCCACATGCCAAGATCGAGCCACGTAGGTATAGCTCGCGTTTCGTCCGTTTGCATGAAGTTGAATTACTGTAGATATCTGTACCGTGCCCTGGGCTCGTTTCCCAGGCCAATATGGGAACGTTTCTTCATACTTTACTAAACTGGCTTAGATTTTTATGCATACCCCGTATTCCGCTGTGTGGAGGAGCTTACATGAGTTAACTCTTGCTCCACATAGTCAATGTGTAAGATCGTTAATTTATAATCTATACTTAATATATAAAGCTGAAGAGTTTGTTTTTTTTTTGTTTGTTTGAACGCGCTAATCTCAGAAACTTAAAGTTAGATTTGAAAAATTCTTTTTGCGTTTGATAGCCCAACTCTTGAAGAAGGTTATATAGGCTATATTTTATCCCGAAATTCCCACGGGATCAAAAGTTACGCGGGTAAAACCGCGCGCGGTGGCTAGTGTTTAATACTTTTCAAATGATATTTGTTTATGATATGTCGATGTGTAACAAAATCGAATAATTAACTAGGTATTTGAATAATTTGTCGGTTAATGTGTGGGCTGATATGGCAGGCATGCAGCGGTCGTTGTAAACCCATTTGTAGAATATTGACCTCGGAAACTGCGATAAATTAATAAATCGTATATGGAGTTATTACTCTGAGCTCTTGTTTAGAATAAATCATTATCACTGCTTTTATTGGGTACAAGGTGCACTATTATACAAATGACTATAAGAATTAAGGTTTCAAGTCTGCAGTGCGAGCACAGAACTTTATCGACTCGTATTGTTACGAATGTTCGTACCTATAGTATGGAGACTGTTTGTTAGCAATAATTGAAATCTATCCATTGCCGCACGGCCAGCTTAAATAAATGTGGGCCTTGTTAATTTTGAATGTTTGTAAACTAACTGTTAAATAAAAAAATACAATGCTACTAAAAACTTGCGACCGACTCCATACTATACGAACATTCGTTAACATTCGATTCGTTAAAGTTCTGTGCTCGCACCATGTTGGGGATAGGCGTGTCAGAAAAAGAATCTGTTTCGAATGATATGATTTTTATTACTTGTACCGCTGAGTAGCCTATTAGTTGACCACCCTACGTGGATAGATTACCACTAAATTGCATCGTAATTATCGGACGTTCCTTCTGGATCTAGCCCAAATGAAGCTTCTAGAACTTTAAGAACGCGAAGACGAATAGATAAACCTAAGAAAAAAACTACTAAAAGTAAATAAATAAAATTCCCAGACAATCACATCAACTACATGGCCCCAAAGTAAGCATAGCTTGTTAAATGAAAAAATGTGATAAATAAAAATCACCCGACACGAACCTGGGACCTCTCGTTTGTCGGACGAGTGATCTTCCAGTGAGCTACCGGGGCCTGGCGGTACGCCTCGAAATAACTTACCATTTTTTTTTTGTTTTTATGTTATTTTGCTAAAGTAGCTCCATCTAATGGTATAGCTTTGCAGCTAAGACCACCCGAGACCAATTTCTTTACAGAAATTGTGAATCCCAGTTAAAGTGAAGCATTGCAATGTTTAATAATGTTTTTAAGTTTTTGCAATTAAAATGCTCAACTATTCTTAAATGTTATTTAATTTAGCATTTAAGAATAATTGAGCATTTGAAATGCAAAAAATTAAAAACATTATTAAGCACAGCTTGTGTTATGGGATACCATGTAGGGAACCTAGAATATAAATGCATAAATAGATAAACTCATAGACACGGAACATTTTTTTTTCTTGTTCCGCGCGGGAATTGAACCCACAACCTCTGGCGTCTGAGGCAGACAGGTTTACCCCTTCCCCAAAGTGGTCGCCTATTCTATAACTAAGTTGTCTTGCTAATTTCGCGACTACAAAGTCGTCAGTCTAGCATTTTCGTGCGTTGGTTGTTGCACCGTCAAGAAGCAAGAAAATAATATTCTTAATAATCTAATAATCAACAAATACAGAGCATTACAAAAACAAACTTCACATCAAAACTTTGACTGAAGTAGAAGGTCCTCAAGGCAAACGATCTCCGAATTAATAAATATTTAAAAAAAAACATAAAGTACTCAATCGATTTCGTATCCTCTACCATATGAAACAAGAATCATCAAAATCGGTTCACCCAGTCAAAAGTTATGAGGTAACAAACATAAAAAAATGTACAGACGAATTGAGTACCTCCTTCTTTTTTGACGTCGGTTGAAAATGTTATTAATAAACTTCGAAAAGCAGCCACTGTATATCTCTATAACACAAATTTTCTAATATATGTAAAATTCAAAGGTTGCCTATAACAAAAAACGTTGTATAAAATAATACATCAAAATATATTAAAAACACAGGTGAAACCACAGGAAACAGTAAATCTTTTACGAATGAGAAACGATTAGATAATGTTTTGGCGTTAAGATAATAACTTAAGGTCAACCAACTCCCATTAATTATCACTTTAGTTAGCTAATGATCTTTGTAAACAATGATTTTATTTAACTAACACCAAGCTGTTATTTTTTCCTGTGAAGACATCGCATTCAATGATTTCCAACAAAAACGTAAATAAATAAACGAAGCTTCGAGTATCTATCAGCAAAAAGTTGGAAAACACTTTTTTTACGTTTTTATACATATTTACAAACTTATTTAACCTTGACGATAAATTTATTAGAAAAAACTTTTTTACCGGATTCAATTCATATATTTTTTTTTATTTTAACTCAATGCTACGTTTTGATATAGGCCTGTATTTTTATTTCAGACACAACGTTCTAAAATATTCTTTGATGTAATCCATAGCCTCTGGAGCCAAGGGCTCATTAGGGCTACTTGATTGAATGTACTCCCACTCGCAGAAAATTAATTACCCTAAAATAAATATATACATACATATATAACGTCACGCCTGTATCCCTAATGGGGTAGGCAGAACACCAGAGGCTATAAAACCATCTGATGTCACGTTTGACAAATTTGGGGGTATTAAAATGATGGAGAGAGACTTGCAGTGATAGGGGGTCAGCCTATCGCCCACAAAAACGTCAGTAAAACCTCCGTCCCTTAACTGACTTTAGCTGGCACATTCTATGTTTTTCTTTCACTCCCAGTCCAGCACATATATATACATACTAGCTGACCCGGCAAACGTTATTTTTCCAAATAAATAAAAAAAAAATAGATGTTGGCCGATTCTCATAGATACCGGATAAGCACAAAAAATTTCATCAAAATCGGTCAAGCCGTTTCCGAGGAGTATGGCAACAAAACCTGTCACACGAGAATTTTATAAATATTAGACTAGCTGACCCGGCAAACGTTGTTTTGCCATATGAATAAAAAAAAATAGATGTTGGCGATTCTCATAGATACCGGATAAGCACAAAAAATTTTCATCAAAATCGGTCAAGCCGTTTCGGAGGAGTATGGCAACGAAAACTGTGACACGAGAATTTTATATATTAGATATACTATGTAGCGAAATATAAACTAGATGAATCAACCATATTATTATGTTTTCAATTATATTTCAATTCCAAATATACAAACAAAGGCAGGAAAACCACATCATTATTGCTCATTACCTCCTACCTACTTACATTATTTAGGTTTGTTTCAGTTTAACTACACCTACATTGTCACCGAAGATAACCCAAACTGCGGTCAGTTGTTATGCCGGGTCAGAGTTATGCCTGTTGACAGTAGCAATAACAGTGACCTAAATTAAATAGGTACTCCAACAATTTGTGCAAAAACTTGCCTCTATAACCGAAAGTTATGCTCTGTGTTTAAGTGTGTATTAAGTGTGCTTGTCTGGTCGTCAAACGACTTTATTACCTACTGGATAGAAGATGATTTCTTATCACAAATTAAGTAATTGACTTGCTCTGTCCTGTTTTGGTCAAGTATTCGCGTCGTAGAAGTCTTGTAGGTATTCAAGGCCCATGCGAGAATGTTTACTAAAAAAATATTTTTAAACTGTTTCTACTGAGGTAGCTTGTTTAAGGACCAGGCTAAAGGTTTGTTTCGTAAAATCATTTTTAAACTAGCTTTGGTCTGTAAGTGTATATTAAGACAACTCCTCCCTTGCATCCAAACTTTTGTTTTAGACATATTAAAGGCCTATATTTATAGTTGATGTATGAGTTTAAGTAGTTTTTAGAGATTATTTTCTCCTTTTTTAACTTAAAATGTATTAAACTTTGGAAAACATTGAAAACTTTTTAAATTTTGACAAGTATAATAAGACGAACGCTATGGCGTTGGGGTAAACCTATCTGCCTCAGACGCCAGTGGTTGCGGGTACGATCCCCGCACGGAACCAGAAAAAGAAAAATGTTCCGTGTCTGGGTGTTTATCTATTTATGTATTTATATTCTAGGTTCCGCCGTAGTTCGCTACATGGTATCCCATAACACAAACTATGCTTACTTTGGGGCCATGTAGTTGGTGTGATTGTCTGGGGATTTTATTATTTATTTATTTTAAACAAATGAAGGCTCTACATTACTTTCCCTTTGCAACATCCTCCTTATCAAACAATTATAAGCTGCGATATTTCAAAGAGCTTATGACCGTTCATTACTATACAATTATATTAAGTTAATAAAGACGTAAAATTGAAATGCAACGTGGCTCCGATGAGACCTAGTTCAGTATGCCGCTCACGTTCATCGAAGACAATGGACGTTGAATATTCTCCGTTTAATATGACAGCACGACGGCTTTATGCTCTGCAACTACTTCATCAGGGTCTTTACGTTTTAAAATTATATTAACAAGAGCTTTACAAACCTATATGAGTTTATGTTCTGTATGGATACCTAAGTATAAAAAGATTTATTAAGATAAAATCTATACTAATATATAAAGTTGAAGAGTTTGTTTTTTTGTTTGTTTGTTTGAACGCGCTTATCTCAGAAACTGAAAGTGGGATTTGAAAAATTCTTTTTGCACTTGAGACCCCAACTTTTGAGGAAGACTATATTTTATCTCGAAATTCCCACGGGATCAAAAGTTGCGCGGGTAAAACCGCGCGCGGAGGCTAGTAAAAAATAAAATCCCAAAATACCCAGACAATCACACCAACTACATGGCCTCAAAGTAAGCTAAACTTGTGTTATGGGATACCATGCAGTGAACAAGGGAATATAAATAAACCTAGAATAGAAATAGATATTTAGAGAAACGCCCAGACCCGGAACATTTTTTTTTGTTGTTACGTGCTGGAATCGAACTCGCAACCTCTGGCGTCTGAGGCTGATAGGTTTACCCCATCGCCAAAGTGATCGTCGAAATATATGTATTAAGGTAATTGTATATATTTGGGGGCATCGGAAATTGGGACGTCTATCATTACATTAAATCACAAGTTTCAATTTAGGCACCCACCTAATTAAATTTATTTCTACTTTCGTATGATTATACTTAACACAATTACCAAGTCTGTAGATACCAAAACTTTGAGATGATGTGTTAAATATAAATATTTGACTTAAGTTTTCGCGATTCATACTATTAAATAAAACACTTTTTAACCGGATTTATCGCGTATATTTACATTTTTAAATTTTGACTCGACGTTTCGGTGTCTTTTCAGACCCCGTGGTCACGAGCGACTGGTCAGCAGGTAAATATACGCGATAAATCCGGTTAAAAAGTGTTTTATTTATAAATATTTGGCTAAAAAAGTATTACATTTATTTGAATATTAACTTATGTAGTTTATCCTTACATTTTCAACCTACTTCCAAAAAGGAGGAGGTTCTCAATTCATCTGTATGTTTTTTTTGTGTCTTTATTACACGATATTTCGGACAATTATGATTCGATTTTTAAAATTCTTGTTTCCTATGATAGAGGATACTTCATAGTTGCTGCCATATAAATTGATACCGTTGGAATCGGTTGAATAAATCATAAAAATTTCAATTTTTGAAAAATATGTGTGATTTCGGAGAATGTTTACGTGGATGACATTATAACTCAGCCCAAGTTTTGACGTGAAGTCAGTTTTTTTAATTCTCTGCATTCGTTGATTATTAGTAGTTATGTCTATGATTTTTACATAATTGTTTCTATAAGCTTGCTTAAATTAAGTTCACGCTATGAACCACCGATACCAATGTCGAGTCTGCTTTCAAATATTTAAGGAGTGAAACTAATCTAACTAATTATATACTTATGTAATACTTAGTATAAGTCTACGTAGGTTACACAGTCCTGCTTATTTTTGCCGACAAACAGCTTTTCTTTTCCGGATATAAGGCAATACAGGAATTGTAACTACTTATAACAGGTGTTAACATTACTATGTCTTAGAGTTGATAAGAACGATTTAATATCTGGTAACTCAAATGCACATTGCATACCACAGTACCTAATTAAGTTTCAAATCAAACACTTTCGCACATATCAAAAGCAATAACGAGTTACTTCAAAAACCAAAGTATTCTCAACTGTATCTCTGAAGCAGTTACGGCGGTTTTCAGAAGTTGCCTTTGATTTAAGAAAATGTATTTTTATCGGCAGTAAAGTTATCATTGAGTTTGAATGTTTGCCAAAATGTTGAGCATCTGGTCAGTCTCAATGGAAAACTCCGACAAAATCTGGTATAATTGTTTCTGCTTTCATTATTTAGTGTTGCAGTGTTATTAATAGATTCGAAGAATCGTTGAACTTATACCAGATTAATCCAGTCAACTTATACATTGCTCAAGACAAGACTTTGTATTAGAGGGAAACATTAAAAGATACAAGTTTACAGATAACACATCATCACAAATTTTCACAAGTGATTCGATATGTCAGTAACTTTTTAGAATCAATTAATGCAGTGTATCGAGATATCTTGGACAATATTAAAGTTGATGAAAAGCAAAATCGTGATCTTATATTTAACTACACCGTGTTAAACAAAAGATGGCGTAGAATATCAGAACAGGGCGAAAATCAACGCACTTCCTGCATTTAAACCTTCAAATCACTTCTAAGTAAAGCTTCATCTCAGTACATTGTATCCTCATCTAACATTGATACTGAAAGTTATTCTACCGACAAGATCGAAAAAGAACTTCATGAAGTATCGATTATAGTTTAAATTACGTTCTCTTCTTCTCTTTTACTTACGATTCATATTTCTCAGACATTTATTTAGCTATCGATATCTCATTCACGCAAAGCGCTTATGGAACTTATTCTAAAAAAAACTAAATCTATAATTAAAATACATAAAAAATGGAGTAACTAGAAAGTACGTGGTGAGAAATTATTTTGATACAATCTCGAAAATTCCCAATAAATTTCTTAATAAAAATACAAGGAATAAAAACTCTATGAAGATTTCGATTTAATGTTGTTAGGAAAACAAAATCGTTAAAAAATAATTTAAGAATGATAAAAATAGTTTGTTGCTGACGTAAGTAGGTACCTATAAGAAATCACAAACAGATTATATATATTAATAAGTTATTTTGATAAATTATAATAGCCCTAAACGCGAATTAGCAAGCGCGTCATAATCAAGTTTTTTTATAAAAAAATATTTACACGTCCTTGAATATTTTTTGCCTAATTTTCACGTTATTATTAAAAAAACGAGTTTTGTATTTAAAAGATAAACGAAGGTACATTTATTTTATGTGCTATAAAAATCGATAACGTCAATAATTAATTATGGAATATTTGGTATTTTTTTCTTGTAAACAAATCTACTTAAGGGCTTAAAAGGTCAGCCCATTTTTTCCTGATATTTTTGGTGGTTGCCTGATGATAAATAAATGTCATTGAATGGTGTCAATGATGAAGAGAAGCACGAGCTCGAGGTCTAAATAACGTGACATATCATTCTCGGAGTCTCCTACATTTTGCATATTTTTTTCATCTGCAGTGCGAGCACAGAACTTTATCGATTTTTTTCACGAAAGTTCGTATAGTATGGAGTAGGTTTGTAAGCAACAATTGAAAACTAGCCACTGCCTCAGGACGAGTTTAAATAAACAGGTGCTTTGCTAATTTAAAATGTTTATGAACATGTTGTATTGTTAATTAAATGTACAATAGATGAATTAAAATTTGCAACCGAATCGATACTATACGAACTTTGTAAACATACGAGGCGACAAAGTTCTGTGCTCGCACTTGTATTGTGATCACCAAAAAGGTCCTATCACTGAAAAGGTGTTATTTTGATTATTTATTTCTTGTGACATTTTTTATCTATGGTAAAACATACGCGAAAAAAAGCGGAATGAAGTTATTAAGTTTATGAAAGACTAGCCACCGCGCGCGGTTTTACCCGCGTAACTTTTGATTCCGTGGGAATTTTGGGATAAAATATAGCCTATAACCTTTCTCAAGAGTTGGGCTATCAAATGCAAAAAGAATTTTTCAAATCCCACTTGTAGTTTCTGAGATTAGCGCGTTCAAACAAACAAACAAACTCTTCAGCTTTATATATTAGTATAGATTAAGTCAAACCACTAATTATGTGGCAAAATCGTAATTATAAAGGCAATATTTTAATAGACTGATGGTGTCATCAATTACATAATTGTATAAACAATCGTGCTGGTCTATCGGCAAAATAAACATTCGTACGTGTTCATATTAAAATTCTTATTTTGTAAATAAATCAAAGTATTCAATTATATTCAAATAGGAAGGTAAATTATCATCTGTGTATCATTTGCAAAAAACATAAAATTAAAATAAAACAATAATAATATAACATTCACGCCGCACTAGCTAGCTTAAATCAAGTTTCACTTAGTAGCAACATAATGTTATGTTATAACTACATTATAAAATATTGGAAAAAATAATACAAAATCTATAGTAAAGCTGTATGTTTTTAGCTCTTTTCTGAACCGAAAAGACCGATTTGGAATAATATTATCTATTCGTGAGGAAGGTTATAATTACACTTTGACAACAAATTCTAATGGAGCAGAAGCAACCGAAGTAAAACTCGCGAAGCTGCTAGTAAACAGTGAATGGCAAAATAATGTCGTAAAACTCGTTGCAAGTAAAAATTACAATATCCTTCAAGTATAATCAAAGTTCAAAACAGTAGCATAACCACTTTTTGCGCTTAAATCAATAATGATATTTACATCGACCATCAAACTTACTTACAATCAAACATAACTCAGCTTAATGGACAGGTATTCAAAATTTTAAAAACAGTTATTTCCACATAAACCCATTAACAATACTTGAAATATTCTATTCAAATAAATAAATTTCACCCACTCTTAATCAAAAAAAAGTCATTAAAACCGCACGATCTGCAAAAAGATACACGCGCTCCAAAAACCTAGCTGAAACCTCAACAATTACCTCATTGTCAACATAAGATAAAACCGACGCTACCTTATAAAACAATATTATACAATCGCCAAGTAAGCAGGTTGACCAGAAAAAGGTCGCATTAAATTGATTCGGTTGCATTTCGTAATCGATAGATGGCGTGCTAAGTCGGCCAATAGAAAGTCTCGCAACGAGGCCACGTGGTCGGCGCGGGCGCAGTCATTTACGACTGTTACAGAAACCGTTGGAGCGTAAACTGCACGTGAAAATCTACAAAATATTGATCATGGTAATTAAAAAAAACAACAAGGTTTTTCTTTGATATCAAGGCTTAAAGTACAAGTCGAATAATACAAACAAAAAGTGATTAAAAAAGAGGCCTTAGAGTAGAGATTTCCTCAATAAATTTAAATACGGTTTGAAACCATTATTAAATTATTTAAATAATTACTTATTATGAGTGTAGTTTAACAATTTTCAAATTTTAATTAATGTACTACGAAAAACAGTACTTTACACATTCCACAGAATTTCAAGTGTTAATATAATAGTTGAATAATCAACGAATGCAGAGCATTAAAAAAACCGACTTCACGTCAAAACTTTGGCTGAGTTATGATGTCATCCACGTAAACATACTCCGAACTCATACATATTTTTTCAAAACTTTAAAATTTTCAATGAAGCGCACAATTGATTTCGATGAAATTTATATGGGACCAATTATGAAGTATCCTCTATCATATGAAACAAGAATTTTCAAAATCGATCCATAATTGTGCGAAATATCGTGTAACAAAGACAAAAAAAAACATACAGACGAATTGAGACCTCCTCTTTTTTTGGAAGTCGTTTGAATAGGTATTTATATTTTTTACATTACATTAGAAAATCACGATGAGTTTAAAAAACTGCCATTCAAATCTATCACAGAAATGCAATTTACGATCTAGGCGATTACTACGTTTAAAACTCTATAATATTTTAAGCTACGTCTGCCCCAAATCGAACCCATCGGTTGTAAGACAGTAAGAGACAATAAAAAGAGAGCCTTTGGCTAAACAACAATTAAGTAACAATTATTAATATAGTAAAACTAAACTTGGTGGTTCCTGTATTTTAGGCAACAAAGTATTTACTATTAAATCTAAAAATCAAATTTTAAAACACACGCACGACGGTTTTGTTCACAAAAAACGCAATTAGTAAAACGATTGCTTAATAAAATTAATCACTCATATGAATTGTTAACGTGACGAGAATTTCAAACTTTCCAGTATTTCTCAAGTACTTTCAGTATTTTTGAATAAAACATGAAATAAACGATTCTTTTGCCGTTAATATTGATTTTTACTACATTCCTAAGGTTACTAATTAGAATCTCTGCCCTATGTGTGAGTCATAACTAAAAGCATCATAATTTAAATGTTTTTAGAAAGAATAATTAAATAACAAACAGTAGATCTGTTTCGGGACACAAAATGTTTTTTTTTATACAATCTCGTTGAATTTGTTAAATACAGTCTTAATTTTCACGGAATTTAGCAGAATAGTAAAAAAGTGCCAAAGTAAACTAAAGCCAACAGTTCAGTCTATGTTCGAAATGGCCTTTTTAATCATAGCCACCGATGAGCTCTATCCTCATAAGGACAATATCATCAAATCTATAAAGAACTAATAAATTTCCCTTACATTAAGGTAATAGCTGTTTACCAAGTTTCGTAACAACTTAACAAGAAGACATATATTATGTTTCCAATTGCCTACAATTCTCTTTTATCTGCGACAATCACATCAACATCCACTTATTCTATTTTGAGCTACCTTATAGCGTGTTTGCTTTCAACTCTCTAGAATCATCCATTGCAGATGTATAAGTAGGAATTATGGCACGAAATTATCTGTGGCATTTGTCCTTGAGTGCATTACATTGTCAAGTGCGCACAGTTTTACAAAAGAACGTTGTTGTGTAGCTTTCCATGTATTGAAATAACATGTAATGTTCCCGCTTGTCGTGACTCCAATTGCTGTGTTTTATATTAAGCGATTGTTTTCGTTTGAACATTATGATGATAGTTAATAGGTTGGATGAGATTTGATTCAATATGAAGTTTATTTATTTAATAGCTCTTGCGGATTTTAGGTTATAAATAACGCGTGGAAATTTTGGGATGAAAATGCTGAACTGAGGCGTTCCAGCCTGAAAAATATACAAACAGTAATGTATTCACTCGATTAACTATCACGTTTATAGTAAAAATACGAACTACTTTCAAGAACATAAGCAATAAAATGTGTTTTATATTGTCAATGCTTATCGCTAGTACGTAGTAAATTGAATTTAATAGTAAAGCATTTATTATATAAAGAAATATCTTAGAAGTTATGAAAATATGACGTAAATTATTTTTCAACACACTTGCTCGTAAAGTAAGCCTTATTCTATTGAATTTAGAACTATAAACTGGGCTATAAGTCACGCGTGCATAATATATTATGCCCTAGTGCATAATATAATGAATCCTACAAAGTTGAATTGTACCTTTGTGCAAATTAAATGCGAGTAAACAGAGCATATTTTATTGATCCGGGTTATACATTAATTTTTTTCAGAAACAACAAAGAGGTTTTATACCACTTCAAATCCATATACATTTTTAAATGTTTACGCCTTATATTAGTTAAACAAAATTGTATATCAAACAAATTATTCACAATTTACAATAATTTGTTACAAAATATTAAAATATTTGGATTTACCACTCCAAATTAAATATTTTCATGTAAAATAGGCTGTATATGCTATACAGCCATTGACACATTTGGCGGAAAAAAAAAACCTACGCGCATGCGCGAAGTTCGGCGCCATTTTTCAATCACAATTCACAGCTTTGTTATCAAGTGTGTTTGTTATTTTATGACCACGTATGTCTGTCTTTTACTCACAAGTGTGTTGAAAAACGTCGTATATAACTCGTGAGCGTTGCTAATTACAGTCTCGGCTCATTATTAAGCCCTCGCCTGCGGCTCGGGCTCAAATCGCAGCCTCGACTGTAATTAGCAACTTCGCTCACATGTTACATAATATACTATAAACTGCGAAGAAATTTTATGTCCAGTTTTGAATTCATATGAGTGATTATTTTTATTAAGCAATAGTTTTACTAATTGCATTTTTTGTGAATAAAAACTTCGTGCGTGTGTTTAAAAAATTTCGACTTTTAGATTTAATAGTAAATAGTTTGTTGCCTTAAATACAGGAACCACCAAGTTTAGTTTTACTATATTAATTATTGTTACTTAATTGTTGTTTAGCCAAAGGCTCTTTTTTACTGTCACTTACTATCTTCTAAGTAAGGTTATAAAAAAGCATCATATTTAAGTGATTTCGATTTTAATTTTAAAACATCTATACATATAAATTATATGCAAATAAGGATATTTTAATCATCCTATGAATAAAAAAATTAAAATTTAATATAGGAAATTCACGGGTGTACAGCTCCATATTTACTGAAATAAGGTGTTTCAAAAGATATCAACTCTCATGTAACTAGTGACTAAAGCGAGTTATTTGCCATTGCCTAATTGCCGTGACCTTTTAATTCAGTTAAAGTTGGTGCGACTACAATTTGCGACTAATTGCCTGCTTAAATAGCTGAAGTGAGGTGAATCATTTCTCTGCAAGAGCAGATTATTTGATGTTCTGTTGCACTTGATACTAATTTAAGAATAGAATTTTGCTTTTGATGTTCTTTGATTTTCGCTTTATATTCAAATTGACTGAACTATAAATCAACATCTTATATGTATAATTGAACTTCTATCTAATAATATTGTGTTATGTTATCGAAATATGTAGTTTTAATTAGATTTATCGCGTATAGTATTATGTATATGATGTGCAACTTTTACCACTTTTAATCAGAAGTCAAACACCTCAGTACGCAGACACCAAAATGTCGAGTTAAAATGTACAAATAAATATACGTCTCACGCAATAAATCCGGATTAAAAGTTTTTCTCTAAAATTTCTCTAAAAACCCCAATTACAACCCTCAAAAATCATTTTTTTTGGTAAAAGACATACATACCCCTTTGGGATGGTTCAGCTATTGGCCACGGTTAAGTAAATCTAAAACCAGCGACCACACAGCCTAAGGCTTAGGCTGTGTGGTCGCTGTCTAAAACACTACGATCTTTTGTGTGATGTTATGTGTTCCTGGTAATATCAATGTATTTTTCGTACTATGTAACTTTCGGTTAAGTTTAATCAGTAAATAATTGATATTTATTTTATTTTTACTCTTCATGTAAGTATGATCCCAAACTATCAGGTCCTCGAATTTCGAAAGTGACCCACCCACACAGTAATCGCCATTCTACGTGCAAAGCGAAGGATGAGGCAGGGAGGTCTCTGGAACGAGAGGCTCTATATAGCAGGATAAGCCTTAAGTCGATAATAATCATTGTGTTTATTGTTACTTATGCTCATGGGCATAATGACTTCGTAGCATCAGATGGCTCTAAAATATAGTTTTCGGCTATTGCAAAAAGCAAAAATTCTAAGAATTGCAATAGGCAAGACACATAACTCAAAGGACATAATCCCCGATGGACCAACCTATTCTCCCTTTTCGTTCAGCCGAGCTAGCATGCGACCGCCGATAAAGACTCAAATCGACAAAATAAATCTTATTTTGTCCTATCATGTTAGCTTACATGCGCACCAAAATATGTAGATAGATTTACTTGTTTCGATAGGTACCATGATTAAGTCCACAGAAACAAAGCTGCAATACTCTTAAAAAAAGAAATACATACTCTGAGTGCCATATTTTTTTCTTTTTCAAAGCCTTTTCAAAGTAAATCCTTTCTAGCTCTTTTATTATATCTAGAGTTAGGAGACACATAGATCATAGTTCTTTTGACCATTAGTCACCATTTCTTAAACCAAAAAATACCTAAAGAGACATTAAATCTGAGCGACACACATTTCCAGATAAAACATAAAAATTCTGGTGATTCAATAACTCCGCTTATTATCTCCTTTCATGCTTTTCTAGATTCCCTCACGCATTCAAACTGGCTTAATAACTCATTAGCAAATACTTCCAACGGTATTCCATTTCGTGATCAAATACTGGTAGAATGTTACCCACATATCAGTTATTTGTAAACAGCTTGTTATGGCGTTGACTCGTTTTGTTTTATCCTAGTTGTAGTATGTGAAAGTTTATTACACAATCCTGCATTTTCTTATCCTCAGGATAGTTATCTTCTATAGGGAATCCTAGGTTTATGTGGCTTTGGGAATTCATTACGGTAAAGTCCATATATTTTATGTAATGTCAGTTGGAGTTTGAGTAGTACCAATATAACCTCGGAAATCACAATAAAATGTCCTTTAACCTTTTTAAAGAGCTGGGCTATTAAATGCAAGAATTTTTTTTTATCTGAAAGATTCTGAAATTAGCCCATTCACTTTCCATAAACAATAATTATACCTATCATACATTCTGGCCACATTACAAGTTATACATTTATCAGAATTAAACCTATTGTTTATTTTATATAACGACACGAGAGGTCTCTTTATAAAATCATTCTGCTGCTGGTGTTAACTCTAAGAGTTTTTTGATATTCTTCTTGACTAAAATCAAAATCAATACATACATACATAACTTCACGCCTATATGCCTTATGAGGTAGGCAGAACACCAGAGGTTATAAAACCATCTGAAGTCACGTTTGACAAATTTGGAGGCATTGGTGGAGAGAGACTATTGCAATGATATCATCCACAAAAAAAACCTCCAAAAAAACCTCTATCCCTTAACTGACTATTACAGTATGCCCGCGAAGAGAAGCAGCTGGTACATTCAGTGTTTTTCTTTCGCTCCCAGAATGGTAGTCCAGCATGGAAGATAATCAATAATCCTTTGTTTTTAAAGTTTGATTGTCTTGCTATCAAAAAAAAAACAAAGCAAATCTTCCACTTGAGCATAGCTCGTCCTTACAAAGCTTAGATAGGTGACATACTTCACATTTCGCTAAGTCCAACATTCTTATTCAAAAAGGTTCTATTGGCATAGCTGTTTTCCGCAACCGAGGTTCATATATATACCTACTCTACTGTCACCGTATGTAGGATACATACAAACAGTCGATGCCAGATCGAATAGCGTATTTGCATTGCTATGCTAAATGTATTCTTATTACTTAGGTACAAGTGCTGTTTTAAGAAGTTTGAGTTTGCATTGAGAAAACTGGTGCAGTTTTATGGATTTGCAAGTTTTTATTGTTTGGAGAGGAACTGTTATGAGAGTAGGGTTGCCAACCATACTGTTTTTAACAGTATTATACTGTTTACTGTTGAAAAATACAAAATACTGTTTTCAGCATAAAAAGTTAAACACTTTATATGCAATACTTTAATTAATAATCTGTGCAAGACAGAGACTGCATATCGGTATAAAATTTTAAATAGTACTAGTAAAATTTCAGTACCCTTATTAGTGTACTGCTTTATCAAACACAATAACTGTACAAGTTATTAAAATCTAAATTTATTAAATCAGTACCCAAATAATGTATACCGGATTCATTGCTGTAGATGTTTTTAGTACAGTAATATATTAACCGATTTAATTTCGGTACCGAAATGTATAGGTCAGCATAGGTACTTACGTTACATAGGCTTCAACTAAACTATCGAACATTCTACAGTTATTTAAAAATAAAATTTTAATATCAATATTAATATTAATACCGGAAAATATCAGTTAACTGAAAAAAAATCAGTTATGCTACAATAATAAAAAAGGTACACGAATTATTTCAGTATGAATTCCTGTACTGTTATTTTTAAATACAACTAATTTAACGGTATGACGTCGTACAGAAAAAAAATGTACAGAAATTCATACCGGTATGCAGTCCTTGGCAAGAAGTGAAAATATGTGTTTATAACATTAAATAAATTGAATACGTACTGTTTATTTTTCCAATATACTGTTTGAAATTCTTTTTAAACTCAAATATACTTTATTTCTAGAAAAAAAACAGTTGGCAACCCTATATGAGAGGATACTAATGTATATAATATGAAATTAAGATCGCTTATTGGTGGGATATATTTGGGGACAGAAATTATTAGTAAGTTTAAAATATGATTTTTATAGCCTATTTCCAATGTCTTCATTGTAGAAATCAACAAATAGGCGTCACTGCATGTATTTTTTCAAAAATTGAGGCTGTTTCCTGGGTATTATGTTCTTATTTTCATCTTCATCATCACAGACCATCAGGCAACATGACATTGTTATTATTGATTTGGAAATAACAACCTAAGCAACCTAACAACCTAAGTAACGGTAGTCAACAACAAAACAAGTATACAAAAAACTAGTAAAAATATTAAGGTTTGCGTCTCAATTTTATAATCAGTTTCACAATTTAAGAAAACAATCTCACTCTTCATCTTAAACGATCACAATATGCAAATTCATCCTAGACTTAAATACATAAATACGAACATATCAAAATAAACAAATTCAGGCCGTGTTCGCACCGGCTACCAACTCGAGCGCAGCGATCCGTGTCGATTACAAAACTCAACCAGCGAAGGACGTGCGCGTACGCATCGCAGTCGAAACGCTGAGCTTGCAACATCAGCGCTTAGTTCCGATGAGAGGCTGCGATAAAACTGAGAAGATTTAGCTAATACTTATTTAAAAACGCTCTTAATTATTTTCTTTGGCCGCGGCTTAAAACAGCTCCACTACTCCTGGATAGGCATGTGGTAAAAGGCGACTATAATCCTTTAATCCGATCACCTTTCATATACAAAGTGTTCTTTTTGATATCCCATAACTATGAGGTTTTGTTCCTTACTAAAAAATAATACATTTTGACAAAGAACATGTGGTTCAAAAGTGCATACTTAACAAGTAATATATAAAACTCTTCCGTTACTGACTGAGTGACTGACAGACAACGCACAGCCAAAACTACTGGCCGTAGAGGGCTCAAATTTGGAACATACAATTCTTAGAGGTTGTGGGGGAGCACTAAGGTAGGACTTCCCGAAATTCCCACGGGAATGGGAATTATTGGACTTTTTAGTTTGTATAAAAATTCGTATTCCTTGAGTTCGCGGATATGATACTTGGCATAAAGATTCATCAAACAATGAATGGTTGTGTTATGGAAGGAATTCCCGAAATTCCCACGGAAATGGGAAATATATGATGTTTTAGTTTGTATGAAAAATCTTATTCGTTCACGCCTGTCTCCCTTGGGGTAGGTAAAGACATAGGAACACCAATTGCTGCGATCCAGACATACCTCTTTCGCGTCTTCCACGTTCATCAATCTTTTCAATTCTTTTTAATGTAGTGAAAAAGCAAAGTTAGTCCTATTATTGATTATTGTTGATTCACTTATCATAAAATGTTATCACAACATTTTTATTATATTTGAAATAAAAAGAATACATACATACATAACTTCACGCCTGTGTCACGTTTGACAAATTCGGAGGCATATAATGATGGAGAGAATGCAGTGATAGGGGGTCAGCCCATCGCCCACAAAAATGTCAATAAAACCTCCGTCCCTCAACTGACTTTTACAGTATGCCCGGGAAGAGAAGCAGCTGGCACATTCTATGTTTTTCTGAAATAAGAAGAAATAGCATATAAATATTTAACATTGACTTTAAATATTTATATGCTATTTAACAGCAGATATTATGTAAAAGTTTGCTGCTACTAGCCAGGACATCTTACTACCAACTTGTATAAGTAGACTCTTACAAACCACTTATCCAGCGGTAATCTATTCTTAGTTGACCCTGCATAGACAACTTCAACTTTCTTAGTAAGTAATTTACTTATAAGAATAATTCCAAGTCTTTACTAAAAAAGTAAGAGTGTATTGTCTGTTTCACTCGAGCATCTCATGTCTGGAGATATTTAAAATATTAAAGTGCTATAAAAGAGACGCTTACACGCATGTTCACGAACATAATTAGTTTTAAATTACGAATTTTCTTATTAGAGGAAAGTTATGACGACCACTATGGCGTTGGGGTAAACCTATCTGCCTCAGACGCCAGTGGTTGCGGGTTCGATCCCCGCACGGAAATAGAAAAAAAAATGTTCCTTGTCTGGGTGTTTATCTATATATGTATTTATATTCTAGGTTCCCCCCCTAGTTCGCTATATGGTATCCCATAACACAAGCTATGCTTACTTTGGGGCCATGTAGTTGGTGTGATTGTCTGGGGATTTTATTTATTTATTATTTATTTATTTAAAACAAATGAAAAACATGATGGTATCTTCTTGTTGATGAGGGATTCTTAAAAATAATTTATTAAATACAAAATTACTAATTTATTACAGTTTAAATGATTAAATCTTGCATGCTGGACTGGGAGCAAAGAAAAAACATAGAATATGCTGCTTCTCTTCCCGGGCATCCTGTATAAGCCAGTTAAGGAACAGAGGTTTTATTGGAGGTTTTTTGTGGGTGACAGGCTGACCCCTATTACTGCCAATAGCCTCTCTCCATCATTAAAATAGCTCCAAATTTGTCAAACTTTTCTGCCTACCCCATAAAGGATACAGGCTTGAAGTTATGTTTGTAAGTATGTAATTTATTAAAATGATCAATTAAAACCTTATTACAAACAAAATAAGGTTCAGAAATCAAATACGGTTTTTATTTCTGATCAATCTGAAAACAGTTCTTTTGCATCGATTTAACTTCATATTTTAGTTAAATTTTACTTTGGAAAACAACCTTCAAGCAAAATTAATACACTCGTATGTCTCAAGATCTGCGAAATATCAAGATGAAACTCATGCAGTGTCGCGTGTCGAAATTAGAATCAAAGGCGGTAAATTCTGTAACAAAGACATTATTAAGTTATTACGCAAAACAGAATATTTGAATTATTTGTCTGAAGATAATCTTGAAATGTCAAGGTTGTGAAATGTGTTTAGCGGTTAATTTAAGCTGAGCAACCTACCTACAAATTATAAATGAAAGTTAATAAAGGTGGTTGGGTGTTGTTCTCTATCGCTAAACAGGATAAAATGAAATTGAATTGAAGTTTTGAAATTAAGATAAGACAAAGCTTTTGGCAATTAATCACAAAAAATGTAAAAGGATACCGAAACATCGAGTCAAATTGTAAAATATAAATTACATACATACATACACATACATAACGTCACGCCTGTATCCCTTATGGGGTAGGCAGAACACCAGAGGTTACAAGACCATCTGATGTCACGTTTGACAAATTTAGAGGTATTATAAAGATGGAAAGAGACTATTGTAGTGACAGGGGGTCAGCCTATCGCCCACAAAAACGCCTTTAAAACCTCTGTCCCTTAACTGACTTTTACAGTATGCCCGGGAAGAGAAGCAGCTGGCACATTCTACGATTTTCTTTCGCTCCCAGTCCAGCATGGAAGACTAATTATAAGACTAAAGAATAAATATAAATTATCCGGTTAAAAAAGAAGTTTTATTTAAATTATGAATCGTGAAAACTTAAGACCATATTATATTTAATTTAAAGCTCAATTATAATTTTATAGCTTTAGCACGATGGCGCTGAGATAATAACGTAGTACGGTAAAACACATCAAGGGTATATTGTTAGTCCATACCTGAAGATGCATCTAAACAGCACTATATCTACATAGCTGTGCTGATGCGGTCCACTAATTACTGCTAAGTAACTGGAGACCTTCCGTCCTGTCATCTTAGATCATCTTTAGCTAAATTTAGACCGAGTTAACAAGGATACCAAGATAGTCTCTAGTAATAGAGATTGCTCAACGTAATTGCGTTCTGGACCTTTGATATAGAGTTCTTAATTGTTTGAAGCTATAGAGGGTGTTTTACCACGTTTTGATTTTTGATCCACATATTTAGGAGCAGAAAATTGTTCCGTTCATTCTCAATTAAATATGTCATGAATAACTTCATCTTTTGTTGATAGCCGTATGAAAGTAGTCAAAAGCTTTCAAGTACCTATAACTGCTTTAATAGAGCCAGAGAGATTTTGTTTTACCACCATCATCATCAACAGTCTGTAGACGTCCACCGCTGGACATAATTATATAAAGAACTTGATTCAAACATCGCTTGCTTCATAAATAATGTTTAAAATCACTTTGCTTTATTGAATTCCGTGTATTCAGTTAATTTTCAAAAAGATATTCAACATACACTGCCAAAAGATTTAATTAAAAAATGCTTGAGCAAAGAAAGCTACTTTAACTTCTTGCCACTATGAAATTCAGCCATAACTCTCGAGTATTAGGACTAATTTCGTTTGATTTTCCAAAAACATTAAATGACAACCAAAAGAGGAATTACTTTATATCGCGGTTTCTTTGATCTTTGCCAACAGTTTACTGCTTTGTATCGGGTTTTATAAATTTAATCCCTTGAGAATTTAATAATTTAATATTGCCTGTCATATTGAAAGTTATACCTACCTACATAGACGCCTATGTAACAACGATTTTGATTTAGTAAGAGTAAGGAAGTATTATTAATTAAATGCTGATTCGTTGTGATAAGTGATGCTATTTGGATACATTGAATTTGGCAGGTATGATACCTTTTTATTATTGATATAAAAACTAATATTTTCTTATTTTGTTTCAGGTAAGCACAGCGTATCCATTTCTTCTATAAATCTTATAAACTGTAAGTAATTATTTACTTCCAATGTTATTTTTTTTCGGTATTGTCAAATCTGGTCCAGGTAGTAGTTTTCAATATTCAAAAGTCCATTTATATTTTACTTGAACTAAAACTGTGTAGAAAATAACAATTTGATAAATTCGTGTTTATGATGTAACATCGGCCATTGCATTAAATATTGAAATCAACTGTTTGGAAAAACAGACATATTACCTATTTATCTTTTCTAACTCATCAAAACAACAAAACTCCACATAGAATAATCAACGAATGCAGAGCCGACTTCACGTCACCGCTTTGGCCGACTAATTATGTCATCCACGTAAACATTCTCCGAAATCATACATATTTTTTATACTTTTCAAATATTTGAAAATTTCAACGAAGTACTCATCCGATTTCGACTAAAATTATATGGGACCAACTACGAAGTATCTTCTATCATATGAAGTATCTTCTTTTGAATCTATTTTAATAAAGAATTTTTAAAATAGATTCATAATTGTCCAAAATATCGTGTAGCAAAAAAAAACGAATTGAGAACCTGCTCCTTTTTTGGAAGTTGGTTAAAAATAAAACAATGAAACCAAATTACTAATTACACCTTACATACCTTTACTTCATTAGTTTTGTAGACAAGCTAAGGTACAGCTACAGTTTAATATTAAGCTCTAATACAACGCAGAAACATAGAAGTGCGATGTAACTTTTTTAATATCTGTCCGCGAACAAGCCTCGCGCGGAAACTGGTATTCCGTTTAGATTACGTTCTTAGCAGTTTCTCAAGTCGTTGATCTGGCAATTTGAGTTTTAAATAGAATATGGTGAGTAACTCTTGAGAGCTTGCTTACCTATGTCCCTGGTTTGCTTGGCTTGATTGCATTTGGAGAATTAAGGGAATGTAGATCTGAATTTTAGAAATCTTAAAGTGTATAATCGGTTGAATTTTATTATTGTATTGTAAATGGCTTTACAGCAGTATTTTAAATCGTTCATTTATTATTTATAAATACTATACGAATTTCTTTTTTATAAATAAATGCCCCTCGAAACTGTATACAGTTTGAACGAGGAAACAAACATGTTGACATGAGGAAACAACAACTTTTTTATATTAGTGCATATCGGTGGATAAGAATATTAATGCTCAACTCAAACTCAAACTCAAAAATTCTTTATTTCGTAAGTATTTAAATACATTTGAAATAAGTCAAATAATTTACAAATTGAACTGAATCTACCACCACTTCGGAAAGTCGATCTGTTGAGAAGAAGTGGCAAGAAACTCAACAGCAATCATCTTTTAAAAATAAGAGAAATCATCTTCTTGCATCCGGATATCACTTTTCACATCAACACTTATCCATAAATCTAACAAAGGGTTAATCTTAAATATTTTAGGATTTTATTATAAAATGAAGCGTACACATTGACCCATGAACGAGTTGATCTTCTGGAGTCTACTATTATATTTATACAATAGGCAATCAAGTACTAGACAGAACTTGCTAGTACTTGATTGCCTATTCTAGACCACTTCAACTATATTTCTTTCTTTTTTTAAAGGTTTACAACCTGATAAAATATCAGACTAATTAAAATACAGCAGCTGATGCTGATGAGCAGTTAGCACCACTGTTTTCCCGAAATCTTGCTTCTAAATCCTTATTTACATAAATAAATATTTTGCACATTCACACGACATTATCTAGAATAAATTTAGTTGAATTCAAAACTTGTGTTAAGATATGTATGAAGATCTACTCAAGAATCTTAAATAAAACTTTATCAGAAGAGTTAGTTTTTGAATTTGAATATCTTTAAGATTAGATACTCGAAATATAAAAAAATAATACTCCTGGATAAGTGAGTCGAAAAATGTGATTAATCCAGGGACTGCATATCGATATAAAAAATTTAAATAGTACTAGTAAAATTTCAGTACCCTTATTAGTGTACTGCTTCATCAAACACAATACCTGTACAAGTTATTAAAATCTAACTTAATCATATCAGTACCCAAATAATGTATACTTATTATTATTTAAAAATAATATTTTAATATTAATATTAATACCGGAAAATTTCAGTTAACTGAAGAAAAAAAAACAGTTATGCTACAATAATAAGGGTACACGAATTATTTCAATATGAATTCCTGTACTGTTATTTTTAAATACACCTAATTTAACGGTATGACATCATACAGAAAAAAAATGTACAGAAATTCGTACCGGTATGCAGTCCTTGGATTAATCTGAACGACCCCTTTGAAGTTAGTCTGGTTAGCGACCACACTTCATATAATATCTGCCGCCACATATCCTCACTCCGTCGGTAATATGCTTCAGCAATATTTAATTAAGAGAGAATGCCTTGAACCAGCGTGCTTTTACTTTTAAAAACATCGTCACTTACCATAGAAGGATTGAGGTATTTTTTGAGGTATTTAAGGTTTTTCTTAACGAACTTTCTCTAAAATTATAAAAAAAATTAATTATAAGAAATTAAAAAATCTAAATTTATAAAATAAACTTCACGCCTGTATCTCTTGTGGGGTAGGTTATGAGACCATCTGATGTCACGTTTGATTTTGGAGGTATTATAATGATGGATTGCAGTGACAGGGGGTCAGCCTATCGCGCACAAAAACGCCATAAAACCGCTCTCCCTTCACTGACTTTTTACAGTATGTCCGGGAAATAAAGCAGCTGATACATTCTATATTTTTCTTTAGTTTATTTTTTTTTCTTAAACCATAACAAACCATATAGATAATATATGCTTAGACAAGCAGATAATCCAGTCTCGTACATTATCCAATCCTTTAATGTGTTTGCGTGCATGTCAGTTTGTTTGCCAAACAGAAACAAGCCCATAGCGGTAACGCGCAAATCCATGCGGAATATTCATCATGCGATTAAAATGTATTTATGACTTATTTTTATATTAGATAGGTTAAGTGTTAATAGCTTGAGTTATCACCTTTTTAATGAGGCGACTAATCTATTAAATGGCTTTAATTTAAATTACAAATTAACAGCAGAAAATCTTTTAGTTTCACAGAAATATTAACAGACGCCATGAGATTAAGTTGAAATCGATATAGTTCTAATGAAAATTGTGAAAAGTAAACAAATATTATGTGTACTTCTTTTTTTTAATATTATCGACATGCACCACCTAAATCAACAACCTAGCAGCTTGTCTGTATTCCATATAGAAAGGCAATACATGTTCAGGGTAGGCTGTTGTTAGGGTTGCCTGCCATACAGTTTTTCACTACATTATACTGTTTACTGTTGAAAAATACAAAGCACTACTTTCAGCATAAAAAGTTTAACACTTTATATGCTAGACTTTAATTAATAATTTGTGCAAGATGTTCTAAAAATATGTGTTTAAAACATTAATTGAATAGGTACTGTTTATTTTTCCAATATACTGTTTGATATTCTTTTCAAACTCCAATATACTTTATTTCTAGAAAAAAAGTCGGCAACCCTAGCTGCGGTTGCCTGAAATATTGGTTGCATAGTGTCGTATTGCATCGCGTCCGGTCGCGAATTCTTCTGCCCATCCCGCTGCCACTGTAATTGCACACTTAGGATAGGTATATTTTTTTGGAGCGTAATTGTGCAAACTAATTAATATAATCAATTCGTAGAATCTGATTGCATTGGGTTTGATAAAAAACCTGATAGGTGTCTATAAATTATTGATAAAACTAGATGTTTAATCTTTTACATAGCTATCTAAGCCCGCGTATTACGAGTACTTGCTTAAGCTTTGTCAAAAACCACCTCAGTAATGGCGACATATCGTTGTTTTTTTTTATGTTTATAATAACACATTTAATAAATAAGTAAATTTATTAAATAAAAGTCGCGTGGTCACGCCACGGGGTCTGTAAAGACACCGAAACGTCGAGTTAAAATTTAAAATGTAAATATACGCGATAAATCCGGTTAAAAAGTGTTTTATTTAATAGTATATTATTAATTAAAGTCTAGCATATAAAGTGTTAAACTTTTTATGCTGAAAATAGTGCTTTGTATTTTTCAACAGTAAACAGTATAATGTAGTGAAAAACTGTATGGCAGGCAACCCTAACAACAGCCTACCCTGAACATGTATTTGCCTTTTTTGCTTGGTGGTAGGATCCCTTCTGGGTCCGCCTGGCTAGCGACCACCCTTTATTATAAAGTCTGCCGCCAAATGTTACCGCTCCGGCGGTAATGTGTTCCGGCAATATTGTATAAAGAGCCAGTTCCTTCCTAAACCCGTGTGCTTTCATCTTCGACCTCATCGTCACTTACCATCAGGTGAGATTGAGGTCAAACGCGGGTTTAGTCATTAAAAAAAAAAAAAAAAAACTTCAATTCATTTTATTGCGTTTAAGTTAAAGCTTGATAGTTATTTTATTTTATTAAGTAGATACCTATTGCATAAATTGAAACATTGAAAATAAAACACTAAATTTCAACCTCTACATTTCAAATATCTCACATAGGTAACACTTCGCATATAAATAAATTAATATTAAAATTTATTGACTGTTTATCTATTAGGACTTTTTGATATGAAATTTTGTACTAACCTAGTTTTTTAAGATTGTAATACTAACAATTGGGCCAAGATGCCAAAATAAATAAATATATTATTATATTATATTATTATAAATAAGTACAGCTGTAAATTATACATACAGGATTCTTTGAAACTTGACGTGGAACCAAAAAATATACCCATTTATTCATATTAACAGTAAACTTAAAGGAAAAAAGCAGGTTTAAAATAAACACGCCTCAGTCTTTCGAAAAACTAGTTGTAAAATATTTCCTATCGTAACAACGTTGTCAAACTTACATAAACGACACAGTACCGCGGAGTTGCACAAGATCTGTTAATTTTATTTGCAATGGAGTGAATCTTTCTTGTAACTCCAGTTTGAACTTTCCGTCTAGCCTGATAGAGCTGAATATCGTGTAACTGTTATGAAATGGCGGAAATATTATTAAAATAAAACACTGACGTTTTCTGTCTGTCTGCATTCCTTTTCTTATTTAATACGAACTCACCTTTTGTCTTTCGCAATATAGGTTATAAATTGTAGATTAAATAAAACAGAATCTATCAGCCAATTCTATCTGTCTAAATGTGATAAACTCTTAAACGACCGAATGGATTTTAATACGATTTTTACCGAAAAATGTAGAGATTCCAGAGCAATGTTTGAGCGTTACGTGTAAATTGGTTGAAGTATTAGAAAGATGTTCTTTCTCTGCCCATGCCTGTATGAAATAGTTGTAAAATAATATTTAAAAATGTGAAAACATTTTAAAAGTAGGTACTTTTTTGCTTGGTGGTAGGATCCCTTCTGGGTCCGACTGGCTAGCGACCACCCTTTATACAAAGTCTGCCGCCAAATGTTACCGCTCCGGCGGTAATGTGTTCCGGCAATATTGTATAAAGAGCCAGTTCCTTCCTAAACCCGTGTGCTTTCATCTTCGACCTCATCGTCACTTACCATCAGGTGAGATTGAGGTCAAACGCGGGTTTAGTCACTTATAAAAAAAAAAAAAAAAAAAACCTACAGTTTCAAAAAAGGGAGTGCATGCATAAGTCAGCAGACGCCAAAACACAACAACTTTAAGTTCGCCCTTTTTCTCTTTATTTGAAAACCAATAAATAAACAAATATCCACACTATCGTATCAATTACATTAACTAGAAACCAGCTTCCATGCTGGACTGGAAGCGAAAGAAAGACATAGAAAGTTCCAGCTGCTTCTCTTCCCGGGCGAATTGAAAAAGTCAGTTAAGGTACAGAGATTTTATTTGTGGTTTTGTGGGCGATAGGCTGACCCCCTGTCACTGCAATAGTCTCTCTCCATCATTATAATACCTCGAAATTTGTCAAAGGTGACATCAGTGGTTTGATGACCTCTGGTGTTCTGCCTACCCCGTAAGGGATACAGGCGTGAAGTTATGTAAGAAGTTTTGTATGTTATTATACTGCAATAGTCTCTCTCCTTCATTATTATACCTCTAAAGTCAAATGTGAGATCAGATTGTCTTGTAAACTCTAGTGTTCTGCCTACCCTATAAGGGATACAGGCGTGAAGTTATGTATGTATGTAGAAGACTATAATTTCACGTTATAATTGAATCGGTCGTAATAAAACAGCTGTTATCTTAAATCGAATAAACCAGTTATACTAAAATTTATTGCTCGACCAAAGCAATCCATCTTCTCATAAAAAACTCAAAATCTTTATACATTGAGAATGATTTGGTTGGTTTTGGCGGTTTTCGTACCCGTTTGGCTTACATATTAATTTGATACCAAATTACATCCCTAGTTATACAAATGAAACAGGTTATTTAAATATAATAAGTACTCAATCAGGGGCTTTTGTACTTATAACCTTAACCTTAGAATACAGACAAAAAAATATAATTATCAATATTCAAGAATAATAATTTACCTATAGTATAATTATTTTTATTTGAAAATATTTAGCGTCAGAATTTACTAACACAAGCTTTTTGCGTTACCCGCGTTTTTAATGCTTTTGGGTTAAATTAAAATAAATTCGTTTAACTTTAGATCTCACAGGTATTTTTGGATAAAATATAGCCATTTTAATTATAATCTTTTTAAAGTTTTGCATATTATATTATTTTTTTCACATTCGATTTAAAGTTTGTTTCAAATCATATCAAGTCGTATTTATTGCTTTAATTTATAACACAAAAGGTGGCAACATTATTTATTTATTTATACGTTCCTTTTACAAAACTGTTTAACAGCATGCAAGGGATTAGTCTCACAAAAAAACTCTTCAGCTGTAACAAATTTGTATATATTGATAACTAAAACATTATTGTTAGGGTTCCTTGCCCAAAGGGCAAAACGGAACCTTATTACTAAGACTCCACTCTGCGTCGGTTTCTAGGCTTTATCTTATGAATCGTAATAGTTAAATCGTAGACAGTTGAATATTTCACAAATGAAGTACTAATTTAAATAAAACACGTTTTTACAGGCGTGAGGCTTTGTATGTGTACATACATAATGTAACACTTTAATTCATACATACTATCGTACCAACTAATCGTTAACCGGATTCATACATATTATCGTACCAACTGAATCATGACCCACAACAAGCTCATTTTGTCAAATCTTTCCAAAGGTTTCCTTGTTGTCGAACTTGTTATCATTTCTTTCGACACTGACATTTACTGAGTACAGAATTCGTACAGTACCTAAAATGTCCTAATAGACCATTTGACAGTTTCAAACCAATTATGAGCAAAATGGGTCATGATTCAGATAGTACTTATCATGACCCTGGGTTGCCTGGTAGAGATCGCTTTGAGCGATAAGGCCGCCTTTGTGCAAATATTTTAAAATTTATTGTAAAATGTTACTAATGCTGTTGGTGTACAATAAAGAATTATTATTATTACTTATATAACTACACGCCTGTATCCCGTACGGGAAAGGCAGAACACCAGAGGCTATAAGACCATCTGATGTCACGTTTGACAAATTTGGAGGTATTATAATGATGGTGAGATATTGCAGTGACAGGGGGTCAGCCTATCGCCCACAAAAACGCCAATAAAACCTCTGTTTCTTATTTGACTTTTACAGTATGCCTGGGAAGAGAAGCAGCTGGTACATTCTATGTTTTTCTTTTGATTCCAGTCCAGCATGGAAGTAGTACCTATGTATGTAACACTTTTTAACTGGATTAATCTCGTAAAATAACATATTTCGGTGTCTTTACAGAAGCCGTGGTTACTTGACACATGTAATTATTGATTGATGTATTTTTGTTTGCCGCTATAACAACCAATACTAAAAATCTGAATTAATGAATATTTAAAGGGGCTCTCATAGACTTGGTTTTTTCTCCATTTTTATAAATGGTACGGAACCCTTCGTGTGCGAGTTAGACTCGGACTTGGCTTTTCATGTACATCGCCAGGGATGATTCTTACCTTCGTTAGATCCGGTGTTAGTTTATCGACCTTACATTTTAAAAAAAGAAACAGGTAGAGTCAAATGCTTTTCATGCGCTTCGTAAGATTAAAGTCGTTAATTAATGTTTTACAGTCACATATATTCCGGCGGATGGTTCTGAGGATGGACGGATAGTGTTTGGAACCTTTTATGGCAAAATGGCTTGACAAATTAAGTTGAAATTTTGGCCATAAATCGATGTTTATGTTATATTCCGTCTTAATTGGAATAAAGGATGATGAAGCGGCTGAAAAAAGATTATAATGGCAATACGGACATCATAGTTTAGATTTAAAGTACGTTATCCTAACACGTTTTTTTCGTTTCTTAACTATTGTTTCCACGTGGACACAGTCACACTCCAACGAGTTTATTTTATTTATATTTATATTATATTTTATTTTATACTATTTTATTTTAACATGGCGGATATTAAGCTGTAGGTTCATAGTTAGATATAAGTTATTACAGTTATGAGGTAAAGCGCTATGTATAAGACCTTAAGTAACATATGAGCTAGTTTGTGTTGACAGTTGTCAAATCCAAATTTCAATCCACTGAATACGCAACTTTCCACTTCAGCTCTTCACCATGAATTCAAAATGTTCTGGTATAAAATAAGTTTGGTTATCAAAAAAAAAATATTTTTGTTATTTACCTTTTGTAAGCATTTAAACCTTTTTTTTTAAATAATAACTAAGCCCACGTTTGACTTCTATCTCACCTAATGGTAAGTGGAGATGAGCGGACAAAGAAAGAACTGGCTATCCATAAAATATTGCCAGCAGGGCTAGCATGCAACCATTGATAAATAGTCGAATCGACAAGATAAACATTATGTAAGCTAATATGCGCACCATAATAGATAGAATTACTCGATTTGATGCCATAATTAAGACCACAGAACCAAATATGTCATAATCTTAAACAATTTCATACACTAAATATCATATTCTAAGAAAATATCGAGAATAGGCCCGATTTATCGTTGTCGACGGTAGCATGCTAGCCCCGCTGAACATAATATCACCACCGGAAATGTAATATTTCGCGACAGATTTTATTTGAAAGGCGATCGCTAGCCAGGCGGACCATGACGGGATCCTACCACCAAGTAGATCACTCGGATTAGTCGCTTTTTACGACACGCTTATTCACGTTTGGTAGGGCTATTCTAAGCCACGGACAATAGCTTACCGTATTAAGCTTCTCATATCTTTATAGCTATCGGCTGTAGATATGAGACTTACCTTAGAAAATTTATTTATTACTAGCTGACCCGGCAAACGTTGTTTTGGCATATAAATAAAAAAAATAGATGTTGGCCGATTCTCATAGATACCGGATAAGCACAAAAAATTTTCGTTTCGGAGGAGTATGGCAACGAAAACTGTGACACGAGAATTTTATATATTAGATTTTGTATAGGTAGACTTTGCGCCTACAGTTTTCACGAGCGTGGTCGCTGCCAAGTCAACGGCATAATGGCATATTGTTTCTGCGAAGTAGCTAATAAAAAATTGTCGTTGTTTAAATACTTCACTAATTTTGCTTCCATTCATAAAAACAATGATCAATGGTAATAATATATACATCATTACTTGTTATACTGCACGAGCATTATACTTCACTCATAAGTTTAAAAAAACGTCATAAATTATTCTTCTTTTTTTTTAAGGACAGCAATTGTTTTCTAAGTTGCAAAGATTTATTTATAGAACGATAAGATTATGCAAAGAGTTCCTTTTGATTTCCCATAGCTTTAAGGTTTTGGTCCTTACTAAAGAATAATACTTTTTGCCTAAGAATATGTGGGTCAAAAGTGCATAATTTCCAAGATATTATCAATATTAATATAGTGAGTTCATAAATTATCACCCTTGTAAAATCTCTTTAACATTAATTTAATAGACGCGTGTCACTGAAGCCATACAATAAACAACAAAAACATTTTAAACGTTGAAGGAACGTTGCATACAATGTCCAACGCAACGTCGCGAACTGTACCTCTGTGCATAGCGATAGAAAAGGGATATTCGCTTAAAGGTGTTTTACATACGATTTTTTCACTGAATTGAATTTAATTGTAAAATTATTCACATGTTATTTGATTCTTTTACATGGTCCCATTAATACTCTAGAGTTAAGGGGAAATCAACAGGAACACCATCTATATTTCTTTACTGTTCATATATGAATATGTCTCGTATGAATTAATACTGAACTAAAAAATATTGAAATGCCCCAATAAAAAATAATACATAATCTGTATTAAACTTTAAACTTTAAATTCTGTATTATATCTGAATGTGATACTACAAGCATTGTCGGGTGAAGTGATTTCGAACAATTTGAAAAACGAATGCCATTTGTTGCCAATTAAATAAAATAAAGAAACATGGAGATAACATGACGGAATTTAAATAGTTGCTATACTAGTAAAAACAGCTTCTTTCAGTTTCAACCCACGAAACTTTTATCCTCGTAAGGATTTCTTTATTAAATGCTGCTATGAATTACATTTAGATATGATAATCCGAAAATCCTCAAACTAATTTTCTTAATTCATCACGCAAATACTTTTTTAAGGATATTCAACGAATTTCCCAAGAAAGCCGCGTACACATATAAAATCTTAAAAAGGTAATGAAAAGGGTAAAATATCTGTGTATCTAAAGATAAAATCTTTGTTTATCCTTCACGCAGGCTGTACGTGCGATGCGTAGAATGCGGTTTGTGATGTAAAGTGGAAAGTGCGCTGCGCTGCGCGTGCGACGGTGAATATCGACAGAATCCGCGAAAGTTACTCGTTGTGTGGTTACCCTACTTGTGAGACTGGATTGTCTGAGAGGATGTTTAATTTATAAATAGCGGAGTTATCTGTTGATATAGGGTCATTTATTTTTGGTATAAGTATTGAAGTGTATTTTTTTGTTGAAGAATAAGATCTTTACCTTCCTAAAGATGATCTTAAAGCTTGACTTTAACTGATCTTAATTGATAATGAGGTCAAAGATTAACAAAAGAAGCGGAATATATCATCATCAGAGCAATATTATTTTGCGGTTGTTTTTGTACAAATTTTGATCGCAGGCGGATCCTGAAAAATCCTTCCATCAAACAAAGTTGATGCGAGTTTTTTGCACTTTAAGAATTGCTTATCCAAGAGCGAAAGGATTATCCGTTAGACAAATTTTCATACTTAACTGAACGTGAAGTCATAATTTTGAAGCGTTTTAATAATATTTGATAATAAATTGCTGTATAAAACAAGTAGCCCTTATTATGAGTATACTATAACTTGGGCTCAAGTTATATGAATACTGACGCATCCTTTTTTGGAAATGCATGTTTCATACAAAATGCACCCAGAACAATGCAAAGAAACATACTAATGAGCACAAATGATTCTATTGTAACCCTTTTTGAGGAAGACACGCGACTGTTGGTGTGTGTGGCATATTAATATGGGGTTGTTTATTAATCATCGGCCAATTTTTTTTCACATAATAAGTGTCATTTATAGAGACGATTTTTGCAAAAAAAAAATATGTATTTTTTGACAAGAAAGTTAATATATTCGCTTACATATTAAGCAAAGCATGGTCACTCTAAATTATGAGTGAATACCATTAAAATAAAGATGACTATGCGCTACTACAAAACATCTTGTAGCACTACGTTGTATTATTATCAATGAAATGCCGCGTGGTCGTAGTAGCTATGTTCATCAACAGCTTTGTAAAAAAGTTTATCGTTCCATATCTTATTTTTTTTGTACTGAGCAATACTAAAATAAATATGCAGGTACGTTTGTATCGTATCAAAGAAAATAACATTTTTTGGCTGGTGACTAAAAAATAAAACTGTGTAACCTTATCACCACAGCTAAAGTCACAGTGTAGGACATGCATATAAATAAATAAATAAATAAAATCCCCAGACAGTCACACCAACTACATGGCCCCAAAGTAAGCATTAGCTTGTGTTATGGGATACCATGTAGCGAACTAGGGGGGAACCTAGAATATCTATACTAATATATAAAGCTGAAGAGTTTGTTTTTTTGTTTGTTTGAACGCGCTAATCTCAGAAACTACAAGTGGGATTTGAAAAATTCTTTTTGCATTTGATAGCCCAACTCTTGAGGAGGGTTATAGGCTATATTTTATCCCGAAATTCACGGGATCAAAAGTTAGGCGGGTAAAAACGCGCGCGGTGGCTAGTAAATACGTAAATAGAGAAACACCCAGACACGGAACATTTTTTTTTCTTTTTCAACCCCGAACCCGCAACCACTGGCGTCTGAGGCAGACAGGCTTACGCGTAGTCATTGCTTTAGATATGTATATAAAGGCAATCGATTCTTACTAACGAAAACTGCAGTAGGAAATCTTGAGTAGAACCGACACTGCAAAACGTGGCCTTGTCAGTAGGAAGCACGGAAGTCGTGATACCTACTGACACCTAGCTAAACACCGGTACAGCCTGATTTAAGATTATCAGTTATATCGTAATGCGTTAAAATGCAAAATGGCATAAATATATAAAGCTGTAGTACCTGCCGTACTTAATTTTATCATTATTATCTATCATATAACTTTGTATTATATAAAAAGAAATAAAAAAAATACATATTCAATTCATCCGAATTCTGTTTAAATAATGTTTTGTAGGCCAAGCACGAGACATTTCTCTCGTACTTCA